>JACEFZ010012626.1:0-395000 GCA_014155875.1 Cepaea nemoralis | reverse complement strand
ATTTGTTCTTTACTTCTATGTTAAAATTATCTTGTATTTCTTTGTCAGTTTTCAATTTGCACAAGTCATATTTAGGGTTTCCTGCTGTATACTTGACTTTCTTTAACTTTACCCTCAATGTGCCTGTAATTAATCTGTGATCACTGTAACAGTCTGCATTTGGAACTGTTTTTACGACTGTTAACGCATTTCGAAACCTTTTGCTAATCAGGATGTAATCTATCTGGTTTTTAATCCTGCTGTCTGGACTCCTCCATGTCCATAATCTTCTAGGATGCTGTTTAAACCAGGTGTTTCCTACAACCATTTCTTGTTCTTTTGCCCATTCTACAAGTCTGTATCCTCTTTCATTTCTCTCTCCCAAACCATGGTTGCCAACACTGCATCCATAGCCTTGCTGTCCTATTTTTGCGTTGAAATCACCCATTATGATATTTATTTCTGATTTTTTGCAGTTCTTCAAAGCAGACTCCACGTCATTATAAAATTCCTCTATGCTTTCTTCACTGCTTTCACTTGTTGAGGCATATACTTGAATGACATTTATTTTAAAAGGTCTTCCGTTTAATTTTACTAATAGGACTCTGTCTGACACAGCATGATATCCTTTGACAGAATTTGATGTTTGCTTATCTAATATAATGGCTACACCTCTTTGCTGTTCTTCTCCCCCAGAGTAAATAATCTTACAATCCTCTCCTGTCCTTATCCCTGCTCCTTTCCATCTCGTTTCCGATACTCCTAATATGTTAATCTTCTCTCTCCCCATTTCTTTTTTGATGTTTTCTAATTTTCCATCTGCATTCATTGTTCTAACGTTCCAAGTTACTACTTTCAATGATATTAATCTGTTGCACCTAGTAGCCTGTTGACGGTCTGGAGTCACCTGGTGCGCATAACTATCCCTACCGGGCGAGGCTGCTCCTATGGAGCACCCATTTACGCCGTTTCTCTGATTATCGATTATTTCACACAACATGATTTTCTTGGCATCTGTAAAGAAGGTAGTTTGCCATTGCTTTCCTTCCTAGCAGTGACCATACTGGTCAGTGACCGTAGCCATTGTCTCCTCAAAATAGAGATCCTCTGCCTACCGTCGTGAAGGTGGAGACCATAACCTACAACTATCTGTTGGCTGCTCTACATCTTCATCCATCACCTGCACCCATGGCTTCAAGTAACCCTGATCGGGGGGCTAAACGGGTACTCCACCTTGCCCAAGGGTGTCCCGTGGGCTAGAGGAGGGAAGGAGGCGCCTTACTTCTCCTTTGATAGGGGATACCCCTACCCCGATACCCTTCAATATTTCATATCTTACTTCTAATCAATAATTCATCTCTTGCTTCTAATCAATACTTAATGACTTACTTCTAATCAATACTTCATCTCTTAATTCTAATCAATATTTCATGTATTACTTCTGATAAGTACTTTATCTCTTTCTTCTAATGAATATTTCATTATTTACCAGTAATCAATACGTCATGCCTTACTTGAAGGAGACAATGTGTGAGTTAGGGGGCATATAAGAAGTGAATGTGTGAGTTAAAGGGCATATAAGGAGTGAATGTTTGAGTCAGAGGGCATATAATTAGTGAATGTGTGAGTCCGATAGCATATAAAGAGAGAATATGTGAGTCAGGGGGCACTGAGGGAGAGAGTGTGCGAGTCAGAAGGCATACAAAAAGAGAGCGTGCGAGTTAGAGGACATTGCAGGAGAACAAAAGAGAGACGTGGAGTGAGTTTAAGACCAGCCAACGGTGGCCAGGACTTCACTTACTGGCTCCAGAGCAGGCACATGCACACGTTGCACATTGACTTGCACGAAATCATAATCATTTCCCCTTAAGTCAACCTGGTCTTTGTTGCCCCTGACGCCCGTGATGTAAGTCAGAAAGTCTAGAACTTTCGTGGACAACGCTGTGTATTGACACATATAAACAAGTGAGTGGAGTTATGCAGCTAATCTAAAGACATGTGGAAAGCTGGGTGCATGTAAAATGTGAGAACTCCTTTACACATTGGGGCCTATTGTGTACTGGCCTTACATTTTAAAAGACTAATCAACACTCGATGTGTGATACGCGGTCAATATTACCTGGACAAATTTACTTTTTACTATTTTCGTATGCTCATTTCAGGCTCCGTTGACCTGGAAGCCCAGGATATTGTTTAAGAATCGCCCTAAAGAGAATTCGAAAACATGATCACCAAGCAAGCAGATGAGCGATCTAGCTTGTGATGGTCTAAGGAGGCTCAAGGTGAGACATAAGTGCTACAACAAACCATCGAAAATATAATGCTTCTCATATGTACCTGCTTGTTTATGGACAACTTCAAATACAAGGGAATCTTTCGTACTATGTCATCACAATGAATTAGACTACATAATGTAATATTGACTACTTTGTCTATTTGAAGGCCTGTCGTATTTTATATAAGTGTCATCCCTGGGGTGAGGGGAATCAACACCGACATCCTTTTAACCCCAAATCCTTATCCTGAGAATCTCCCAGCTTTCTGTCCACAACACCCCGTCAGTCCCTGGATCTCTCTCTCTCTCTCTCTCTCTCTCTCTCTCTCTCTCTCTCTCTCTCTCTCTCTCTCTCTCTCTCTCTCTCTCTCTCTCTCTCTCTCTCCCTCTCTCTCTCTTACCAGTGGACCATGCCCCCTCTCATTCTTTTCCAAAACATACTCACACAACACTAGCTTTTTAAAAAACTGACAAAAACAATTTAATAAAGAAAAGTGTCAGGTGTGTGCAAAGTGTATGTGTAGAATGTCTGTCGTATAATCTAGTGTGTATGTAGAGTCAGACCGAATAGCTCAGGAGCAAAGTCTGTTTCCTCACTGTACTGGCCACACAACAGCACCATATATGATAGACAGAAGACCTCACCCAAATGATGTGTCTCTCAGGCCAAGAGTCGACTTCCTCCGATAGCTCTTGAACAGTCCGGATGATTGGTCATCAATAGTGGAAACAGTCCAATATTGATCATCAATCTAACACACACAGTGTAAATACTCGTAAATAAAAATTCTGTGATCAAAGAATCCTAAAATTAATGTTACTGTCACTTTGGAAAAAAAACCCAATGTTAGTATTTTACTGTTCATAGGAATTCCCAAAATGTAACACACACAGTTAATCGGTAACGATTGGAATTCACCAATTGTAACATATACTATTAAGTTTCCAGGAATCTAGATCTACTAATGTTCCTGGTACAGGTATTATTGTCAGTGTCTTGATTTTAATGTGATGTAACCTATCACCTAGGAAACACTCTTATATTATCATCGTTTCCTGCTCAGCAGAGGCCAGGTTCCTGCAGACCCTCTGGGTTATGGGCCCAGCGCAAAAGCCTCTCAGTAAACTCTGCCTTCAATACTCGAGCCATGACTTTTCTTCCAGCTGGTGGTAACTATGGTGGAACCTGTTAAGAGAGAACACACCTGGTGAGAGCAACCCGATTCCAACCTTTATTAGGTGAGTGTAGGCCACCGTCCGCACTCAGAAATATAAGAGAGAACCAAACTCTGTCATAAGGCCGAGGAGCTCATCACATCGGTCTGAGTCATGATAAGACAAGGAAAGACTAAAGGAAAAGGGCAGAAACTCAGCAGATGCCCTACTGGAAGATCCTACCATTTGACATTTCCTTCATCCCCCAACCATCCTCAATCTACCTAAATATCATCCCACTACATTGCCCTTAACTCACTGAGTTGATTGATATCTCACACCAGCTAGCTTAAGCTACGCGATAGGCTACTGTTGCCGACGATCTTTTAATACGTTCTATCAACGCACATTACTACACTCGATTCCTAATAATGATCTAATGTAGGTTATTTAATTAATTAAATACCATATATTTATTCTTGCTTGAAATTGAGACTGTTGAATAACACAATGGTTAAATGTCCGCCGATGCAAATCAACATTAGACACTATAGTCTCTCTCTAGACACAAACTAGGAATATTGCACACGTCCGTAGCGCTTCATCAACTTTTGGTCTAATAACCCCAAAGTTGTTTACCTCAACTGGATTAATACTGGGTCTGAGTGACGTCACAAAACTGTCTAAACACTAGACAGTCTAGAATCTATTTTTCTCTCTCCTGTGTAGACTGGGTGGAAACAACCCGCCGTCTATTTCGCTTTCATCTGGGGACCTGTCCCGGCACTTCAAAAAGTCTTGCCGGCCTGTGATCTAGAGAATTCTTGTTCCCACAACAAAAGATCCTGACGACTTTTACCCAGACAATCCGTCTACAACTTCAAAGGATGGCTGCCGCCAGCCGACGTATGGCGCGACAGTTTTTCCTCGATCAACAGCACATTAAAGAATTGCCGGATTTGTGGTAGACATTTGGCGTGACATTTTGTCATCGATCGACATTCCAAGATTTTATGTGACAAGGCCTTAATGACTAACGTTAATTGTCATCATTGACACCTGTTGCACAGTGTAGGGGAACCTATGATTGAGTTCCAAGGCGAGATGTGTTGCCGTGGTTGAGTCATATCCGTGTTTTATTCAAGTCCCATCGATGTTGTATGTTCAACACTGCCGTGTTCTCACCCTGCTCTTTATCCATATATTTTTGGTTGTGTGTTAGTTAGTTAGTTAGTTAGTCGACAGATCATCCTCATTGCACATCGAACCATTCAGTCCATAAGTGCTCGGATCCCCTCCTCAGCAAATCCCGCAGCGTGTAGCGGCAACCGACGCCAGTTCTGTGTTGGTTTATCAATCTTCTTTGGCTTCATGCGTAGTGTTCGTGTTTGGCCACCCCTCTTTTAATTTGCTGTTCTCGCATCTGGCCATGGTTGTAGATTCACAGTCATCACTTGGTTCACGCAAAAGTCTTACTTCTCGTAGAGCATTCAGAATGTCAGCCTGGTCCATGGCTCGTCCGCCTTCCACAGTAGCCTCACCTGCAAGCTTGTCAGCCCGCTCATTTCCTTGTACTCCCTTATGCCCTGGCACGAAGATGAAACTAATCTTTGCCAGACGAGACCGCTCCAGAGGCAGCAACCATTCTCTTCGGATCGACCCCTCCTCTATCCTCTTGATCATGTTCATTGAGTCGCTAAGGAAACATGCCCTAGTGAATGTCTGTGTCTCGAGCCATGTTATTGCTTTACTTACTGCCATGACTTCCATAGGTCAGGCTACTTGTGGTTTCAGTGAAAGCACCAGAGTCCTCCTTCACAATTCTCCCTCCGGCCCGAGTCGTAAAGGCCCATGAGCTTCTCACACGTCGGACGACCGACCCATCTGTTTAGATGATAGCATCACCGTCTAGCGAATTCTCGAAAATCAACGCTTGTACTTCAGCCTCCACAGCAGCCGGATTTTCTTGTCTGCATTTTCTATCTAGTTGGATGAAAACTGAAAAGGATGTGCAGAAATCTGTTGGCACTTGCACCCACTCCTCGCCAGGTTCTAAGTCCTCAAGTGAACACACCTGTTGAAGAATGTCTTCGGCTTGACCCATCCACGACCGTCCTCTTTTTAACCTGCTGCCCTTCACCTTCATAATTTCACTATGCAGTGGATGTTGTGTGTTTGCGTTAACTCTGAGGTAGGCGCGTGCCCTGCAAACTTGTATTCTCTCTTCAATGGTTGGAAAATCAAGAAGGTAGCGCATCGCCCTGCATGCTGTATCTCTTGTACATCCAAGAATAATGCGCATAGCTTCATTCTGTATCCTTTCCATCCTTTCTATCTGCTTACGGCTGAGAGTCAGGATTGCCATTGCATACTCCAAAACAGACATGACCAGCCCCTCGTACAGAAGACATAGATGGCGCTGCTCACAGTTTGCTGCCGCCATCACCCGCATCGCAGCCAAACCCCGCTTGGCCTTTGTTATCACCTGGTCTATGTGCTCATTATAAGCAAGGCTTCGATCAAACCGTATCCCCAGGTAATTCATTGCCTGCGTTCTTTCCACCGTCTCTGAACACAGCTTTACAGTTGGTGTTGGAGTGTTGACAATATGATTATTCAACGAGAACCAAGTCACTGTTGCCTTTGTTGGGTTGACCATTGCCCCAGCTTCATCACACCAAGTACTTATGCGATTGAGTTCGGTTTGTAGTTCCACAGCAACCTGCTCTCTATCCTTACCCTGACGATACACTAAAACATCATCGGCATATGACAATGTCCTGCCAGGTCCAGTGATCTGCTCACTGGTGATTCTCACTGTGTAGGCGTTGAACAGTACCGGAGATAATGGTGATCCCTGTGGTAGGCCAGGATATATTGTTGTTGGTTCCGAAGTCCAACTGCCACATCTAAAAACTACTTTCCGTTGGAAGAGGCTGCAGCGATCCAACTAAGGAGGAATGGACTTACTTTTAGTTCAAGAAGCTGAAGCATTAAAAAATCCAATGGTACTCTGTTGTATGCGTCCTCAAGATCAATCGCTGCAGCAAAGGTTTCAATGCCTGAGTGGAAACCTTCATAGACATCATGGGCAAAAACTGCTGCATTGGTCCAGGTTTCTCTTTTTGGACGGTACCCACCAAGGGTAGGTGGGAAAACACATTGTCTCTCTAGCTGGCTTGATTTTTTCCTGGCAATTACCTTCTCCAGCAGCTTGCCTATTGTATTCTGCATGGTTATAATTCGATATCCCTGAATTTTTTTGTGGTCTTTGTCAGGCTTCGGCAAGGGAATCAGATAGCTGTGTAACCACTCCTCCTTGATGCTAGCACTCCCTATACTGTTGTTGTACATGTCTGCTAGTTTCTCTAGCTCGTTGTCGGTACACCTATTGATGTCGTCGTATCTTATGCCATCAGGCCCTGGAGCGCTGTTTTTTGATCGTCGAAGCACAGCCTTGATTTCTTTCACTGTCACTGTGTCTTCATCCGAAGTGTTCTGGGCCTTGCACCTGTCTGAGGTGACCTCCTTGGCCAGATTTCGGCCTCCCATGTCTGTTTGGTTGCTCTTCTCTAGATAGCGTTCAAAGAGGGCTTTGCCCTTGTCCTCGTCAGTCCTCTGCCAGATGAGGTCAGTACCTTGGACGTCAGAAATGCTCTTATTCTTGACTACACCACTCATGCTTTTATGTAGTCGCCAGAACAATGTCAGTGACTTGTCTGTGCTTACTCTTTGACACACCTCTGCCCATTTTTCGCTTTTAACCACCTTGACCAGTTTTTGTAAATAGCTTACTTTTGTGTGCATCTCTCTTTCTAAGTGCATGCCGGGACTAGGATGACCAGCTCTGTTCTTCTTGGCATTTTGCCATCTCCTTACAGCACTACGCTTATCCACCCAAGCCTTCTCCACCTCGAAATTCCACCAAGGTGGTGCTCCCAGCTTTTTTTCCTGCCCTGAAGCTTTCTGCGCTTGTCACGTTTTATTTTACTCACCACATCTTGCCCTGCACTGTCATACTGAAAAGTCTTTACCTTTAGCTTGTGCTGCCTGGTTCTGCTATACTCCACCAATATGCTGCAAGGGTGGTGGTCGCTGCCGTGGTGTCCTAGGACACCCCATCTACACACTGTAGTGAGTGAAGGTGAAACCAGCGCCAGATCAATAGCACTGTCCTCATCGCCTGGACGGCTTGCTGTCCTGATGACACAGCCACTGTTGATACAAACCAGGTCAATGGTTTCAAGTGCAGTCTCGAGCTTCTCCCCTGTGTATTGGAGGAAATGTTTCCCCACGATCTGCCTTTAGCGTTGAAGTCGCCACAGAAAATAACATTTCTCAGTAGGAGATAGGGCTTCTACTGACATAATTCTCCCGCTAATTTATTGTTTGTCTCTCGATGAAACTTAATAAAGTGCTACACTTAATATTTACCTGATGTTTTCGTTAAGCATTATGTCTCTTCTTGAAACCCCATGAGCTTTGTTCAACATTTCACTTAAGACATGGTACATGGTCTCCAGTCGGAGTTTGATAGGGATCACGTCTGGCATTGGTACCACAAAGTTGGTAGATAACTCTGCTTATCATTGGTATTGTTAAAAAAAATATTCTTTAGAACGTACATGGCAATAGAGTCGATGATCAAGTGAAAAATATCACGTAATATTGTGGGAAAGAATACAGGGTAATACACAAGATCAGTGGTTCTCAACCGGTGGGGAATTCCGCCCCAGGGGGGAATTTTAAGGTTTCTGGGGAGGGGGGGGGGAATTAATTTAGATTATTTCAAGATCGCGTTAATACAAGAACTGATACCTTAATATTGTTTTTCCCTCCATACTTTACGGTTCTGAACTTTTCGACCTTTTAAAATTCGTTTTACAACGTATGTAGACCCGCAAATCACGTTTTATGTAGACGTCTAGACTTATTTTAGTATGTGTTATTAATGTTAGCTTCAATTTTTATGTATCCTGTGTAGGGCCAGTGGGGGGGATGGGGGGGCGGGGGGAGATTTATAGGGAATTCGAGGGAGGGGGGAATGACGCTCTGAACATATGGTGAAGGGGTGCATGGGTCAAAAATGGTTGAGAACCGTTGCACTAGATGATCATGTGAATTTAGTGAGGTCTGCATGACCGAATGGTTTAGAGCGGTAGTTGAACCCTCGTCCTTGAACTCGGGATGTAAATTACAAGTACCTCAGAAGTCGAAGTGGGTTCGCCTGATTGCTAGGGTCACTAGTAATTGTGAAAGCTGTTTCACACGCAAACATCATTACAGTGCTCTAGAATAAATAGCATATGGCAATAAATTACCGTTGAGTTCAAAGCGAACGAAGGCAGAAAGAAAATAATAATGATACTTGTACTTAATGTGACACTGCTCAGTCTATGAAAAAGATTATCAGCTCTCTGCTCAAAGGTGATTCTCGAATGCTTGCTGTTGTATGTAGGTCCACTTCACCGAGGTCAAGGAAAGACAATTCACCTCTGTTTATTGAGGTAAATCCCCTTCACCGAGGTCAGGGGAAGACAATTCTCCTCTGTTTATTGAGGTAAATCCCCTTCACCGAGGTCAGGGGAAGACTATTCTCCTCTGTTTATTGAGGTAAATCCCCTTCAACGATTCCAAGGAAATACAATTCTCCTCTTGTGAAGTAGTAGTACATTTTGTTTTTACAGAGTTCAAGAAAAGGCAATATACATTCTTTATTCCTTAAGCAAAGAAAATTTCAGCCATTGTGCTCATTAAGCAAATCGGAATCATAGACTGTATGTTTATTTTCTTCACTATATTCTGTGGTTTCATTTTAAAGACAAATGCGATTGATGGTGCTATCAGCACGAATAATACAAGCATATGAGGTGCATTAAATAACTGCTTGTATAGCGGTGACAGAGCGTGAGATGGAGAGACAGAAACTCGAAGACAGACTACGAAACAGGCGGACACAAAGATTCCACAAAAGCATACTGACGGCACAACAAATGGACACACTCAAATTCTACATGTGGATACAGACATCATAACATATGGGCACACACATATTTCACAAGCGGATACAGACGGTACAACATATAGGCACACAAAGAGTATACATGCGGATACATACGTCATAACTTATGGGCACACAAAGATTCCACACGCTGAGACTGACGGCATAACATATGGGTTCACAAAGATTCCATAAGCTGAGACAGACGGTATAACATATGGGTACACAAAGATTCCACAAGCGGAGAAAGACGTCATACCATATGGGCACATGGAGATTTCACGTGGGGACTCAGACGTCATAACATATGGGCACACAAAGATTCGGCATACGGATACAGACGTCATAACATATGGACACGCAAAGATTCCACAAGCGGGGAAAGATGTCACAACATATGAGCACACAAAGATGGCGATAATAAACATATAAAATCAATCACATAACTGACACTGCCGTTGGGAAGAAGCGTTAGATCTTTCTATATTCTAGGCCACGGCATATGAGGAGGGATGGCAAGTTCCCTTCCTCGTCGCTTTTCCTCCTCAGACAATACAGAGTTTAAAGATATGAAAATTGTCCGGTGACATTGTTGATGAGGGGAGGTCGACCTCAGAGCCACGCTGGTTGAAAACCATAATCATGAATCTGTATAGGACTAAACCTGAACCCCTGTCTTTGCAGGCAAGCGCGCTAATGACTTTACCATTGATGCATCGTAAAGATAACAAGCATGTTACAGTACATAAACGATGTTTGCAGGCACTAACCTTGAGTTGTTGTTTGCCCCACAAATGACCAACAAACGAGCAATAGGAACACGATCTTCATTGTCCACCTACATAAAGATACAATTATCGGTCAGTAGGAAAGCAACAACCACAGTCGCAAACTGCCAATATGGAACATCATACAAAGTCAGGTGCCATTTCACGTTACATGATTAAGTGCCATGGAAGGATTAATCGCGGTAAGCGAATTTACGTATCTGCCATGGACCCATATAAGTAGTTTTCGCTATCCAACCCCTTTAATTTGATATATAATACAACACGTCTACTACCTTATTAGTAACTATTGAGTTATAACCATGACACATATCTACTTCCAATGTTCAGCCATCCAGTTGTGTTTGGTCCAAACCTACCTTTTGTTTGCCATTGATTTTCTATTGATTTTAAGAGAACACCGCGCAAGAGAAATCCACACTAATGCTCCACGCAGGAGAGCCGTCTGGTTAGAATGCAACACCAACTTCTACAAACATTGGTGCTACACCAATAAAGATTAGAAATGAGAGCAAAGTGACACTGGAGAAGAAAATGTATTCACGACGTCAAAGACATTGTTCAATCACAATCAATCAATCAATCATGTGTCATGCCGGAAAGCGTGGGCGGTCATGACTCGCCATTTCACTCGATCACCAGTGTCGTGGATCAGCTCAGTGTTCCTGTCTCGTCCATGCCATGTGGCCAAGCCACCTAGGTATTTTCCTCTCGGTCTGCCTTTAGGTCTGTTTCCTTTGATCTTGCCAGTTGTCACCAAGTTCTCCAATCCATTTCTTCTCATAACATGTCCAAAAAATTTTGACTGTCTACGTCTAATTTCTCTAATCAGTTTACGATGTTCATTTGTCTCCTGTAGTAAATGGTCATTGGTTTTTCTGTCTGTCCATGGTATTCTAGGCAATCTCCTCAGAAACCACATTTCTGCAGTCATCAGATGTTTTTCAGCTTGACTGCCCATTGTCCAAGTTTCACATCCATACAAAAGAACAGGCTCTATGTATCCCCTCAACACTCTTTCAACTAACGTTCATTCACACTGAACGTAAATATCCGATACCATGCATCTGGCGCTGGGACTTCAGTTATTCTTCTCCACGACTCGTGATGGTAAAAGCGGAAGACGACGATGGCAAAGATGATTTAATCACACGTTCATGTAAACCAAAAAACAAATAATAATAATAATATTATGGAAAACTGAAAAATAGAGGAAAGGCTCAAGCATACACAGACCGAGTAACTCGCTGAGTGAGAAAACTAAATTAGAAATATTAATGTAAAACTGAAAGACAGGAAAGACTGACGCATACACATTCTAAATTACTGGCTGAGAGAGAAAAACAATAATGAGAAATATTAATGTAAAACTGAAAGATAGACTTAAAGACTGATGCATACACAGACCGGATTATTGGCTGAATGAGAAAAATACATGAGAAATATTAATGTAAATCTAAAAGATAAATGAAAGACTGGCGCATACACAGACCTAATTGTTAGCTGAGTGAGAAAGATACATGAGAATTATTATGTAAAACTGAAAGATAGATGGAAAGACTGACGCAGACACAGACCGGATTATTGGCTGAATGAGAAAAATACATGAGAAATATTAATGTAAATCTAAAAGATAAATGAAAGACTGGCGCATACACAGTCCTAATTATTAGCTTAAAGAGAAAAATACATGAGAATTATTAATGTAAAACTGGAAAATAGATGGAAAGACTGACGCAGACACAGACCAAAGTATTGGCTGAGAGAGAAAGAAACTGTCATGTACAGGACATTGCAATCAACCCCAATCTCAGATTGATTTTCTACTCATTTTTAAGTACAGTAGTTTGCCATTGCTTTCTGAGTCCAACTGAGCAACTTGTGTAGATCCTGTTGCCCAGTTTCAGCGCATCGGAAATGTATAAGCTAGCGAGGTCGTACCCTTTCAGCCACGCCGGATGCCAGGCTTAGTTATAGCCAGATCAACTGACATAGTGCAGGTTAGTGTAGCCAAACAGATAAGAGCGCTAATTCTTAAACACCCGGTGTGCTGATGCTGAGATAGGGGGCTCAACCCCTATGCTGGTCAGTGGGACTAAAATGTTTGCTTCTCGTCCTTGACTTAGGGATGTAAATTACAAGTACCTCTGAAGTCTGAGTGATTTTATATTATGGTGAGAGACACTGATAATAAGGAAAACTAATCCACACGCAACATTCCGTCCAGTTCTACTAGAAGTAATGTGAGTGGACTAAGTTTAAGTTCAAAGCGAACGAGCGCAAAAATAAAATGACATATAAATAGTTAGTGAAGTAAGAATATCCACACCAATGTGTCATCTTCGCATTAACTGATGAATGTAATGAATCTCCCTTTGTCGTGTATCTGTAAGTTGCACACATAAGTCCAGTCCATCTCTTGGCTGTTTCACTTACTTGTAGCTGTGTCTTCCTCTTGCACGGACCCCGTTCAGAGCGCCATTTAACACCACACTGTATCTCTTTATATTGCTGAAGATAACATCAATCACGTTAAAGGCAACCGTTCGAAACCACTTATTTAATCCCACAGTCGTTTGAAGTTCTTTACAGTTGCTTTAACAAGTCTGACCTTTTCACTGTGCTAATGAAATAGAAATAACATATTGTGTTTTTTTTTGTACTGCTATCAAATGTTGGCTATATTGATCGAATTGGGCAGGTGTCGAAACGCCTGAAGGTGATGTTTGACTTTTCTAGCACATTTTACTTAGTTGAATTAGCTAGTTTAGAAATCATTGATGCAGAATGAGAGACTGGGCAAGAAAAATGGACAACATAGAGAAAGGATAGACCGACAGATAGAAGATGAAACAGAATAAGTTGTAAGAAAGAGAGAGAGAGAGAGAGAGAGAGAGAGAGAGAGAGAGAGAGAGAGAGAGAGAGAGAGAGAGCAAGAGAGAGAGAGCGGGGGAGAGAGAGAAAGCGAGAGAGAGATAGATAGAGAGAGATAGAGAGAGATAGAGATAGAGATAGAGAGAGAGAGAAAGAGAGAGAGATAGATAGAGAGAGATAGAGAGAGATAGAGAGAGAGAAAGAGAGATAGAGATAGATAGAGAGAGATAGAGAGAGATAGAGAGAGAGAAAGAGAGAGAGATAAATAGAGAGAGAGAAAGAGAGAGAGATAGATAGAGAGAGATAGAGAGAGATAGAGAGAGAGAAAAAGAGAGAGAGAGAGAGAGAGAGAGAGAGAGAGAGAGAGAGAGAGAGAGAGAGAGAGAGAGAGAGGACACGACTGTATACAAACATCAAATATATGTTACCTAGCAGATGTGCTTTAGCTTGGACATTCTCACCGACCCTGGCATCCTTCGTTGATTACAACACCGTACATTCTGCCTGACGACAAGCATTCTAAACAACTACAATAATCAACAACGACCGACGCTATATAACTGTCAAATGTAATCATCTGGTTGAATGCATTGTCTGTTGAATCTACAACAATAGGAGCCGATCAAAAGACCACAGAGGAGGTATGGCTACAACAATGCATAGGATAAAATGCTTTATGCGAATTAGACAAGCACCGGCAAACAAATATTGACAAAACAATTGAGAACATACGTCGTGTCAGGTGGCAACATACATTTGTGAGTCATTGACCTTATCGGAGTGATGGAAAACAACAGATTGTGAGTCATAGACAAGTACATCACTAAATAGTGCACTATACCCAATGGGTCGTAGAGAAGTACAATACAAGAGAATGTAGGATACTCAGTAATTCTTAGTAAAGTGCAACACAAGGCTACTTAGTGAGTCATAGTTAAGTGCAACACAAAATAGTGAGTGAGTGAGTGAAATAATGAGTGAATGAGTGAGTCAGGGAGTGTGTCTTACCTAATTAGTTAATTAATTATTTAGTTAGTTAGCTAGTTAGTTAGTTAGAGGATGATCATATATAATCTGATATGATTTGTTAATATCATATACCAACTAATATGGTAATATCATTTCTAAAACGAAGTCTGGTTGTCTGCGCACAATTGTTTGGAACCGTCTAATTGCTAACGCCTGGATATATTTGAGCAATCCGTTATTTTTTGTCTAATACAATATATTAGACGCATTTGCGTTGTTAAATTTATGCACAGAAACGGCGTAGTACGTACAAAATGTCAGTGATTGCAATAGCTACCACGTGAAACTGATTGCAGTAGCTACTATGTATCCTTAATTGTTGTAGTCACAACGTGCCATTGATTGTGGTTGCTGCCATATGTTATTGATGTGTTAGTTACCTCTTATTATTGATTGCATTAGCTACCTTGTGTCAATTATTGTAGGAGCAAGTACATGTCAATCGTTTTAGAAGCTACAATATGTCAGTGATTGTAGAAACAACAACCCGTCAGTGATTGTGGAAGCTACCACTTGTTAGTCTGATCTAATCTCATCATGTTCCTCTTGTACCTTGCGGTTTCGAAGTGAAATATAAACAGCTGGAGAGTGCCCGTGCATGGTCTTCATGTATCGATATTACCATGGACTCTGTTATTCCCTCCGTCCATCGTTTACGTGGTCGGCCTCTTCCTCTGTTTCCCTCTGGTCTGTACATCATTGCTTGTTGTGGTATACTGTTAGTTGGTAACGTACTTACATGGCCAAACCATTTGACTTGCTGCCTTCTAATAAAATCTAATGCAGTTATAACTCCCACTTTAGTCCCGATCTCTTCATTTCTGATTGTATCTCTGCTTGATACATTGAGTATTCTTCTTAGGAACCTCATTTCTGTTGCTGTGATGTTTCTTTTCTCTTTTTCTGTCATTGTTCAGGTTTGGCATTGGTAACATAGACTGGTAGGAAGATTGTGTTGTAAAGTGCTTTCTTACTGGCTATTGATACATGTTTGTTCTTTGATGTGATTTGTCCAGTGAGGTTGGTTTGCCTTATTGCATCTATTTTCGATCTCGTCTTCCGATTTGTAATTTGAGATATTATACTTCCTAAATTCTTGAAGCCGGCTTCCTGGCCTAGAGGTTAGCGACTTTTCTCCGTAATCTCGAATACTCTCGTAAGTAACGTGACGACGGTGAGAATCAGCAGTGGTTCGAATCGGGTCGGTAACTTATGGGGTATGTGAGCCGGCCGCTCAGAACGCAATGGCAAACTACTGAGCGTAATCTTGCTAAGAAATCAACAATCAGCTGAAAGATGCTGATGTTGACAGCGATGCCTTGTAAAGGATATGAAGAAAAAGATACTTGAAACTCTCTACTTGTTTCAAGGGATGTTCGTTTAGGTTAATTCTTGTTGTTTCTTCTTCTTTTGTCATAGTAATTACCTCTATCTTACTTGTGTTAATGTTCGTGTTGTGTTCCCTATTTATTTGGATTTGTAATTCAGCTTCTGATTTTGCTATTAGTGCTTGGTTGTCCGCAAACATGAAATCTCTAATGGTGTAATTTGCAGATGGTTATTCTTCTGTGTTCTCGTCATGCGGTGTTCTTGCGGTCTCTGTTTGGCTGGTTTCTTCACACATGTTGTCTATATATGTTAAGAAAAAGAGAGGGGACAGGAAACAACCCCGCATCTTATGGTGAAGGGTTCTGAGCGTCCTCCAGTTGCTATCACTATACTTTCACTGTTGTTGTATAAACTTCTACATAGGTTTGTTAGATGTGTACTCTCTCCATACTGTTTAAGGATTTCCCACAGCTTGTTTCTAGCTACTCTATCAAATGACATTTCGTGGTCGACACAGGCTAATTAGAGTGTTTCATTGAATTCGATTGATTTTTGTATAAGCTGTCAAAGCGCTGAGATGGCATCTGTGCATCCTTTGTTTTTCCCAAATCCAAGTTGTGTTTCGCTTAGCTGGGTTTCTATAGTAGTTCATAATCTTGTCTGAAGAATGTTGCTAAATATTTTCCCAGTATGACTAAATATTATATAGGTCAATATGAGCGAATTAAGAAAGTTATTAGACAGGGATGTGTAATGTCTCCATATCTTTTTTCCCTGTACAACGAAAATATTTTCAGAAATATTGAAGATATGGAAGGAACCAACACTGGGGGACGATGCATCAATAACATTAGATATGCAGATGATACAGTCTTGATTGCAGACAATGAACAGGACCTGCAACATTTAATAGATGTGGTTGCTACACACAATGAACAACTAGGGTTAGAATTGAATTGTAAGAAGACACAGATTATGGTCGTCACTGGGAAGAAAGAAACACCACAATGTGATATACGTGTAAATGAGCATATTATTAAACAAGTGAATCGGTACAGTTATCTCAAAACATTCATAGCATCTGATGGGAGATGCCTTGAAGAAATTAGAACAAGAATTTCCATTGCGAAGGTAGCCTTTTGCAAGATCAAAAACATACTGACAAATAAAAAAGATATAAATTGAAATGAGAAATAGAGTGTTGAAGTACTACATAGAACCTTTACTTTTGTATGGAAGTTAAGCGTGGACAATGAGCAAACAAGCTGAAAAAAATCTGATGGCAGTGGAAATGTGGTTTCTGAGGAAAATGCAAAGAATACCATAGACAGACAGAAAAACCAAAGAGCAAGTCCATCAAGAAACAAATGAAGATCGTAAACTTATTAGAGACATTACCATGTAGACAGTCAACATTTTTTGGACATGTTATGAGAAGAAATGGATTTGAGAACTTGGTGACAACTGGTAAGATTGCAAGGAAGAGACCAAGGGGAAGACCGAGAAGTAAATACCTGGATGGATTGGCCACGTGGCATGGTCGAGACAGAAACACGGATCTGATTCACGACTCTAGTGATCGAGTGAGATGGCAAGACAAGACCGCCCACGCTTATCATCATGGCACATGATGGATGGATGGATGATGTCAACAACTCATTTGCGACAGGCATACAAGGATTCCCTTCTTTTGTACCACACGAAAGTGACAACTCGCTTCTTGTACAAAAGGATACATTTTATTTGGAGCTGATAGTATGAGCTCCGCGAGCGGAATACCACATTGGTATTAAACATCATAGTATGTTATAAAGATGTAGTGAGACGATGATGTTGATGGTAATAACTGATGAAGCTAAGCTTAAGTCCTAACTATTGATACTGTCCTTCTTAGCAATAAAGTATACACAGCGGATATACAGTCCGTCGCCTACGCCGTCGAGTCTCTGTCTGACGAAGCTCTCTGTGGCGTGTTCAGCCACGAGCAATTGGCTCTCCGTGCATCCGCTGGTTTGCGTGCTTGGAGTTTCAGCACGCTGGTCACTTGGTTAGAGTAACCAGTGTTGTAGGGTCACTTCTCGTGATGCGGGTTTCCCAGTCTCTTGGGTAACCCCAGCTCACGTATACTCAATGACCTCCTTGTTGACACGAGTGTCCAGTTAGAGAACTATTTATAGTTCTCCTCGTGCTTGTGTCCCTTCTGTCTGGTTTCCTAGATCGCTATGTTACTTTCCTCTGCTTTAGCTCTCTTTATATATTACTTAGCTCTGAGCTCTTACGTAGCTATTTGACAGATGACTCAATAGGGAAATGTCGCCGTATTGTGTGCAGTTTATTTTGCTGCCTTTGGTTTTCCAGATTGGGATAATTATGGCGTTTCCTCAGTCTCGTGGTGTCTGTTGTTCTACCCAAACATTGTTGAATAGTCTATCTAGCCATGTTGTTCCTACTTCTCTTGCTACTTTAATTAGTTCGTTTGGTATTTCATCCTGTCCCTGTGATTTGTTCAATGGGGCCAATCTGATGGCTTGTCTAATTTCTTCTTTCAGTATGTCTGGTTCTAGTTCTTCTGTGGCATCTGTGTCGTTTTCTTGAATTCCTGTGACATCTGATGGGATGTTGAGAAGTTGTTCGAAGAAATGTTTCCATCTTATTGGGATTTATTGTTGTTCACTTATTGGTTCTCCATTTTCGCTGTTAATTATTTTAGTTGGGCCAAAGTGTTCTCCTCTAGTTATTATTGCGCTTATCTTTTTGTAAACGTTTCTAGTTGCCTCCTTGTTTCTCCATATCCCCCCCCCCCCAGTCTTTTTGTTTTTCTCTTTTTACTATTCTACTCACATATTTTCTCTCTATTCTATACTCTTTGTTATCCTGTTTGCTCTTCAGTCACGTTTTATATTTTTCTTTTTGTCTTTTACAGCTTTCTGTACCTCTGTCCGTCAGTGATTGTGGTAGCTACAACTTGTCAGTCTCACCTCATCATGTTCCTCTTGTACCTTGTGTGTCGAGGTGAAGTATAAACAGAGTGCCCGCTTATGGGTTTCATGTATCGGTATTCCTATGGACTCTGTTATTCCCTGCGTCCATCGTTTACGTGGTCGGCCTCTTCCTCTGCTTCCCTCTAGTCTGTACATCATTACTTGTTGTGGTGTACTGTTAGTTGGTAACCTATTTGCATGGCCAAAGCATTTTACCTGCTGTAGCTGATTGCAGTAGCTACTATGCATCATTAATTGTAATATTTGCATTGTTATTGATGTGTTAGTTACCTCTTATTATTGATTGCATTAGCTACCTTGTGTCAATTATTGTAGGAGCATTAACATATCAATCGTTTTAGCAGCTATCACGTCGCACTGATTGTAGTAGCTACAACATTTCAGTGATTGTAACAGCTACCCAATATCAGTGATTGTAAAAGCTAAACGTAAACGTGATTTTAGAAGCTACAAGGTATCAATTGTATAAGCTACCACGTATCAGTGATTCTAATAGCTACCACTTGTCATTGACTGCAGTAGCTACGACGTGTCAGTGATTGATTGTAAAAGGAACAACATATCAATGATTGTAGAATCTACCATATATCAGTGATTATAGAATCTACCATACATCTGTGATTGTAGGATCTACCATATATCTTTGATTGTAGTAGCTACCACGCGTCAGTGATTGTAGCAGCTATAATGTGTTTATAATGATTATGTAGAGAACCATTGATGCTGTCTCTCCATCGCTCTCTTTGTCTTTCTGTTTATCTGTATCGTGATATTGTTTGATTGTTTGCTTGTACTTGCAGTTAATCATGATTTATTCTCACAACACGTCTAACCCAGTTTATCTGTTCCATGTTGATGATTTTAATTTAAGCACATGTTGTTTCTTCTGACGTTGAAATCTTTCATTGCAAAATTCTAAGAATATTGCGGGCCAAAAATAATGAAAAGACTGGTATTTTACAAATGTTCTGAACATTAAAGAAATCTGGCTCAAAAACATCGTCGTGTCCCTGAACTAAAATACTTTGGCAACATTAAACCACACAGTGACTTGGACAGAAAACTTCTTGGAGGCATAGGTGCTGGAACAAGAGGAAGCGGCCGACCAGCATGACGATGGACTTAACACATTGCAGATTGGGAATGAGGCTGCATGAGGCAATATATATGGCAAACAATGGAGAAGATGTTCATTGCCCAATAACAAGATTCAAATGGAAAGTATCTTACGCAATAAGTCACTATCATTGGATGTAAGAAAAGAGTGCTGACATGCAGTGTAGAACCTGTTTTGCTGTATGGCAGTGATCAGTCAGGTCTTAGTCAGATATGACTGAGCTACCGTATGACTGTCGCGGAATGCCGCCTTAACATCCCAGAATATTTTTCTCGGTCTCCAAATTTGAGAGGCCAAATTGAGAAAGAATGAATTAATCACGCTACTCCAAGGTTATCTAGTCGTGAGGTAAGATTATTCACAAAAAGCCTCTAGCCATGACGTAAGCTTGCAGATGGCAAGTAAAATGGGAGACTTGAGATGGACACAACTAGATAATTTAAATTAGTCTACACCTTGGAAAACTGCTGACCCAGACGGGCTATGACACCACACAGACGCATTGGCACCTTCTTGCCCAGGTAGACCCTGGCTGAATCAACAATGAACTGGGCCAGTGAGTGAAATAAAACCACCCAGGCGTGAACAACATTGACACAGGGAGAGATAATAGCCCCAGGGCGGTAAACAAGCCCCGTCCACTCGGACTGGCAGACTCGGGAAGGTGTGAAATCACTGATAAGACTCAGGTGGCTAATAATGGTCAGACCCACAGGTGTGAAGGCTAGTGTGCATGCAGAAAGAATTTTTATGACTGGACAGACTTGGAGTTAATTGCAATTAACGTCAGGAGGAGATAAGAAGAATTTAAGAATGGAATTCCTGGGAGATAAGTGTCTACTGCTAGGCTAGGTATAAAAACCCCACTAGACCTGTTCCCTTTAGATTAAATCTGACTTCAGAACAGGTAGGAACTATCTCAATGTTTGTAGTCATATGCATGATTTTTATGTTGGCTTCTATGAAGGATTTCTTAGTAACTATGCAACAGTCTTTTAGACATATGAACTTTCAGTCTATATCTGATCTAGGTTATTCCAAGAACTATCTTTGGCGTAGGTACTTGAGTGTTCTTTCTAAGTTCTGTGTTCAATATCATTGTGCTTTAAGTGTTACTCTTCTGAGAAGTAGAAACTTATGGAAGGCAGGTCTTGTCTAGATATACTTGAGGTGTCGTAGCAGATGCTTGCCATCTCTTTCTAAACTAGACTAGTCTCTTTTTGGCGTGTGCATTTGTTGTACAGAATATAGTCAACTGACTATTTATTTAATTCTTACAACAGCAGTAACTAACTAGTGCATTATGCTATGATGTTAAAGTATCATAATATGTCTAGTTTAATCAATATGTTTATGTGTATTGGATGTTTGATATATTGATTTGTCATATGCAAACTTACCAATATGAAGTGTTATGCTATTGTCTGCGCATTGGCACATTGGCCAATGATTGTGTTGGAAGCAGAGGTGTAATGGTACAGACATTACCCACAATTGGTAGTATGGGGTTGTCACCGCCTCATATATTATTAGAGGGCTGCAACTCCAGCCCAAGGGACAGAAGAGAGTCGCTCAGGACCCGAGTAATCGAGAGCCTTCTCGAAAGAGCTGGTCACCGAGTCCATGGCTCCGTGGACACTGATGTGGCCCGCCTAATGCGGGGTCCACGAGGAACTCGGACAGAGTTACCGCCCGTGTCGAATTAGGACACGAGGAGACCGGCAGAGGACAGACGGACTTGAGAGAGGCAACAAGGCCTGCCTGAGAGGGACTCAATAGATATTCATAGATATATATATACATAGGCTAGATAGTGTGCTAGATTGTTGTATGACAACTATGTGTTTGATGTTTAACTATCTGTGATATGTAAGATAATATAGCGCGGGCTGTTAACCCACTGCGCCAACTGTATATTCAATACAATAAATATTCGATCTCATAGCGAACAGATTTATTGTTGCCTGTATGAACCCGAGTTCAGTTACCTAGATAAGAGTAAGATGATGACAGGCTTTTTGGGGGCTAGTTTTCCGGTTTTGGCATAAAATGTTTTGTGAAAGAGCTATTAAATGCCATGTAAAATTACTTAATTAATCATATCAAATTCATTTTGGTAACACAGATTGTTAACTGTACAAGTTTACAAAAGTTAGTAGCTATCTAGCGATAAAATAGAATTAATCTGAGTCCCTCAGCAGCGTCACAGCAGTGCCTAAGCAGCGTGCCTCATTATTTGATTCTGTAAACTATTTTTTACATGTTACTATTTTGACATTTTTTCTTTTTTTTTGACCGTGACTAATGTTTTCTCACTCCACGAGCAGATTGTTCCGCAAATAGTGCCGCGTGCAGCCTATGTAACCTTTCCAACAGTGACGAGAGTACAAGACAACATCGGCGAGTTCTGGGATTAAGAGCTAAGTTTCATGTCATACCCATTGTAACTCTAAGCTGTACTTCTCATCTTTCATCAATGTATTATTTTGTGTCATATTGATTTGTTTGCATATTCATGACCTTGTCACCAACATAACCTTGCATTTTGATTTACACATTAATAATTAAGGGAGTTAACCAAATTTTCGACTACACAACATTTTTTCTAAGGGATTTAACTCTATAAACATTACATACAAGTAAAACACAAAATGTCTAGCTTAGATAAGTGCATTGAGCAAGGAATAAAGTTAGGTTATAAAGAAGAGAAAGCTGTCAGAATGGGCACAGAAAACGCACGCAGAAAACTATTGCCCGTGAAGAAAGAGCGATAGAACGAGAGGAAAAGAAATTACAAATGGAGGCAGAAGAAAAGAAATTGCAAATGCAGGCAGAAGAAAAGAAATTGCAAATGCAGGCGAAGAAAAGAAATTGCAAATGGAGGCAGACGAAAAGAAATTGCAAATGCAGGCAGAAGAAAAGAAAATGCTAATTGAAGCAGAAGAGAAAAAGATGCAGATTGCAGATTGAGGCAGAGAAAGAAAATACAATTGCAGGCATCAGGAAGAATACAGATGGAGCTCGAGGCGGCCGCAAAACAGGCCCAATTGAATGCCGAGACACAAATAAAACTAAAACAGATGGAAATTGAGTCCAACGCAGAAATATCGATAAATAAGCTAAGAAGCAAAGAAGAAGAACAAAAATATAATAAGTATAAAGGCCTCGTGAAGGCGTTCTGCTCAGGAGATTCCATCAGCGCCTACTTGGAAAATTTTGAGTGTCTCATGGCCTACCATAAGATCATTAAATCAGATTGGGCATTTATTCTCATGAGAAACTTAGCTCTTGAACCACTAAAAGTAATAGAGACAGTACCACAGAAAATGCGAAAAGACTATGATTACTTAAAACAACGCATTCTCCAACATTTTTCTTTAGATACTGCAGGTTACCAACAACAATTTGCCAAATTATCTCCACAACCAAACCAAACATTTATAGATTATGTCAGTACAGTCCAGGACGTGTGCACAAAATGGATCAACTCAGCTAAAACCAACAACAGCCATGACAAACTTAAAGAGCTTATTATTATAGACAAAATAGTTAGCACCATCCCCACACCTTTTGCCAAGTTCTTAAAACAAATGGACTGTAAAAGCATTCAGGAAATAGAGTCCAAGGGGAATGCATTTTTCACAGCAAATAGGGACTATTTTTCAGCTGAACATAAGTCACAACGATACAGCAGCTGCAGTAGTGAACACCAAATACTCCAAACAAACAGAGGGTAAATTTAAACCGCGCCCCAATGTCGGTAAAGTAACGAAATGCCAATATTGCGGTTTCAGTCACGACACTTACGCTATGTGCGACAAATCGCCTACCTATCCTAACCACCTCAAAATGATGGTGGAGAAGCAGAAGACTAAGCGCAACGCTTACCAGAGAGCGGTCAAATGCTACTTTTGCCGAAGTTTTGGCCACTATAGTAGGTTCTGTGATGGACGTAAGTTATTGAAACAGGCCAATGCTGCACTAGTAGAAACGTCGTCTGACGAAGAGATTGAATCACTGAATGAATGTGATAATCAACACGACAATGAAAGCGAGCTTGGGAATGCTGTACACATTATTAACACCATTACAGACAGTAATTGCAACACCTGTACGAAGTTCCAACTTGACACAACATTATTATGTGGCCACACGATCCCTATTGCAAATGAAACAGCAAACGCTGCTTTGTCATCTACAGGCAAGCTAGTTTTTTTTACAGGGTTTGTTAACAACAAAAAGTGCACATTAATTCATGATTCCGGCGCAACGCTCTGTGGGGTTAAGAAAACATTAATAGACACTAAAGACTACACAGACAAACATGTGACTTGTCGCACATTCTCAGGTACTATAGAGAGATACCCCCTTGCTCTGGTCGAAATTCGAACTCCGTTCATATCAGGACAAGTTTTGTGCGCTGTCCTTGAAAATCCAGTCGCTGATATTATACTTGGTAATTTACCCAACATACATCCATGCTCTGAAAAGGAAATCAGAGAGTGGGAGCAAAAACACGGTATCCACCACACAAACAGCGATGCTACAGAGAAACACCATTCTTGCTTGTCCTCAAGCTGCCAAAATACCAAGGGAGACAACCACTGAGGTAATTCAGAAAGAATTCACCGAGGTGTACAATGCAGGGGCGGTCGAATCTATGAACGATACGACCGAATTAAAACCTCGAATTGAGGATGCTACCGAGCTACCAAGTACCAAGCCTGTAAATGTGCAACAAAACACACAACACACAAACGCAATAACACGACAGACAACCCACAAAACCAACACCTGACCAACTGCAGGAATCATTAGAAATAGTAGCGCCTAAACTCAATCTAACATCAATTTTGGAAATGAACAGAAAAATGACCCTACACTTGCACCATACTTTAAGTTAGTAGGACTTAAACCAAAATTAACAAAGAACGCATCGTGGACATTTAGGCTACAGAACAACATCTTAACTAGATTTTACACAACAAAGCAGACCACGATACAGCAAGTAGTGTTACCACAAGCACATCGAGACAAAGTTCTAAAAATAGCCCATGACTCCCCTTTTGGAGGTCATATGGGATATGAAAAGACCAGGGCTAGGGTCCTCACCCAATTTTATTGGCCAAAGTTTTGCCAAGATATAAAAACCTTCTGTAGATCTTGTGATATATGTCAGAAACTGGTGAAAAAGGGAAAAAACCCTACAGCAGAAGTCCAATCAACGACAACTGCCTCGAGGCCTTTCCAAATCGTGGCAGTTGACCTAGTAGGTCCGTTGAATCACATATCAAACAAGGGGAATAGATTTATTTTTACTCTTATTGATTTATGTACAAGGTGGCCCGAAATGCTTCCATTAAGATCTATCTCCTCAAAGGATGTGACGGACATATTACTAAATATTTTCTCCCGTTTTGGCTTCCCGGAGAAAATCATTTCTGATAGAGGAACCCAGTTCATATCGAATGCCACCCAATCAGTAACTAAGTTACTAGGCATCAAGCAGTGTTTCACCAGTCCCTATCGACCGGCCGCAAATGGTATCTGCGAGAAACTAAATGGGGACCTGAAACAAATGCTATCTAAAGTGACAGCTGAAAATCCAGCCGATTGGGACATACTTCTCCCAACGGTGCTGTTCGCATATAGAGAAGTCCCACAATCAAGTACAGGGTTCTCTCCCTTCGAATTGATGTATGGAGCGAACCCAAGAGGACCTCTCACCATTTATAAAGAGATCATATCACAACCTGTAGATATCCAACTTCCCATTTCAACCTATGATTTGGTCACTGATACCAGAGACAAAATCATACGTTCCTGTATATTGGCCAGAACATCACTACAGGAGAAAGGTTTTAAATACAGGCAGTACGCCAATAGAGGTGCAAGAACAATTGTGCTAAATCCAGGTCAGGATATATTACTACTCCTACCTGACAAAAGAGATTTACTGTCAACCTCTTGGCAGGGACCTTTTAAGATCATTAGAAGAATTTCAGAAGTAGATTACGAAATCTCATTAAATGGAAAGTTGAAAATATTCCATATAAATATGTTGAAACCATACTATGCTAGACAGGACAATGAGACAAATGAACTGACGCAACGAACTGGTGACGGAGACGAAACGACAATTTCCCAACGAAATGACACCTCGACAAACGAAGCATCGTTAACGACACACGCTTACGACGACGAAAACGACGAAGACATATGGACATTACCGACAATTTGTGATATCGACAACGACGACAAATTTGACGACATATTGACGATTGATCTCGACGACGACGACAATGACATTGAAGACAATTTACAAACAGTAGCATCTGTGATAAATCAGACAGACGTGGACAATACTGAAATCCCTGTACCAATCATGACTGACGACGGGAGTATAAATGACATACATATCTCTGACACGTTGACACAACAACAGCGACAAGACATTTTGACGCTCCTTGACGACTATAAGACTATCTTTTCCAACAAACCTGGACGCACTGATAGAATAACACATTCAATTGTGCTGACAGATCTAAGACCGGTCAAATGTAGACCATATTCTATTCCTCTCCATTACAGATCTAATTTAGATAAAGAAATTCTAGATTTAGAGAAGAATGGCATCATTCAAAAATCGATGTCTCAATATTCTTCACCGATTGTCCTGGTGAAAAAGAAGGACCAGACAATCCGCTTGTGCATCGACTATAGAGTATTAAATACAAGAACAACAACGGATGCAGAGCCAATGAACAGTTGTGAAGACCTTATTTTAAATATGGCTCAATCATCCTTATTTTCCAAGACCGATTTAGCGAAAGGATATTGGCAAGTTCCACTACACCCTTCTTGTAGACATATAACAGCATTCGCAACACCTCTCGGTTTGTACGAATGGCTATATCTTCCTTTTGGCCTGAAGAACGCACCGGCCACATTTGTTAGGTTAACAAGATTGTTATTACACGGAATTAAAGATGTAGTATCCTATATTGATGATATATGCGTCCATTCTTCTGATATGACTTCTCACTTACTTACCCTCAAACAAGTCTTCAACCAAATCTCTCTTTTTGGACTTACTATCAAACCTTCCAAGGTTGAAATAGGCTATACACAAATAGACTTCCTTGGTCATAGAATTTCTGAAGGCAAATTGTTGACTGATGATAAAATTGTTTCCAAGATCCTTAATCTAGAAGTTCCTACCACAAAGAAACAGATTAGAAGTTTACTAGGTCTGATTAACTATTATTCCAAATTCATTCCACATTGGGCAGAACTCACCTCAGTCTTTTCTGATATGTTAACTAAAGATCATCCATCAAAAATTTGTAAAAGTACCAGCTTAGATGATGCAATGTGTAGATTGAAACATATTTTTTCTAATCCACCAGTCTTACGATTACCCAACATAAATTTACCCTTTATTTTGACCACAGATGCTAGCGCTATCGCAATAGGAGGATGTTTAATGCAGGAAGTGGATGGCGTACGACACCCGATTCTCTACGTGAGCCGCAAACTAAAGAAGGCTGAGACTCGTTATGCCACAGTGGAATTGGAGTGTTTAAGCCTATTGTTCTGTATATTGAGATTATCTAAGTTCCTCTTGGGTAGTCATTTTGTAGTCTTTACAGACAGTTCGCCATTATTAGTCCTTAACCATGGGTCGCCCAAAAACCACCGGTTACAAAGATGGTGTCTCCTACTTCAAGATTTCGACTTCGAAATTCGCCATATCAAGGGCACCGAGAACATTATGGCAGACCTTTTATCACGGCAGACAAATGCGCCAGTAGAATGACTCTTATCACATCGACCATTAGCCATACTATAAACTGTGATACTTTTAGTCGGTTGCATATAATAGTATAACTCTACACCTGCTAGAGTACTCTCAGTGATTAGGTTACTTACGACACCCATGAAATGATACATTAAGACCATCTATACGTGAAGAGCTATACTTAAGAACTATACTATCAAGTGCCTAAGCTCTAGAACGATTCCAGCAAGAAACGGTAACTGTGTTTGTTTCAATCAATAATATCAACCAGTGAACTGACTCTGAACACTGTAATATTTCATACGGAACATTGAGAACTATCCATACTTGCTGTTGCTACGAAACTTTGCAAACAGCCGAAACAGAAGGACATCGACTACAACACTCAAGAGACAGCCATACTAACTTTAACATTCATGGCATAACACGCTAACAACAGGACGACAACGCGCACATCATCGTTGGATTTAGTTATTTAATTAATTAATTACTTTAGTATTAAATATGTATTATATTTGCATTAATGATGTATATAAATGGTGTTAACCTGTAATTTGTACATATTCTACTTTAATATTACAGGCGGTGCCATTCATAGGCTAAAGAACCGTCCTATACAATTGTCTCTAGTTAAATTACAACCTATTTTTCATTCATCGTACAAAAAGTACGTATTTTCTTAAAGGGCAAATATCGCCTAGCCCATTTTTTCTAAGGGCAATAACGCTTACCTCAACTTTAAGTATATATTTTAACCAAATACTATTTTGAATGAAAGAGGAATGAATGACTGCGTGAATGGATTAAATGAGAGAACGATACACTTAGCGGACAAATTGTACGCAAAACGTATTTATTGTAATTTGTCTGCGTCTTTCATGTAAAATTGCATGACTTGTCTAATTTGTTAATACATGTGCATTACGTAGTTTAATAGTGAGAGTAATTTAGTAGTTAGAATAATATACTTAGTTTAGCAGTTAGGATACATCTAAGCACCACTACTTGGAATACCTGATCATGTAGTTCACACAGTGGAATATTTCATGATTGAGGTTATCCCAACTCGTGACGCTTGGAAATACGCCACACATTCAGCACACACGTACACAAATCTTAAAACTCAACACTATCAATTTAAAATACAGTCACTTTATTAGAAACAGCAACTTATTAGCCAACACACTAACAAGCCAACAGGGACACATGTAGTCTGAGGGGGATAAAATAACAAGGTAACTACATATTTAGCATTATATAACATACGAGAGTAAAAGTGTATTGAAATGCACACACAGATCAAGATTTGAAGGTGGACTTAATTAGCCAGGACTTCGGTCTTGTTAACTCTCTGTAATACAGAGGTTAATTGTCTGGGTACCAGTTGGGTACTATGAGAAGGGCGGGTTGTAAATACAACTACTAAAACGTCACGTAACTTCGGTCTGATAAGCATTGTTAAGGACACAGGAGACAGAGTGATCTCTTTACCAAATCAGAGAAGTGGTGTATGGGAGAATACATGAGTTTTAATGCCAGTATGTAGGTTACCACGTTACTGTCCACCAAACTACAAACACCAACTTTATGTGATTCGGTGACAGAATTAGAACAGATCTAATTACCCAAGAACAAGTCATATCAGGGGGGAGGGGGGATCCTGTCACCGCCTCACCGTCAGATATATTATTAGAGGGCTGCAACTCCAGCCCAAGGGACAGAAGCGAGTCGCTCAGGACCCGAGTAATCTAGAGCCTTCTCGAAAGAGCTGGTCACCGAGTCCATGGCTCCGTGGACACTGATGTGGCCCGCCTAATGCGGGGTCCACGAGGAACTCGGACAGAGTTACCGCCCGTGTCAGAATTAGGACACGAGGAGACCGGCAGAGGACAGACGGACTTGAGAGAGGCAACAAGGCCTGCCTGAGAGGGACTCAATAGATATTCATAGATATATATATACATAGGCTAGATAGTGTGCTAGATTGTTGTATGACAACTATGTGTTTGATGTTTAACTATCTGTGATATGTAAGATAATATAGCGCGGGTCTGTTTACCCACTGCGCCAACTGTATATGCAATACAATAAACATTCGATCTCATAGCGAACAGATTTATTGTTGCCTGTATGAACCCGAGTTCAGTTACCTAGATAAGAGTAAGATGATGACAGGGGTATATGGTGCTAAACTTTCTCATTGTATTGTGGGCGTGGGTCCACGGTAATGCATGGAAACCTGGCACAGCTACTGGTCACGGCTTGCAAGCCCGGATGATCAGGCATTGTTATAATACCCTTACCGACCCTGTGAGCTGCTAAACTAACATTGGACGGAGCGGCTGTACGACACAGAATTTCTGTATTAGCGACATGGACATGGGGCGGCAGAAATGTAATCATTACAGGCGTGTGAGACAATTGAAAAGCCCGTCCCAGACTAAAGACAGTAGGGAGAAGGAGGATGGTGAACGCAGTAGAGCTGGAAGATAAACTTGGCCAGACTGGTCATTGTATATGTTTGTGTTATGATATGTTTTAATTAGGATTGCGCTGATGTAGAACTGATATAACACATTCTTGACTTTCTTTCAAGCTCTCACAAGGAGCACCTATGTTATAGATCTCAAGACTAGAGACTACTGACTAGGTAGAGCCAGGACTGGCAGACGTCAGAATACCGGCAAGCTGTTCTCTTTTGTGTGTGTCTACTGGAGAGTGGGGATCTGGACCACAGATCCAGATAGATCGAGTAACAAGTAAAGTTATGTAATGTTTGTCATCAATATCAATATGTATATGATTTCATCATCCTCATATTGACAATCATCCTATGTCTATTGTTATGATTAGTAAATAAATGTTGTTGTATTGTAACTCATAGTTCTGTCGTTATATTTTAATTCCAATTGTGCATACGTGTTGTGTGTGTACATTGGTGGGGGTTCACTTACACACCAAGGAAGGGAGCAGTCAGGGAGAAAAACCTGTACTGGAATAGTTGTCTTTACACTTTAATTCAGACGTAAAAATCTATTCTAGCTAACCTTCTTCTTCCCATCCTTGGCGAATATTCAGCACAGTTCATTTTAATTTTGTAACGAGCCACTTGGAGCTGTATGTTGGATATTCAGGGGCCTAATCTATAGTTCAGCCATATAGATTTTGTCCCTAGTCAGTTTCTGACTATTAGGGGTTGCTCGCCAGTGAAAAATACTTTCATCTAGCCGGTGGGGCACCCCGACTTCTGACAATGACAGTAGACGGTACTACCTGCTTTCTGTCAGCGCCGAATGTTGGGCGGCGCTTACCAAACCCGACACCCCACATTGTGCCAACAGCTTCGGGCGGAAGAGCGCAATTGGGAGGGTACAAGCCTTATCCTGGTGCGAGGAAATGCAACCCAAAGACAAAATAAGTCATGGCAGGGCAGACCAGGCCCAAAGCCTTGGTTGGCAGCTGGTCTAGGATCGAAGCTCCAACAGGCGGACAGTTAGAGCATTTCTTTGCTGATCCGGCAGCTTCTGCAGCCTGTCTTGTTCCAGATGTATAGGTGTTAACTTTCCTCTGGAGTGAACTAGGCAGGCCGAGAGAGGGATCATGCTGCATGGGCAACACATGGTTTCTTTATTTTAGCCCAGGCTTTGTGCTATGGAGAGGCAATAACTCCATCCCTGGTCTTAACCGGTCTCGGAATCAAAGCGAGAGGCAACTGTTACGGGTTATAAGTCCTTGTCAGTTGGCGTAGACATGGGGCGCCACGCGTTGCCTCTGACGGTGGGAGACACCTACAGGTGTCACTGATCAGCTACCGCCCGCCTCAAGCTGGGCAGCCCCCGGCCAATTGGGTGCTGATCCGCCACAGCCTGCCTGCTTCAATGGGTGCTTGGGGCTAGGACAAAATCTGAATCGCAGGCTGTAAAACCAATGCACCAGGTACTAATAAAAAGAATAATAGAAACCTCAAGCTACGGCTTGCAACCTGGAACGTGAGAACCATGTGTCCAGGATTTTCCACTGACTTGACAAATATTGACGATGTGAGAAAAACGGCTGTGATTGATGCTGAACTCAATCGTCTTAACATTGATATTGCTGGCCTGCAGGAGACTCGCCTCGCTGAGGAAGGGTCACTCAGGGAAAACAATTACACCTTTTTTTGGAAGGGAAGAGGGCAGGCAGAAAAAAGGCAACATGGTGTGGGCTTTGCAGTGAAGAATTCGCTACTGGGAATGATTGATATCCCAGCTGGAGGTAATGAAAGATTATTATCACTGCGCTTGGCAACCTCTTGTGGATTTGCCACCATTCTCACTGCATATGCACCGACACTTCGCTTCCTCTGATGATGTGAAGGATACATTATATGAGCAGCTAGACTCTGCGATCAAGGCAGTTCCAAAATCTGACTACATTTATATGCTCGGTGATTTCAATGCTCGTGTGGGCAAGGACTCGAGTTCATGGCCAGTGTGCCTTGGAAAATACAACATCGGTCGCATGAATGATAATGGGCAAAGGCTGCTGGAGCATTGCACTAGAAATGACCTATGTATTACAAACTCCTTTTTTAAAACAAAAGAGCTGCATAAGGTCACATGGAAACATCCAAGATCCGGCCATTGGCATCAGCTGGACTTCATTATCACACGGAGACAACATCTGACCCATACATCATTAACTCGAAGTTACCACAGTGCTGATTGTGATACAGATCATTCTTTGGTTGTTGCAAGGGTTAGACTGAGACCAAAGAGAATCTACACAGCTAAACACAAGTCTAGCCCCAGGATTAATATTATTAACACTCACGATCCTGGAAAGTGCTTTGAATTTCAACAGCAACTTGAAGACGCTTTCAATGATACATCAGAAAATTGTATAGTAAATGATAAATGGAGTAAACTTAAGGAAACTATTTATAAAACAGCGGTAGGGGTTTACGGCACTGTGGATCATAAGAGGCAGGACTGGTTTGCGGCAAACAGCCAGATACTGCAGCCCTTGATTGATAAAAAGAAGATAGCTCTCTTAAGAAACAAGGAAAGACCAACGCGTAACACTCTGAGTGAGCTGAAGCAAGCGAGGAAGGATGTACAAAAGGCTGCCAGGCAGTGTGCGAATGACTATTGGATCAAGTTATGTGAGTCCATTCAAATCGCAAGTGATAAGGGAAACATCAGAAGCATGTATGAAGGGATAAAGAAAGCCTGTGGTCCAATGATCAAAAGAAGTGCACCGCTGAAAACCTTGACTGGAGAAATCATCACTGATAAGAAACAGCAGATGGATAGATGGGTAGAGCACTATTTAGAGCTTTACTCAAGTGAGACCAAGCTAGCGGATGATGCCCTCAATGCCATAGAGGCCCTGCCAACTCTTGACCACCTGGACACACTTCCCACCATAACAGAAGTTAAGTGTGCTATAAATGAACTTGCATCTGGCAAGGCTCCAGGTAAGGATGGGATTCCAATAGAGGTAATCAGGAGTGGGCAAGACTACACTCACTCTACAGATCCACCAGCTAATAGAGCTATGCTGGCGAGAAGGACAAGTCCCACAGGATTTCAAAGATTCAAACATCATAACGCTGTACAAGAACAAGGGCGATCGGAGCGACTGTAACAACTATAGGGGTATCTCACTTCTGTGTATTGTTGGGAAAGTATTTGCCAGAATTGTCCTGCGCAGACTTCAAGTCCTGGGAGATCAAGTCTACCCCGAATCACAGTGCGGCTTCCGTCAGAACCGGTCTACCATTGATATGATATTCTCATTGCGACAAATGCAAGAAAAATGCCGGGAACAAAATCAGCCACTGTTTATTGCCTTCATCGACCTCACTAAGGCATTCGATTTGGTCAGTCGTGAGGGTCTGTTCAAAGCACTAAAGAAGATTGGCTGCCCACCAACTCTTCTGTCCATTGTGGAATCGTTCCACACAGGCATGAAGGGTATAATCAAGTTTGATGGTTCAACTTCAGAAGAGTTTGAAATCAAGAGTGGAGTTAAGCAAGGTTGTGTACTATCGCCCACCCTCTTTGGGATATACTTTTCACTTCTACTGAAATATGCCTTTCGTGATCAGGATGACGGTATATACATTCACTCACGCTCAGATGGTGGCCTCTATAACGCTCAAAATTAGGTGGGTACTAATCAGAGAGTTGCTTTTTGCGGGTGATGCTGCGATTACGACCCACTCTGAGGAAGAATTACAACATCTACTATCTGCATTCTCTAATGCTTGTTCTGAATTTGGTTTAACAACTAACAAAAAGAAGACACAAATTATGTCACAAGGTGCACATGGTGTACCATCAATCTTTATGGATGACGCCGAACTGGAGATAGTAGACCATTTCACATATCTAGGAACAGAGGTAAATAGCAAATTATCCCTCGATCAGGAAATCAACATCAGGATTGGCAAGGCAGCAACAACAATGAACATGTTAGCAAAAAGAGTCTGGGAGAACAGGAAGCTTACTGCCAAAACAAAAGTCCTCGTCTACCAAGCCTGTGTCCTTAGTACTCTTCTTTATGGCAGTGAAACCTGGACAACTTACTCACGCCAAGAGAAACGTTTAAACAGCTTTCATATGCGGTGTCTGCGAAGAATACTTAGTATTAAGTGGCAAGACAAAATCACAAATACTGAAGTATTGGAAAGATCAGGTTGTGTGACGGTGTATTCCATGCTCAGTCTTCGTAGACTTAGATGGATAGGACATCGTTAGGAGGATGGATGATGGTAGAATACCAAAGGACATCTTTTTTGGTGAATTACAGACGGGTAGGAGATCTCAGGGTCGGCCTCTACTACGATACAAAGATGTGTGTAAGCGGGACATGATTGATACAGGCATAGATAATGCACATTGGGAGCAAGTCGCCGCTGAACGTGTTGCATGGAGGGCAAACATCAGAAATGGAATAAAGACAAAAGAGAAAACGATTGCAGATAAAGCACACACAGAGCGTGAGAGACGTAAGATGGTGCACAATGGTGGAAATGACCATGATTTCACATGCATCTACTGTGGGCAAACATCTGCAGCAAGAATTGGCCTTACCAGCCACACTCGCCACCGCCATGGGTCGTAGTTACTAAGCATTTTTGAAGCACAATGTACCAAACTATCGTCTGTCAAGACAGAAAGGTGCCAATGTATGTATGGCAGTGAATCTTGGAATGTAAATAAACGAATTAGGAAGAACTTGGGAGCAACAGAGATGTGGTTCCTGAGACGAATGTTGCGAATTCCTTGGACTGCCAGAGTAACTAACAACGATTGCATGAAAAAGGCTAATGAAACTACAGCATTATATACAACAACAAGACGACCCGGCCTGGCTTCACCCAGCTCCTGGCGGGAAGCGTCTCATTTAATTCATATTCGGCCCCCGCTCCCGTTCCCAAAAATTAAAAATTGATTTTAAACTAACTAACTATTTCAGTTGCATCCACTCGAGTGAGTACAACAACTGTTCCGAATTAATTTCTCGTTTAATCAGAGAGTGAGTTCCCTTGCAGCAAGATGGCGGAACATTTATTCGTCTGTTTCTAAAGCTCGTGCCATTTTCTTTCGTGCTGGAAGAAAAATTGTTGATTGTAAACTAAATAACTATGTCAGTAGGCCGCGCGGGAATGAGAAGAACATCTGTAGAAGATTTCATCTCAATCGGATGGACCGTTCAGGAACGCATAAAGGACACACAAAGACACAAACATTCTCTTTTATATATATAGATAAGAAAGAGACAAACAGCTTTCTTTGGTCATGTGATGAGAAGAGACGACTTGGAGAATATCGTGACTACTGGAAAGATTAATGGAAAGAGAAGCAGAGGCTGACCAAGAGAAATGATGCTGGGTGGATTGAGACGGTGGCATGGAGGAATATCACCAGCAGGGTTGATCTAGAACACCTAAGATCAATTAAGATCTGTGGAGAGATACGAACGCCTACGCCAACTGGCAGGGCACTTGATGATGATACGAAATTGACATATTGGTGCATGTTAATGTCCTTGCTGTCTGAAACCAACAATACCCGCTATCTTTCTATACTTTTGTCTTAGCCATAAATGTGACTCATTGTGTTGTTTAATCACCAAGCCCAGACATGTGATGTGTTTGTTCCGGATGCATTGATCTCCATGTTAGCAGACATGCAAATATGACAACTAGTTAAAGATTTACGCTGTTGGCTTTGCTAAGTCAGTCATAGATGTTATTCATTGAATTGATTTCACATCAAGTAAACATTTTGATCTAGGTCATACTATGTTGATGTCGTGTAGCTTTAACTTTCTGATCTCGTATAGTTTAAAACAAACACGTTTGTTCTTGTATTTTGAATGCACGTGTAAGTACAAGAATGCGTTGTGTCCATGTTGTGTCACATTGTTTCTAGATTATACCACAATGATATTCAAGAATGATCCTAATGGATCAGTATCGCTATTCTCGACAGCCGTCATGTTGACCTCCGCTAAGAACATCATCACATGGCATTCAGGACGAAAATCTCATGCGGTAATTCGATCTGTTGCCATATCTTCAGCTTCTTCAGCTTATTTAGCTTCTTCTTCTACCTCATGCCAAGCTAAGTGGAACGTTCTCTGTCAATCCCCTTGCTTATCAATCCTTGTCTGGCCTTTTGCAAGATGGAAAACATACTGACAAATAAAAAGATGTCATTTGCAACGAGAAAAAGAGTGTTGAGGTGCTACATAGAGCCTGTACTTTTGTATGGATGTGAAACGTGGACAATGAGCAAACAGGCTGAAAAAATTCTGATGGCTGTGGAAATGTGTTTCTGAGAAAAATGCAAAGAATATCATGGACAGACAGAAAAACTAATGACAAAGTCCTACAAGAAAAAATGGAAATCGTAAACTGATTAGAGAAATTAGATGTAGACAGTCCCAATTGTTTGGTCACGTTATGTCATTCTTTCAGTAGCATGTCCTTTGCAGAACCTCGCTCCCATAACAACCTTCCGGAAAACTTCTCCATCATAAGCAAGATGTCCAGCATCCAATACGCCCACCTGGAGATCACCCGCCACATCCTGCTCCAATCCCCTTGACCCCCCCCCCACCCTCTCCTCTTCTCCCAGGCATACACATCCCCTCCCCATTATTGTTATCTTCAAACCCTCACAATTATGAGTCACGTTATGAGAAGAAATACATTGGAGAACTTGGTGACAACTGGCAAGATCGAGGGGAAGAGAACAAGGGTAAGGCAGAGAAGTAAATACCTGTATGGCTTGGCCACGTGCCATGGTCGAGACAAAAACACTGAACTAATCCACGACTCTGGTGATCGAGTAAGATGACAAAACAGGACGTTTATCAGCATGGTACATGATGATGATAACCGATCCTTGTCTATGCTTCCTGGTGCAGTCTTCTATCACTGCCCTTTTCTAACCTCTGTGATGCTTAATTTGACAAGATCCTGGTCAACATGACGGCTGTCGAGAATGGTGATACTGATCCATAGGATCATTCTTGAATATCATTGTGGTATAATCTAGAAACAATGTGACACAACATGGACACAACACATTCTTGTACAAATTAAACATCACCGTATTTCAGTTTTCGAGAAATGTTTTTAACGAACCGGTGTTCTTCCGTGTTTAGATTGAGCGGAAGTGAGTTAAATCAAGAACAAACATCACCCATACGTGCTCAGCCCTTACCTTCAACAGCCAGAGAAGAGGCCCAATACTAACCGTACTATTTGTAGTATGATTATGTGTCCGTCAGGCTCTTCCAACTCTGTGGCGAAGTGGTTACAGACGCAGTTCATAATCCCGCATACCGCGTTCGAAACACAGCTGCGAGCGATTTGGTAACAGACTGCATTGCGTTGGTTTTTATAGAATAGCATGAGTGCCGGTCAGAAAGCAATGGCAAACTACTAAAAGTAAACTTGCTAAGAAATCAGAAACAGCCAAAGAGTTGCTGGAGTTGATTGCGACGTCTTGTAAAGGAATTACAATTAACTTAATCGACCCACACGCATCTATATGTAAGTGTCAATTTGGGGCAATGTAATGCCGCTCCGTTACGAACGGTTCGTAATTCCGCTTATCTGTGTTCGAAACACAGCTGTGCGCCATTTGGCAGCAGACCGCGTTGGCTGGGTTTTAACGAATTGGTATTGGAGCCAGTCGTTCAGAAAGCAATGGTAAACTACTGAACGTAAACTTGCCAAAAGATCACAACAGCAGTAAAATACTGTTGTTGGCAGCGATGTCCCGTAAAAGATATTTAAAAAAAAAAAAAATGCCGCTCCAGGCGGCTCGCGGGATTAACAAGACAAGAGTATGTCCTTTGCAGGATGTTGCGATGTACCCCAATCCCAGGTTGGTTTTCTATACGATGTACCGTCCAGTAGATTGCCAGAGTTGTTTGAACGAGAAGTCAACATTGAATTCCACACTGACGCGTGTAGGACATCGTCCCGCTACCTAGATATCAGTGTACCGGAAGTTTAAGAGCTAGAGCGCTATATTCTTTTTGGGCATGCCGCAGCCGGGTCACGGTATAATCAAACATAAATAGTAGTTTTTTTTCCGGAAGCAGTTTTCCCTCTGGGTCTGTTATGCGATATCGCCATCAAATTTTGTCGCTTTGTGAGAAAGAAGAAATACGTGACCACTCTTTCCCTGACTCTAGCAAGCGACGAGCTCAGACGACGTACCCACGACGACCGTGTTCATGACAATGCCAGCGATGTTCACTATCAACTTCGCTAGCGCTCCCACCGCTACCCGGTATACTAAGAGTTAATATAGCATTTTAACAAACACATTCACTCAACCGTGAATAACAGAAAGAGACGATGCAGCAGTTTAACAAATTCATTCACTCAACCATGAATAACAGAGTCAAGAATAGTTTAGCCAACGGACATTGTGTCAGATCGCCCACGGATTGACTTTGGCTAGAGGTATGTGAAGGTTACTGGGGATTTATTGCTTTGTTGGTGTAAACGATTATACGATCGAGCCAACAATTCAAAACATTAATGTACAGATGTCGTTGGAATGTAACAATATTTATTAAACAGTTTGATCATTATAAGAATACGCTGAAACAGCTCGCAGTGTTGGTCTCCAGAGAAGACGGTTGTAGTCTCCAACTTTTTCTCTATTTGCTGTTTGATAAGTGAGTATGACATTGCGTTCTTACATTTCCGGTACATCTTGTCTATATGGTGTTTGACATGTGAGTATGAAATCGTTTTCTTACATTTCTGGCAAATCTTGTCTATTTGCTGTTTGATACGCGAGTATCACATTGTTTTCTTATATTTATAGTACATCTTCTCCATTTCTGTTTGACTCGCGATAATGACATCTGGGATGTCAGGCACTGGTAGTACCTTCGGAAAGGATGATGGTCATGCCCTTTTCAGGGTCCATTCCCCACGGGTCCACTCCTTACATCCAGCTCACGCCTTACATCCAGCGGCCACACCCCTCTTCCCGCGGGCAACCAGGCGTGGGTAACCTATTCGGCGTCAAGCCAATCGGTTAACTAGGGTATGCCTACCCAGCATGTGAAGACAAGATTCGGCAGACTGAAACTTGGAATGTACGCATCGAGCCCAGAGAGACGAACAGCACTGATTGTGAGAGAGTGTGGCAGGTACAACATCGACATAGCATCCTTGAGGTAGACACGACTTGCAGAAGGAAGCCAAATCTGATAAGTAGGTGCCGGCTATACATTCTTCTGGAGTGGATGGAAAAGTGAAGAAAGACGCCAATCCGGTGTGGGATTTGCCGTTAAGTCGGCTATGGTTAGCAAACTAGCTGAGTTTCCGAAGGCTATAAACGACATTCTTATGACCATTAAGTTACCACTACTGAGCAGAAGAAAGCATGCAACCACGGTGCGTGTCTACTTACCAACCATGTCGAATGAAGATGACGTCAGGAACAAATTCTAAGAGGACCTGCACAATGTCTTAACATATGTTCCCAAAGGAGACAAAATTATACTCCTTGGGGACTTCAATACCAGTGTAGGAGTGGACACCGCCTCTTGGAGTGACATTATTGGAAAGCGCGGAGTCGGAAATTGTAACAATTGACTCCTCCTCCTTCAGAACACGATCTCCTGATTACGAACACAATTTTCTGTCTTCCCATGAGAAATAGGACGTCGTGGATGCAACCCTCGCTCCAAACACTGGCACCTCATTGACTATGTCATCGTCAGGAGGAGTGACAGACAAAATCCATATGTGATGTTGAATGTTGGACAGACCATCGCCCGATTGTCTCAAAAATGAACGTTCACATCTGTCATGTATCAATTGTGGAATTTCAATTATCGTAATGGCTTTTATCTGTTTAAATAGAACATTCTTGCTAGAGTGGAAACAATGGACACTGGACGCCGTGTCATGGTGACGAAAACTTTATTGGCTGAGTACATCTCGCTGCAGCGAGCCCGCTAGCAAAGGTTCTCTTTGTTCTATACGCAGCTGCCTTAATTCCCGAGTCGGTGGTCGTCTGTCAGCTGTGCCCCTTGTCTTGCCACACAGGACGTGCATTCCTCTGCCCGTGTTTACCTCTAGAAGCTCTAACATGATCTACAATCATTGTCCGTATAATTAAATACAAAAGGGTCAACTCAGAGTCTTACTCCTTCGAGAAGGTCACTCTAACACTCCTGGTTGAGCAACAAAGCTGATGAGATTCAAGGCTTTGCTGAAAGATGAAACTTCTATGAATCCCTAAAAGCTGTATATGGCCCTACATCACCAGACATAGTTCCCTCCTTAGTGCAGATGTGGGTACATTGGACTCTGATATGAAAGAAATCCTCCAACGCTGGGCAGATAATTTTAGCAACATTTTAAATGCAACCGCCTCTATCGATGATGAAATCATCAACAGCCTTCCTTAAGTCCCCACCTAAAGGTTAAAACTTCGATTCCAGCTTAACGGTGATCGAACGCATGCCCACCGGACCGGCAGTCTAGGCACCACGCTACCGCAATCCTCACTTTTGTACTTAGTTAATATGATGCTAGTGTTAGTTTTCTGTGTCTCCGTTAGCTCTGTCAGTACACAGCTTCAAAGAGGGTCTTGGTGTTTGATTGGTTCTTCCCTTGTGTCTGAAAAATTACGTCTTGCGTTATTTTACTTTTTCCTCTTTAGTCAGTGCACATTTAAGAAATCTGGATACCCTAGTGGCCTATAATGTTGGCGATAAATTCCGACAACCCACGTGAAATGCAAAAGTTAATTTTCGTAGGTTTATTAATGAAAAGAAGCCAGTGTGGCTGTGGTGCTTAATTCGGTTGCAATTAAACTTCCTGTTAGCTGACGGTGGGGTAGTGGGGTAGTGGGGTCGCTCCCTACAACGGTCAGCTGGAATTAAATGTTGACTTCTTGACTTGTTTATAAATCATCGGCAAACTACTGAACATAAATGGTTGATTGCAACATCCTGCAAAGGACACGCAACATTTCTTTTGGTCTTTCATGTAAAAAAAGAGAACATTTGTGTGCGGAAACTAGGGAAAAGAATATTTGTGTGCGGAAACTGGGGGATAAACAAAGAAAATTTGTGTGCTGGAGCTGGGGCTGAACAAAGTTGAAGCAAAAGATAAACAACTTTATGGGAACTGCCAAATAGCATAGGCGATTATGCATCTAGACAGATCTCGGTCTTTGGTGTTCTCAGTTATATTGTTATATTCAATAAAACACGTGCAAACAATAGATATTTGTTTTATTAATAATTGTAGCAGTTCTACACGAAGTCTCAATATATGTCTGACATATCCATTTGTCAGGATTGTATATAAGACTCTCACTTGTTAACATGCAATTGTATGTCTGATTTATCTAAGTGCCAGGATTGCATATAAGACTCTCACTTGTTAACATGCAATTGTATGTCTGATTTATCTAAGTGCCAGGATTGTATATAAGACTCTCACTTGTTAACATGCAATTGTATGTCTGATTTATCTAAGTGCCAGGATTGTATAAAAGACTCTCACTTGTTAACATGCAATTGCAAGTCTGATTTATCGAAGTGCCAGGATTGCATATAAGACTCTCACTGGTTAACATGCAATTGTATGTCTGATTTATCTAAGTGCCAGAATTGTATATAAGACTCTCACTGGTTAACATGCAATTGTAAGTCTGATTTATCTAATTGCCATGATTGTATATAAGACTCTCACTGGTTAACATGCAATTGTAAGTCTGATTTATCTAATTGCCAGGATTATATATAAGACTCTCATTGGTTAACATGCAATTGTATGTCTGATTTATCAAATTGCCAGGATTGTATATAAGACTCTCACTGGTTAACATGCAATTGTATGTCTGATTTATCTAATTGCCAGAATTGTATATAAGACTCTCACTGGTTAACATGCAATTGTAAGTCTGATTTATCTAATTGCCAGGATTGTATATAATACTCTCACTGGTTAACATGCAATTGTATGTCTGATTTATCTAAGTGCCAGGATTGTATATAAGACTCTCACTGGTTAACATGCAATTGCAAGTATGATTTATCTAAGTGCCAGGATTGTATATAAGACTCTCACTTGTTAACATGAAATTGTAAGTCTGATTTACCTAAGTGCCAGGATTGTATATAAGACTCTCACTTGTTAACATGCAATTGCAAGTCTGATTTATCTAATTGCCAGGATTGTATATAAGACTCTCACTTGTTAACATGCAATTGCAAGTCTGATTTATCTAAGTGCCAGGATTGTATATAACACTCTCACTGGTTAACATGCAATTGCAAGCCTGATTTATCTAATTGCCAAGATTGTATATAAGACTCTCACTGGTTAACATGCAATTGTAAGTCTGATTTATCTAATTGCCAGGATTGTATATAAGACTCTCACTTGTTAACATGCAATTGTATGTCTGATTTATCTAAGTGCCAGAATTGTATATAAGACTCTCACTGGTTAACATGCAATTGTAAGTCTGATTTATCTAATTGCCATGATTGTATATAAGACTCTCACTGGTTAACATGCAATTACAAGTCTGATTTATCTAAGTGCCAGGATTGTATCTAAGACTCTCACTTGTTAACATGAAATTGTAAGTCTGATTTATCTAAGTGCCAGGATTGTATATAAGACTCTCACTTGTTAACATGCAAATGTAAGTGTGATTTATCTCATTGCCAGGATTGTATATAAGACTCTCACTTGTTAACATGCAAATGTAAGTCTGATTTATCTAATTGCCAGGATTATATATAAGACTCTCACTGGTTAACATGCAATTGTATGTCTGATTTATCTAAGTGCCAGGATTGTATCTAAGACTCTCACTTGTTAACATGCAAATGTAAGTGTGATTTATCTCATTGCCAGGATTGTATATAAGACTCTCACTGGTTAACATGCAATTGTAAGTCTGATTTATCTAATTGCCAGGATTGTATATAAGACTCTCACTTGTTAACATGCAATGTAAGTCTGATTTATCTCATTGCCAGGATTGCATATAAGCTCTCATCGTTCACACATGTCTGATAGATCTATTTGACAAGATTATATATACGACTCACTGGCTCACATCCAATCATCCGTTATTTTTCTGCCGTGCTATAGTCACCAGCCACCATGAAGTCGATTCCTACTCTGGCTGTTATTCTCGTAATGGCTTCTCTGCTCACAGTGGCTGAGTTCAGGTCAAGACGCAAACCTCGACCCCACAAAGGTTATAATCATCATGGTTAATTATGTTTAATCTTATATATTAATTATACGAGTATGATCATTAACATCGACACTATAAAGGTTGTAATAACAGTGATTAACTTTGTTTACTCGTATATATCAATTCTATCACTATCACCATAAACCTCGACACCACACAGATTGCATTCATTATGATTAATTATATGTAACCTTATATTTTAATCATCATCATCATCATCATCATCATCATCATCATCATCATCATCATCATCATCATCATCATCATCATCATCATCATCATCATCATCATCATCATCATCATCATCATCATCAACCCCGACACCACAAAAGTTGTAATCATCGTGGTTAAATATATGTAACCATAAACATTAATTACCGGTCTTCCTGGCCTAGGAGTTAAAGTATTTCTCCGAAATTCCCGTGTAGTCTCGTGAGTAACGTAACCTGCGAGAGAATCGATAGCGGTTCTCGCCGCGGGTGTAACTTACGAGGTAAGTGATCCGGTCGGTCAGAAAACAATGGCAAACTACTGAGCGTAATCTTGCCTAGTACATCAACAGCAGCTGAAAAATGCTGATGTTGACTGCAACGTCCTGTAAGGGATATGCATCAACAACAAAAAACCACATTAATTATATCATCATCATCAACCTCGCCACCACAACAGTAATAATCTATTATAGTAATATTTAACATTGTATATTATTTCAGTCATTGTCATCATCATCAATATTATGATCACCATGACCATCGTCGTTACTGTATTCTTTAGTTTCGTGTGCCTGTAGGTTTCAGTCAAAGGATGTATTGTTATACCTTTCTGACGTTCTCACAGGTATCTCCCGTAGATAACACATATGATAATATCAGCACCGTGCAGAAACCTCATAATACCAGCGCGATCAAATCTGTATACCACAATAACACATGTTATAAATATTCATTTGTGGGTATGTTGTCTATTGTTAAAATTTATTCTGAACTGCTGCCTCGACCACAGTCTTTTTAATGTCCCTACTGTAGAATATGTGTAAGTTTAGTTGAGTTGAACCGGTCTCCCTGGTTTAGGCGTTACACGACTTTCTCTGTAATCTCGTATGCTCTTGTGAGTAACGTGACGTGTGCGAGAATCGGTAGCGGTCTCTCCGCGTCGGTAACTTAGGGGTATGTGAGCCGGTCGCTCAGAAAGCATTGGCAAACTACTGAGCGTAATCTTGCCAAGAAATCAACAATCAGCTGAAGGATGCTAATGATGACAGCGATGTCCTGTAAAGGATATGCGAAAAAAAATGTTGAGTTGAGCTAAGAACCGATATCACTGCACTCAGAACATTCCCATACGCGCTGCGTCCCCTCATTCAACAGCCAGCGAAGAATCATACTAATAATCGTTCCAGCCGCTATCTGATTCAAAGTTCTACTGGTTTTCCCTCTCAGTTTTGAAATTCCTCCAGAACCGCTGCCGATCCCGACAATATCATAATTTCCACATACGGGTTCTCAATCTGTTCCTCCACCTTCTCCACCAGGTCCTACAGGCTCACGACCAACTCTCCATTGTCCATAGGTAATCTACCACTACGAGATACATTCCCGGCAGGCCTATCAGCCTGTTCATTCCCCCGCACTCCGGTATGGCCAGGGTAGAAAATCCATACAATTCTCACAATATGTGACCTCTGAAGCAAGGAAAGCAGAATACGTGTAATAGGCTTCATAGATGACTTGGGTATTGGGCATACTGTGTTGGACCCATGTTTGTATAGTTAACGGCACTCAGTGGTTCTGAATGTAAGAAAGAGAGTGCTGAAATGCTATGTAGAACCAGTTTTGCTGTATGGCAGTGAATCTTGGAATGTAAATGAACAAATTAAGAAGAAATTAGAAGCAACAGAGATGTGGTTCCTGAGACGAATGTTGCGAATTCCTTGGACGGCCAGAGTAACTAACGACGACTGCCTGAAACAGGCTAATGAAACTAGAACATTATATGCAACAATAAGGAAGAGACAAACATCTTTCTTTGGTCACGTGATAAGAAGAGAGGCATTGGAGAAAATCGTAACAACTGGAAAGATCGAGGGGAAGAGAGTCAGAGGCAGACCAAGAGAAATGATGCTGGATGGATTGAGACGGTGGCATGGAGGAATATCAGCAGCAGAGTTGATCCAGAAAACCAAAGACCGAGATCTATGGAGAGCCATGAACGCCTACACCAGCCGGCACGGCACTTGATGATGATGATGACTCAGTGGTTAATGTGATCCACATCACAAGACCTGTTTTTATTTTTAAAAACATTTCCTGGTTCTCATGTTAATCTGGGTCGACCTGGCAGCCATATCAGATTTAATAACTGCCTGGATGCGATCCCCTGACTACCGGGCAGGTAGAGGAGCGTCCAGCTACCACTCTACTGCATCTCCCACAGTAGCCGAGTCAGTCAACGCTAGTCACTAAAGCCAGCTGTGTGGAGGGATGTGTATTGTCTCTAGACCCGTGTTCCCTGTAATAAACTTATGGGAGGTGTTTGGGGGCTTGTGGGGAAGATGTTGTATGCTCGAGACAAGAACACTGAGCTGATCCACGACTCTGGTGATTGAGTGAGATGGCAAAACATGACTGCCCACGCTTATGGGCATGGCGCACGCTGATGATAATATAGGGAATGTTTGGGGAGTGTGAGGAAGAGTGATTTTGCATGAATGATTGTATGCTTATATAAGCTTTTAACATGCAGGAAATTAATGCTTAAATATTTGGGAGATGTTTGGGGCATGTGGGGGAAGATTGTTGTTGGCTGAATGATTGTATGTTTATGTAAGCTTTTAACTTTCAGTAAATTAATCGTTACACAGAATATGATCTACACAACTTGTTTAATTTAATCTCTAATACATGAACTGTATCGTTTCACGGAAACTGAAGGACTTTGGTCATATTGGAGAGAATATTGGAGAGAACAGTGATGGCAGGCGTGGCTCCTGAGAGAAATGCAGTGGTCGACCAGCCGGGAGATGAACACAGGATACTGAAGATACCCTGGGAAAGAGGGTACACGAGAATAAGCTGAGCATGTGGGTACATGAGGTTACCGTGGACATGTGGGTACGTGAGGTGACCCTGGGTATGAGGGTACATGATGTTATCCTGGGTATGTGGGTACGTGAGATTACCCTAGGCATGTGGGTACATGAGGTTACCCTTGACATGAGGGTACATGAGATTACCCTGGGCACGTGGTACATGAGGTTACCCTGGTTATGTGGGTACACAAAGTTACCCTGGGTATGTGGGTACATGACGATACCCTTAGCAGACTATGGACAGACATCCGCCATAGCGCTGTTGCTAATTTACATCTATATTGCTAATATTATTATTCGTGTACTTTCCTGTGATTTGTTTGATCACATTTATTGACGTGTACACATCCTGTATATAAACTCGCTTCTACACAACCAATTACAATAGGGTAGATAACCGCCAGACATGAGGACCATTCTATATTTCATGACAAACTTTCATCTGAGTTCTCGGCGATTGTGGTGGAAAAACACAGACAGACAGACAGACAGACAGACAGTCAGACAGGCAGGCAGGCAGGCAGACAGACAGTCAGACAGGCAGGCAGGCAGGCAGGCAGGCAGGCAGGCAGACGAACGGACGGACAGACGGACGGACGGACAGAATATACGAATGCAAATTATTGTTACGGGGTTACATAATTGGGCATGCAGGCCCGTCCTACATTTTGCCATTCTTAACTCTCTCATTTCACGTATTATATTATTCAATCAATCAATCAATCATGTGCCATGCCGGAAAGCGTGGGCGGTCATGACTCGCCATTTCACTCGATCACCAGTGTCGTGGATCAGCTCAGTGTTCCTGTCTCGTCCATGCCATGTGGCCAAGCCATCCAGGTATTTTCCTCTCATTATATTATTCACACATCACTTAATAGGCTAATCTCAGATAGCAGTACCGATAACAGTACATGCATTAACAGACAGGTCAGGACAGGACGAGACAGACGTACAAAAAAGGGCGGGACAGAACAGGACAAACAGCATATGTCTTGTGTGTCACGCAATGTCTATTATGGCATGTTCCTTATGTACAACAAGAAGCGATTACATTTGTGGTTTCATGTCGATGTAAAGCAATGACTTTCACTTTATTATTACACATGATGAGGGGAAAGTTACGCTAAAATTAACTTGTACAATGTGAATTTCGAGCGAGGACACTCAGCGCTATCTGAACAATACAACAATATGGATGGGCAGATCTGAAGGCAATGCTGTGGTAAACAATTATGTTAGTTGCTTGTCCGTTACAGGACGTTGCATTTATCCCCACACATTTTGGATTTTGTGATTGTCTAGGCCAGTGGTTCCCAAGCTTTTCAAGCAGATGGCCATATCTACTATTTCCGGTAGTTAAGCGGGCCACAACGTTATAAAATTATAAAAGTCATGCAATATCATTCTTACCTTTCTTAACTTTCGTCAACAAAATTCTAAAACTTAAAGGGGGTCACTGTTAGTACTACACAGCGGTCATTTTTTTTGGGTTTACAGTCAAAAGTTCATTTAACAATAAATTTTAAATCAGTTTCGAAAATCGCTATTAATGTAATTAATTTACAATTGTATCTGTTCTTCATAACCAGTTACTTAAGTTAAGATGCCAGTTTAGCAATGTCTGGGCACAAATTTGTCGTGCCCAAAGTCATAAGCGCAGCTAGGTTATTGTCGGTGAGTCTGGAACGTTGCTTGGTTTTTATAACAGCCATTGTGGAAAATGACTGCTCGCATCTGTAAGTCGAACCAAAACGACAAAAAGTATCTTTGGGCGAATGAACGCAAGTGCTCAAATTGTTCGACTGACAATATTCGCCAGAATGAAATCGTATGATCAGCTGAAGGTTGCAAACTGAACCATCGCATTCGATAATATCTGAACATAACAACCACGAGCAGAGTAAATTATCGCACGCTGACGGGGCGCTCCGAGTGCACTTTTTTTGAAAAAGTTACGCTAAAATTAACTTGTACAATGTGAATTTCGAGCGAGGACACTCAGCGCTGTCTGAACAATACAACAATATGGATGGGCAGATCTGAAGGCAATGCTGTGGTAAACAATTATGTTAGTTGCATGTCCATTACAGGACGTTGCATTTATCCCCACACATTTTGGATTTTGTGATTGTCTAGGCCAGTGGTTCCCAAGCTTTTCAAGCAGATGGCCATATCTACTATTTCCGGTAGTTAAGCGGGCCACAACGTTATAAAATTATAAAAGTCATGCAATATCATTCTTACCTTTCGTAACTTTCGTCAACAAAATTCTAAAACTTAAAGGGGGTCACTGTTAGTACTACACAGCGGTCATTTTTTTTTGGGTTTACAGTCAAAAGTTCATTTAACAATAAATTTTTAAATCAGTTTCGAAAATCGCTATTAATGTAATTAATTTACAATTGTAATCTGTTCTTCATAACGAGTTACTTAAGTTAAGATGCCAGTTTAGCAATGTCTGGGCACAAATTTGTCGTCCCCAAAGTCATAAGCGCAGCTAGGTTATTGTCGGTGAGTCTGGAACGTTGCTTGGTTTTTATAACAGCCATTGTGGAAAATGACTGCTCGCATCTGTAAGTCGAACCAAAACGACAAAAAGTATCTTTGGGCGAATGAACGCAAGTGCTCAAATTGTTCGACTGACAATAGTCGCCAGAATGAAATCGTATGATCAGCTGAAGGTTGCAAACTGAACCATCGCATTCGATAATATCTGAACATAACAACCACGAGCAGAGTAAATTATCGCACGCTGACGGGGCGCTCCGAGTGCACTTTTTTTGAAATTATTAAAATATATTATATTAAATAACGAGGCCTCGCGGGCCACTTACTAACAGCTGGCGGGCCACAAGTGGCCCGCGGGCCGTGGTTTTGAAACCTCTGGTCTAGGCAATATTATTTTAACTTTGAATAAATAAAGTATTTATTTGCAAGTCCGTTGCAGTCAACCCCATCAGTTATTGACTGTTTCTCATTTAATAAGCAACGTGAAGTTCAGTACTTTGAAATCTCTTTCTGAACGGTCAGCACCTAGTATCCTCAAAATCAACGCAATGCGTTCTGCTTTCAAATGGTCCGCGACTTCTTCTTCGTCTTCTTCGTTCATCCGGAGTTTTTTTTTTTCGGATGTGATTGCGTTGTGCCTGTTTACAGCAGAGCTGCGTTCTTGCGCCGTTAGGCCGACACATCCGACTTCTGCGGGGGTCCGCGACTGATTTCCATCCCTTGGATTGGTATTTCTGAGCTTCGCATAACTGCGTTTTACTGACGTCTTAGCAATAGACTCCGATAAATTGAGCATACACAATAGAAACGTTCACAACAGAAACATTCACAACAAAAACATTCACAGAGAAATGACCATAGATTTGTTGAGTCATAATTTTTGCTGTTCTTGCAGGTGCATATCGGAGAGCTCATCGTTTTCTGTCCATCTTTAGCGGTGACTGGAGCAACAAAGAGCAAGTGGAGCAGGGAGGAAGCGCTTTCAAAAGCATTGAGGCCAGACATATACCGGTTAACATAACCCTGTTTAAAGCAAGTTGTAATTGTTGTCTTCTTGACGTCGCATTACTTGTCTTGTTTAGTTAGCCTTACTACGTCAGTGTCGCTGGTTGTTAGCGCTTAGGGAGAGAGTGAGTTTTAAGCTCCAATTAAACGAGATTGGGCTCTCCCGAGGAGCGAAAGGGATTTGCATCTATCGAGATATTTGTTTATTTATCTTTATTTTCAAAGGGTTAAGAATTGGGCACGCAGGCCCATATGACATTGTGCCCTTCTTCTCTAGTCCCTCTCATACATTCGTTCATTCAACATCTCTTATGAAGCAATATTTTGACAACAAAAGAACAATAAGCATTGAAACGCATGAAAAATTATCAATAACTACATGACTCGTTGAGGCAATGTTTAACATGGGCATCATAAATACCCAAGGTGGATGTAACGTGCCACACATATGGTAATGTTTTTTTTTTTTTTTCTGGCTAATTGTCGTTCGAGATAATTTACCATTATTACTGTCTTTGTTGCTGTTTTTTTTTAAGGGGGCATGTAGTCTGTCTTGAGGTAGTGTTCAAACAAGTTGCGACTGTATGTATAATAATTGGTGGTGTCTTTGATTTCTTGTGGAAGATTATTCCACAACTGAGTGGCAGAGTATGCTAAGCTTGTTTTATATAAGTCTATCCTAGGTTTAGGGACATGAAGTATATTTAGTCGTTCACTATGTCTTGCGTTATATTTAAACAATGGCCATAGGTGGCTTGCGGCATTTTGAAATAGGATTTTGTGAGTTAGTTTAGCCTTATTAAAATGTAGGCGTTTGTGGAGTGGCAGTAAGTGAAGACGTTCATGTAGGTTAGAATTGTCTGTAAACTTATCACCATTGATTAGACGCACTGCCCTTTTCTGGAGTGAACAAAGGCGTTTTGTTATTGATTTGGAGCATCCATCCCAGATCGTGGAGCAATAATCAATATGTGTTTGTATGTGGGAAGTATAGAATATCTTTCTTGTGTTTTCGTCGAGGAAGTTTTTAATTTTGGCAAGTTGGTATACTTTTTTGGCTATTTGTTTAACTAAAGCATGAACATGGGAATTAAAGGATAGATTTTGATCTATGATAAGACCCAGTGCCTTCTGCTCGGTTACACTTTCTATAGGTGTGCTACCAATGTGCAGCTGAAGAGTTCCCTGTGAGTTTAGAGTGTGAAGTCTTTGCCTCGTTCCTATTAACATAGATTTTGTTTTATAAATGTCAACTTGCATGCGGTTTGCATGACTCCAGTTAACTACACTATTTATTTCCTGTTGCAGGGATAATTCTAGCACATTACGATCAATAGCGTTTGTATATACTGTGCAGTCGTCTGCAAATAAATCGGAGGACGATGACAGATATAAGGGAAGATCATTTATATAAATGGCAAATAACAAAGGGCCTAGTATAGACCCCTGAGGTACTCCAGTATTAATGGTAATGGTTTGGGATAGAGATTTATTGTGTGATACGACTTGTTTTCTGTCTAATAAAAATGAGTTTATTAATGTCACTATATTAAAGCTTACTTTCATTGTTTCTAGTTTTTTTTAATTAGGATAGTGTGATCTATCATATCGGCTGCTTTTTTAATGTCTATAAACATTGTTCCACATAGAGGATGCCAGTTTTCAATCATGTTTGTTAGGGCCGTATGGCTGGAATATTTTGGCCGAAATCCTGACTGACTGTCAGCTATTAGTTTGTGGCGAACTAAGTGCTCTAGTGTTGTTTTGTGGATGTGCTTTTCTAGCGGTTTGGATAAAGAGGATAATATGGAAATTGGCATATAAATACTCATGATACAATCGTCTAATGAATTAGCTTTTAAATGAGGATACACTTTAGCGATTTTAAAGGCCGATGGGAAGTGACCTTTGGCGAGACATTGATTGTATATAAAAGTTAGTGACTCGCAGATCGCCGGTGCAGCATAGCGAAGGATCCGATTACTGATTCCATCTAGTCCTGATGAATTATTGTTTTTTAGGCTACTGAGATGAGTAAATACTTCAGTGATCGTAATTAGCGGTATGTTTGAGATAAATTTGACACGGATAATTTATTATTTTCGTTTAAGATTTCTGCATTAATCGCTTATATATACACATTCCAATTCTGCATATATGAGTGTGTTGCTTATACCGTTCTTGATATGGACTCTGCTAAAATATGTTCTATTGTATAACAATTTTATAAACATATTGAATCATATATAACTCAATTCATCACACTGTTTCCATCAATAATAAACAGGCAGGTTTATAGAGACTGGGTATGTGGTATTAGCTACATATTTTTTTTATAAACATTCAGCAGTCAATATGTGTCAGCACGCGTCTTTTCACAAGAAAAAAGAAAAAAAGTTCTGGGTATATCATCATATCAATTTCCCACATCGACAAATCAACCTCTCGTTACACACACTGTGTTGGGATCACGTGTTCACTATAGCCAACCGCCGATTATAGTCCCGTTCTGTAACAGCTGGTGGAGGTCATTCTTCGCGGTTTTAGTCTGGGCTTAATAAATAGCTTCTTGTAACAATAACTGCCGATTATAATCATGGTTTACATATATCCACAAATCAATGCCCAAATATTATATTTATAACTAATAGTTTTTGTGGCATAGATGACAACGTATCCAGTGAAAATGTTTTTCTTCATCTCTTGGTTCCCTGCAATTTAAATAGTTTGATACACAAATCACACACTGATGATTCTGTCATTCCAATTTAGCTTCTCTTTTCTAGAAAGATGGCAAGAATACTGCAGTGGCATGTATGATATGAATGACAGTGAGGATATGAATGAGATACATGAACCAATGACAGCAGAGACATAATCTGAACACTTATTAGAATAAATGTAATGGGCAATAAAGAACCTGAAGAATGGTGAATCACCTGGATGTAATGAGATACCGGCTGAACTAACTAAAGCAGGAGGAGACGAAAGCATACAAATCATACAAAGCATACACATTATGTAAAAAGATATGGAAATATGGTATATGGCCAAAAGATTTGAAAAGAACTACCTTCATTCTAATACAAAAAAAGGGTAACCTGAAATTATGCACAAATTATAGTACTGTTACCCCGATAATCACGCAAGTAAAATTCTACTAAAAATCATAATGGGAAGACTTCGTAAGAAAATTGAAGAAGAGATTAACGTCGTTCGAGTTGGATTTAGACAAGAAAGAGGAAAAAGAGATCACATACTCAACATGCGTTTAATATTAGAGAAATGCAGAGAATTTCATGTAAACATATTCTCATGTTTTGTGGATTTTTCCAAGGCATTTGTGTGTGTACAACATCAGAAACTTTGGGACATCATGGGGAATATGGGCTTTCCATCACATGTAACACAACTCATAAAAGTACTCTATCTAGACCAACAAGCAGAATTAGAATAGATGGCGAGGCATCAGATTGTTTTGACATCAAGCAATGAGTCCCTCAGGAATGTGTGCTGTCACCCTATTTGTTTAACCTGAAGAAAATATAATGAGAAATGTAAGAGATGATATAAACAGGGAGCTATATGATGCCCTAAATATCGGCGGTCATGACATACCAGAGATTCGATATGCAGATGATACAGTATTGTTATTCACAACACAGAATAGTATTCAAAACCCAATAACCTCAACTCAATTGAATAGTGAAAATCACAACTTATATCTTAACATAGCAAACACAAAGATAATGCATACATATAAAATTACTGTGGAGAAAGAAATATATGTTAAAGAGAAAAAAATGGAGGTGGTGGAAAATCTCGAATATCTTCGGTCATTGATTATCATCAATGGTGACACAATGAAAGAAATTAAAAGACGAATATGTATTGCTCTTCAAAGACTAAAACAACTGAATAAAGTGTAAAGAGGGACAGATAGAACAATAAAAATTTGATTTGTAAGAGCATACATCTTTCCCATTGCAACATACGCCTGTGAGACATGGACACTTACTAAACAAGCTGAACAGCGCGTAAATGCATTTGAATATAAATGTTATAGACAAGTTCTGAGAATATGTTGGGTAAAGAAAAGAACAAATGCATCCATTCTTCAAGAGCTGAATATTGAAGAAGGTTGGCTATTAATGACGATAAAGCAAAGAAAATTGAAATAGTTTTGTCTCTTGAAACGTCACGAAAGTTTGGAGAGAACAATAAATGAAGGGGTATATGCCTGGGAAGAGAGGAAGAGGAAGGCCAAAGAGAAGATTGGTGCAGGATGTGGCGGATGATCTCCAGATGGGTGTATCGGACGCGGGACATCTTACTTATGATCGAGAGGTTTTCCGGAAGGTTGTTATGGGAGCGAGGTTCTACAAAGGACATGCTACTGAATGACTGAATAGATTCTGTACAGTTAATTAATTTAAATATGCAAAGGAGTAATTATAGCATTAGATGGACAATGCACAACAGTAATTAAAAGCAAGATAGAGCAATCAAAAGCTACATTTCAGACAATTAAAAGGAACTTATGCTCGAAGTCACAACTATTGAATGTAAGAAAGCGAGTGCCGACATGTTTTATAGAACCTGTTCTGCTGTATGACAGCGAATCGTTGATCTTTAATGGCCACATTTGAAAGAGATTAGAAGCTACAGAGCAGAGATGTGGTTCCTGAGACGAATGTTGCGAATGCCTTGGACTGACGGAGTAACTAACTACAATTGACTGTAAGAGGCTTGTGAAATTAGAGCATTATATACAACTATAAGAAAGAGACAAACGATTTTCTAAGGTCATGCGATGAGAAGAGAGACATTTAAGAACGTGACAACTGGGAAAATCAATGGGAAAAGAGGCAAGAGGCAGACAGAGAAAAATGGTCCTAAATGGACTGAGACGTTGCCGTGAATGAATATCATCAACAGAGTTGGCCCAGAACACCACAGACCGAAATCTGTGAAGAAACATTAACGCATACGCCAGCCAGAATGATTGATTGATTGATTTAGAAACCGACATCACAGCATTCGGGGCATTCCCATAAGCGCTCTGTCCCCATCCTCAGCAGCCAACGAAGAGTTCCAACACTAATAGTTCCAGTAGCAATCTGATTATATGTCCGTCTCGCATTTCCTTCGAGCGTCGAGCGTTGGCTAGATCTCCTCGTCACACCTCGCTGCCTCATTCTTACCAGACTATGGTGATCCATTTGGTCCTCCGAGGTGTACACGTGCTCCCACAAGGCCGCAACCACGTCTGCCTTGTCATGCATCAATACTCCACCAAGTTTTGCCGAGCCAGCCAATCTGTCCGCCTGTTCATTCCCCAGCACACCGGCATGCCCCGGAGAAAAAACCCAGGTGATGTTTGCTACCCATGACCTCCGAAGTGAAGCAAGCCACTCTGCACGAAGCTTGCCTGTCCTCACCCTACTCAGCATGCTTTCTGAGTCAGTTACAATCACGATATGTGTATGTATCGTGTTCTCCATCCAGCGGAAAGCTGCATTGACCGCCTCCACCTCCATTCTTAAGCTAGATGTTGTGGTATCATACGCCAGGCACGCCAGCCAGAAGAACGTGATAATGATGATTCTGTGAAGACAGATTTTAAAATGATTGTAGCCCACTGGCAATTGTGGTAGTCGTTCTCTACATTTTTAAGCCATATCGCAGTTCGCTGTGACGTTAATGTTCAATAGTTACTTAGTTAGTTAGTTAGTCGACAGATCATCCTCATTGCACATCGAACCATTCAGTCCATAAGTGCTCGGATCCCCTCCTCAGCAAATCCCGCAGCGTGTAGCGAATAACGACGCCAGTTCTGTGTTGGTTTATCAGTCTTCTTTGGCTTCCTGCGTAGTGTTCTTGTTTGGCAACACCTCTTTTAATTTGCCGTTCACGCAGTTGGCCATGGTTGTAGATTCAAAGTCATCACTTGGTTCACGCAAGAGTCTTACTTCTCGTAGAGCATTCAGAATGTCAGCCTGGTCCATGGCGCGCCCGCCCTCCACAGTAGCGTTATCTGCGAGCTTGTCAGCCCGCTCATTCCCTTGTACTCCCGCATGCCCTGGCACGAAGATGAAACTAATCTTTGGCAGCCGAGACCGCTCCAGAGACAGCAACCATTCTCTTCGGATCACCCCCCCCCCATCTCTATCCACTTGAGCATGTTCATTGAGTCGCTAAGGAAACATGCCCTAGTGAATGTCTGTGTCTCCAGCCATGTTATTGCTTTACTTACTGCCATGACTTCCATAGTCAGGCTACTTGTGGTCTCAGCAAAAGCACCAGAGTCCTCCTTCACAATTCTTCCTCTGGCCTCAGCCGTAAAGGCCCATGAGCTTCTCACATGTCGGACGATCGATCCATCTGTGTAAATGACAGCATCACCGTCTAGCGAATTCTCGAAAATCAACGCTTGTACTTCCGCCTCCACAGCAGCCGGGTTTTCTTGTCTGCATTTTCTGTCTAGTTGGATGCAAACTGAAAAGGATGTGCAGAATTCTGTTGGCACTTGTACCCACTCCTCGCCAGGTTCTAAGTCCACAAGTGAACACACCTGTTGAAGAATATCTTCGGCTTGACCCATCCACGACCGTCCTCTTTTTAACCTGCTGCCCTTCACCTTCATAATTTCACTATTTAGCGGATGTTGTGTGTTTACGTTAACACTGAGGTAGGCGTCAGGTCTTAGTCAGATATGACTGAGCTACCGTATAACAGTAGACGGTACTACCTGGTTTCTGTTAGCGCTGAACGTTGGGCGGCGCTTACCAAACCTGACACCCCACATTGTGCCAACGGCTTCGGGCGGAAGAGCGCAATTGGGAGGGTACAAGCCTTACCCTGGTGCGAGGAAATGCAAGCTAAAGACAAAATGTCATGGCAGGGCAGACCAGGCCCTAAGCCTTGGTTGGCGACTGGTCTAGGATCGAAGCTCCGACAGGCGGACAGTTAGAGCATTGCTTTGCTGATCTGGCAGCTTCTGCAGCTTGTCTTGTTCCAGATGTAGGGGTGTTACCTTTCCTCTGGAGTAAACTAGGCAGGCCGAGAGAGGGATCATGCTGCATGGGCAACACATGATCTCTATATTTTAGCCCAGGCTTTGTGCTATGGAGAGGCAATAACTCCATCCCTCATCATAACACTGTACAAGAACAAGGGCGATCGGAGCGACTGCAACAACTATAGGGGTATCTCACTTCTGTGTATTGTTGGAAAAGTATTTGCCAGAATTGTTCTGCGCAGACTTCAAGTCCTAGGAGATCAAGTCTACCCCGAATCACAGTGTGGCTTTCGACAGAACCGGTCTACCACTGATATGATATTCTCATTGCGACAAATGCAAGAAAAATGCCGTGAACAGAATCAACCACTGTTTATTGCCTTCATCGACCTCACAAAGGCATTTGATTTGGTCAGTCGTGAGGGTCTGTTCAAGGCACTAAAGAAGATTGGCTGCCCACCAACTCTTCAGTCCATTGTGGAATCGTTCCACACAGGCATGAAGGGTATTATCAAGTTTGATGGTGCAACTTCTGAAGAATTTGAAATCAAGAGTGGAGTTAAGCAAGGTTGTGTACTAGCTCCCACCCTCTTTGGAATATACTTTTCACTTCTACTGAAATATGCATTTCATGATCAGGATGGTGGTATATACATTCACTCACGCTCAGATGGCGGCCTCTACAATGCTCAGAGATTGAAGGCTAAGACCAAAATTAGGAGGGTACTGATCAGAGAGTTGCTTTTTGCAGATGATGCTGCAGTTACGACCCACTCTGAGGAAGAATTGCAATGTCTACTATCTGCATTCTCCAATGCTTGTTCTGAATTTGGTTTAACAATTAGCAAAAAGAAGACACAGATTATGTCACAAGGTGCACATGGGGTACCATCAATCTTTATTGACGACGCCGAACTAGAGATAGTAGACCATTTTACATATCTAGGATCAGTGGTAAATAGCAAATTATCCCTAGATCAGGAAATCAACATCCGGATTGGTAAGGCAGCAACAACAATGAACAGGTTAAGAAAAAGAGTCTGGGAGAACAGGAAGCTTACTGCCAAAACAAAAGTCCTTGTCTATCAAGCCTGTGTCCTTAGTACTCTTCTCTATGGCAGTGAAACCTGGACAACTTACTCACACCAAGAGAACAACTTAAACAGCTTTCATATGCGGTGTCTGCGAAGAATTCTTGGTATTAAGTGGCAAGACAAAATCACAAATACTGAAGTATTGGAAAGATCAGGTTGTGTGACAGTTTATTCCATGCTCAGTCTTCGTAGACTTAGATGGATAGGACATCTTAGGAGGATGGATGATGGTAGAATACCAAAGGATATCTTTTTTGGTGAATTACAGATGGGTAAGAGATCTCAGGGTCGGCCTCTACTACGATACAAAGATGTGTGTAAGCGGGACATGATTGATACAGGCATTGATAATGCACATTGGGAGCAAGTCGCCGCTGAACGTGTTGCATGGAGGGCAAATATCAGAAATGGAATAAAGTCAAAGGAGAAAATTATTGCAGAAAAGTCACACACCAAGCGTTTGAGACGTAAGATGGTGCATGATGGTGGAAATGACCACGTGTTCACATGCACCCACTGTGAACGGACATTTACAGCGCAAATTGGCCTTATCAGTCACACTCGCTACCGCCATAGTTAAAAGTTATTATGCCTTTTTAAAGCACAAACTATCGTCTGTCAAGACGGCAAGGTGCCAATGAATGATGAGGTAGGCGTGAGCTCTGCAGACTTGTAGTCTGTCTTCAATGGTTGGAAAATGAAGAAGGTAGCGCATCACCCTGCATGCTGTATCTCTTGTACATCCAAGAATAATGCGCATAGCTTCATTCTGTATCCTTTCCATCCTTTCTATCTGCTTACGGCTGAGAGTCAGGATTGCCATCGCAAACTCAAAAAAACAGACATGACCAGCCCCTCGTATAGAAGACATAGATGGCGCTGCTCACATTCTGCTGCCGCCATCACCCGCATCGCAGCCAACCCCCGCTTGGCCTTTGTTATCACCTGGTCTATGTGCTCATTATAAGCAAGGCTTCGATAAAACCGTATCCCCAGGTAATTCATTGCCTACGTTCTTTCCACCGTCTCTGAACACAGATTTACTGTTGGTGTTGGAGTGTTGACAATATGATTATTCAACGAGAACCAAGTCACCGTTGCCTTTGTTGTGTTGACCATTGCCCCAGCCTCCACACACCAAGTACTTATGCGATTGAGTTCGGTTTGTAGTTCCACAGCAACCTGCTCTCTATCCTTACCCTGACGATACACTAAAACATCGTCGGCATATGACAATGTCCTGCCAGTCCAGTGATCTGCTCGCTGGTGATTCTCACAGTGTAGGCGTTGAACAGCACCGGAGATAATGGTGATCCCTGTGGTAGGCCAGGATATATTGTTGTTGGTTCCAAAGTCCAACTGACATATCTCAAAACTACTTTCCACTGGAAGAGGGCTGCAGCGATCCAACTAAGGAGGAATGGACTTATTTTTAATTCAAGTAGCCGAAGCATTACAAAATCCAATGGTACTCTGTTGTACGCTTCCTCAAGATCAATCGCTGCAGCAAAGGTTCAATACCTGAGTGGAAACCTTCATAGACGTCATGGGCAAAAACTGCTGCATTTGTCCAGGTGGGAAAACACATTGCCCCTCTAGCTGGCTTGATATTTTCCTGGCAATTAACATCTCCAGCAGCTTGCCTATTGTATTCTGCATGGTTATAACTCGCTATTCCTGAATTTTTGTGAGCTCTTCCAAGCTTCGGCAAGGGAATCAGATAGCTGTGTAACCACTCCTCCTTGATGCTAGCACTCCCTATACTGTTGTTGTACATGTCTGCTAGTTTCTCTACCTCGTTGTCGGTACACCTATTGATGTCGTCGTATCTTATGCCATCTGGCCCTGGAGCGCTGTTTTTTTTTATCGTCGAAGCACAGCCTTGATTTCTTTCACTGTCACTGTGTCTTCCTCCGAAGTGTTCTGGGCCTTGCACCTGTTTGAGGTGACCTCATTGGCAAGATTTCGGCCTCTCATGTCTGTCTGGTTGCTCTGCTCTAGATAGCGTTCAAAGAGGGATTTGCCCTTGTCCTCGTAAGTCTTCTGCCAGTTGAGGTTAAGGTTCAATATGTTAAGTTTAGTACTAGATTTAATTTCCTAATCTCCTGTTACTTCCACAAATCTGCTAGTACAGTAAAAGCTCCTCTGGGTTTTTATTTTCTAATTGAAACGTATCTAATTTCCCGGCCACTTTGTATATAATGCTTCCTAAGTATATGTATGATTGTAGCTCTTGAATTAAGGTTTTGTCAAGAAACAGCGAGGTATTTATTTCCCGTATTCTCATTATCTTTGTCTTTCTCTTATGATTGTGTAAACTTAACTATTGCATCTTATCACTATCCAATTCACTCCAATCTTTGGTACGAATATCCCCTTTCAGCCTTCGAGTTTTCTACTTGGCTATAAATGGGGTATTTATGATGTAGCTTCTAGTTTGTCTTTCGTACTTTGGGCTGCTTGTTGTCAGCTTTCCTGCTTCTGATGGGTTGATTGTGTTCATTCATGTCTTGTTAGGTTTTTCATGTCTGGCTATAGTCACGCACTTATTGAGGCCTGGTGTAATTGTGTACCCACCCGTCAAATGGTGCTGTTTCATTCAGGGAGCTTTACCAGTTGTCGTCTCTCCTGGTTTTCCTCATATTTCCCCGTCTTGGGTTGCCTTCGAATCTTCTCGGTGTTCGCCAGTTCGATCTTGGTGGGGAGCGATATCGTTCTTGGTCTGGGTAACATTCTTCATCTGTTGCTTCTTTTGCTGTCTGTCTTCTTGCATCTTCTGGTTCGGGAGTTTCTTGATCGGTCTTGAGCGGGTCTATTATCCATTGTAGAGTTCCTTCTGTTTTGTCTCTCGCTTAGTGTATTTTTTTTAAAGCATTTCTTCAGTCTCAGCCTCTATAGCAACCATTCGAGCGACATCCTGCTCAATCTTCTAGTGAACTTGCTTCGTTTCGTCCAGGATGCGCTGAGCGGCTGTTATCAGAGTCTCTTGCGTCTTGTTTTTTTCTTCCTTCATGCTGTTGAACTTTGATCGCAGGTCCTTCAGTTGACCTTCCAGTTGCGCTTTGTCGCTTTTTGTGAGTCGATTGGTTGCCTCATACTGCCTCCTAGCCTCTTTATATGGTAGGTCGAATTCGATGGTGATCTTCATGGCTTCCTTGCTGTCTTGGTGGCAGGGGCAGCCAATTTTCCTGGCGCTGTGGTTGCCGAAGCAGTTGGCGCACTTTCTGCTAGGCTTAGGCCTCCTGAAGCCTTTGTTGGTCTTAGCTTGCTGGCACTGGCTGTATGGATGGGGTCCGGTACAGTATCTACACACATCCACCTCACTCTTGCAGGTGGCACGGGTGTGCCAACATTTCTGGCACTTAGAGCACTGCAGCACTCTCGGTATGTAGTGCTCTGGAACTTGGTCTCTCTTGTCCCATCTGATGAATTGAGGGATCACTCGGTCCTCCGATGTTACTATGACGACTGTGGAGGGGATGTTATTCTTGCCAATGACCCTCTCAGCACTGGTGATCTTGAGTTTCTTGTTCTCCCTCGTCAGCATCTCCCTGATCTGGTCTTGACTCGTTTAATGACCCATCGTTTCATCATGCGGTGTCGGGTGACTTCTACTGTGATGCCGTGGTGAAGCGTGATGTCGGCCTTTTCTTCTTGTGCAATCTTCTGCATAAGTGTTGTAGTCTTTGGGTATTTGTTGATGGAGACCACTACTTCATCAGGTGTCATTGCGCAGCTGGTAGATGCTGTTTCTTCCCAGTTCATTTTCCAACAGACTGATTATCTTGTCTGTTGGTAGCGCCGACAGTTTGACTTCTCGCACGCTTGTCTGTTTTAGCAGTAATTTGCCGGTGAAGTCCTCAGTTATTGTAGTTTCCTCCGACGTGGAGGTCTTTGTTAAACTGGGCTGTTTCATCTTGGTGCTGTTGACAACTTTACGGCTGCTGCAGGCTTCAGTTAAAGTTGTAGTCTCTGGCGTCTTTTGAGCGACGATGCTGCTTCATTTGGTGTAAGAGTTGTAGCTTCTTTTAATGTTTCTTCAGGTTCTGGCGTTGTGCTGCGGCTCGCAGGCACGTTTTCTTCTTGGTAGTCTTGGCGACTTCCACGCTGCTCTATTTAAACGTCGGGTGTCTTGTAGAGTTTTTCTTGCCACGTGCCATTTTCTAGCACGTGTCCGGCTTCCGAATAGGCGACTTGTTCTCGATAGCGCGACGAGTCGACTGTGTGAAAAAAGTGTCTTCTCACCAACGGTATCTACTTTAAATATTATTTGATTTGGTGTCATTCAAATGGTACAAAACATATTTGCTCTTGTGTGCGAATCATCTGGAAGACTGAGATTTAGGTGTTGAGTATTGGCGTTCAGAACACTTGAGACCCTAACAAACTTGCATATCAGAGAAGCAGGTTGATGTTGAGACCTCTCTGACCAACTAGTACCAAGAGAGATGTTTAGTTTAGTTTAGTTTAGTCGATGGATCAACATCACGGCACACGGGTGCAACCCATAAGTGCTCCGTTCTCCTCCTAACTCAAACCTGAGTCTGGAGAAACTCAGCACAGTGCACGAACTCCGTAGCACCGGCGAGGATCCTGAAATACTTTGGGTATATTTTTAACTCGAAATTTAGCCCGGGCAGTGCCGTTAGGCTACTCTTTTTCGATGTCCAACTGCCATGGGATTTTTTTATGTGTGCAACATACTCACGGGCATCCGATCTCACTACCCAGAGACGAGGGGAAATTTTATTGCTAGAAGTCCATGTGAAAATAATCCCGATCCTCACCGGGGCTTGAACCCGTGACCTCCAGCACTTGAGGCGGACACCATACCTCGAGACCACGCAGCCCCCGACCCAATACCAAATTGCTGGTTTCTATACATGGAACGGGACAGGAGAGCTCAGCAAGTCCCCGTTTGGCAACCCAGTACCAAATTGCCAAACGGGGACTTGCTGAGCTCACCTGTCCCATTCCACGTATAGAATTCAGCGAGATGTGTGGACAAATACCTGGTGTTAACATTTGCCGAGAGGCATATTCACATGGAACCAGGTCATGCGTGATTCAGTGCAAACATCCAGCCTGACTGCGATTGTGCTTACGTTGGTACTGCCCTCCCCCACCCCTCTCTCATGTGAGTGTTGTGTAGTTCATTGTCAGCAAACTCAAACTCAATATCCGATGGTCACGCCAATACACGCAATCCTGTCATGTTAATATTCCTGCAGGAACCGACGTTTCTAAGAGAGGAGGCCAGAAATGGTGTTGTCAGTATCCTACAGTTGGCCGTGTTACTCAACAACGGCCCTGGAACTTTGAAAGTGCAGTTTTATGGATTCACAGACATAACACAATACAAGTAGGTGTCGGCCCTAAAACACTGTATTTGGTTTGTGTGTTTACATCTGTATAATGTGTCAACGAGTTTAGCGTGTGTAGTGAGATGTGGCAGTCGCGGTTGCGTAGTCGCTAGACGCTGAACTGTCGACCCGGTGGTCATTCGTTCACAATACAAGTAGGCGTCGGGCCCAGCACAATGGTTTGCTTTGTTTACATCCGGTTTCAAGATGGCGACGGACGGTCGTGTTGTTTTGTGTTCGTTAACTTTTTCGCGTAGGGGATGGATTTATTCATTTCTTGCGTGTAATTGGTGTGCCAGGATGTAAAACCAGGAGTTTCTACTCAAGATCTGCGCGGGTGCTACGGAGTTCGTGCATCGAGCGAAGCCATCCTTGAGTGAATTTTCAGCAGCGTGTGTGGTTCTCAAAAGTCTGTGTTTACGTTTTTTCAACATGGCGGAACAACGTGTGTTTTCCGAGCGATCAGCAGTCAACATACCGAAGCGGCGTGGTAGCCGCGCAGGGAAAAAGAAGCCAGGTAAGCGCGGTGGCTTGAGACGTTTTAGACTCAAGTGTCACCGTCTAGGACTCAGGAACATCCGTATTCTATATTGGAACTGTGCCAGTGTAAAACAACGGGGCTCTATTTTAGAAACCCTAGTTTACAGGAACGACATTGTAGCACTCCAGGAGACGAGACTGGGCGATCAGCTACTCCGAATTGCCGGCTTCAAATGTTTCTACAACAGACGACATCTGGGAACGGCGATTCTCGTTCGCGACAGCATGGTGGCGTCAGAGCTAGACATGTCCAGTTGGAACAGTGACGATATACAAATACAGGCGTTGAGAGTTCATTCCAGTATACCATTCGTGTTGGTTAATGTTTATGCCCGCAATGCGAGTGTGGACGCCCAGAAGTGGCAGTGCTTAAGTGGCATATTAGGCCACGAGAGAAATGTTATTTTCTGTGGTGACTTCAACGCTAAAGGCATATCATGGGGAAACACTTCCTCCAATACACAAGGGGAGGAGCTCGAGACTGCACTGGAAACCATCGACCTGGTTTGTATCAACAGCGGCTGTGTCACCAGGACAGCAAGCCGCCCAGGCGATGAGGACAGTGCTATTGATCTGGCGCTAGTTTCACCTTCACTCACTACAGTGTGTAGATGGGGTGTCCTAGGACACCATGGCAGCGACCACCACCCATGCAGCATATTGGTGGAGAAAGGCAGAACCAGGCAGCACAAGCTAAAGGTAAAGACGTTCCAGTATGACAGTACAGGGCAAGATGTGGTGAGTAAAATAAGACGTGACAAGCGCAGAACGTTTCAGGGCAGGAAAAAAAGCTGGGAGCAGCCACCGTGGTGGAGTTTCGAGGTGGAGAAGGCTTGGGTTGATACGCGTAGTGCTGTAAGGAGATGGCAAAATGCCAAGAAGAACAGAGCTGGTCATCCTAGTCCCTGCTTGCACTTAGAAAGAGAGATGCACACAAAAGTAAGCTATTTCAAAAAACTGGTCAAGGTGGTTAAAAGCGAAAAATGGGCAGAGGTGTGTCAAAGAGTAAGCACAGACAAGTCACTGAAATTGTTCTGGCGACTACATAAAAGCATGAGTGGTGTAGTCAAGAATAAGAGCATTTCTGACTTCCAAGGTGCTGACCTCATCTGGCAGAGGACTGACGAGGACAAGGGCAAAGCCCTCTTTGAACGCTACCTTGAGCAGAGCAACCAGACAGACATGGGAGGCCGGAATCTGGCCAAGGAGGTCACCTCAGACAGATGCAAGGCCCAGAACACTTCGGATGAAGACACAGTGACAGTGAAAGAAATCAAGGCTGTGCTTCGACGATCAAAAAACAGTGCTCCAGGTCCTGATGGCATAAGATACGACGACATAAATAGGTGTACCGACAATGAGCTAGAGAAACTAGCAGACATGTACAACAACAGTATAGGGAGTGCTAGCATCAAGGAGGAATGGTTACACAGCTATCTGATTCCCTTGCCGAAGCCTGACAAAGACCACAAAAAAATTCAGGGATATCGAATTATAACCATGCAGAATACAATAGGCAAGCTGCTGGAGAAGGTAATTGCCAGGAAAATATCAAGCCAACTAGAGAGGCAAGGTGTTTTCCCACCTACCCTGGGTGGGTACCGTCCAAAAAGAGAAACCTGGACCAATGCAGCAGTCTTTGCCCACGATGTCTATGAAGGTTTCCACTCAGGCACTGAAACCGTTGCTGCAGCGATTGATCTTGAGGACGCATACAACAGAGTACCACTGGATTTTTTAATGTTTCAGCTTCTTGAACTAAACGTAAGTCCATTCCTCCTTAGTTGGATCGCTGCAGCCCTCTTCCAACGGAAAGTAGTTTTTAGATGTGGCAGTTGGACTTCGGAACCAACAACAATATATCCTGGCCTACCACAGGGATCACCATTATCTCCGGTACTGTTCAACGCCTACACAGTGAGAATCACCAGTGAGCAGATCACTGGACCTGGCAGGACATTGTCATATGCCGATGATGTTTTAGTGTATCGTCAGGGTAAGGATAGAGAGGAGGTTGCTGTGGAACTACAAACCGAACTCAATCGCATAAGTACTTGGTGTGATGAAGCTGGGGCAATGGTCAACCCAACAAAGGCAACAGTGACTTGGTTCTCGTTGAATAATCATATTGTCAACAATCCAACACCAACTGTAATGCTGTGTTCAGAGACGGTGGAAAGAACGCAGGCAATGAATTACCTGGGGATACGGTTTGATCGAAGCCTTGCTTATAATGTGCACATAGACCAGGGTGATAGCAAAGGCCAAGCGGGGTTTGGCAGCGATGCGGGTGATGGCGGCAGCAAACTGTGAGCAGCGCCATCTATGTCTTCTGTACGAGGGGCTGGTCATGTCTGTTTTGGAGTATGCAATGGCAATCCTGACTGTCAGCCATAAGCAGATAGAAAGGATGGAAAGGATACAGAATGAAGCTATGCGCATTATTCTTGGATGTACAAGAGATACAGCATGCAGGGCGATGCGCTACCTTCTTGATTTTCCAACCATTGAAGAGAGAATGCAAGTTTGCAGGGCACGCGCCTACCTCAGAATTAACGCAAACACACAGCATCCACTGCATAGTGAAATTAGGAAGGTGAAGGGCAGCAGGTTAAAAAGAGGACGGTCGTGGATGGGTCAAGCCGAAGACATTCTTCAACAGGTGTGTTCACTTGAGGACTTAGAACCTGGCGAGGAGTGGGTGCAAGTGCCAACAGACTTCTGCACATCCTTTTCAGTTTGCATCCAACTAGATAGAAAATGCAGACAAGAAAATCCGGCTGCTGTGGAGGCTGAAGTACAAGCGTTGATTTTCGAGAATTCGCTAGACAGTGACGCGGTCATCTACACAGATGGGTCGGTCGTCCGACATGTGAGAAGCTCATGGGCCTTTACAGCTCGGGCCGGAGGGAGAATTGTGAAGGAGGACTCTGGTGCTTTCACTGAAACCACAAGTAGCCTGACCATGGAAGTCATGGCAGTAAGTAAAGCAATAACATGGCTCGAGACACAGACATTCACTAGGGCTTGTTTCCTTAGCGACTCAATGAACATGATCAAGAGGATAGAGGAGGGGTCGATCCGAAGAGAATGGTTGCTGCCTCTGAAGCGGTCTCGGCTGGCAAAGATTAGTTTCATCTTCGTGCCAGGGCATGCGGGAGTACAAGGAAATGAGCGGGCTGACAAGCTCGCAGGTGAGGCTACTGTGGAGGGCGGACGCGCCATGGACCAGGCTGACATTCTGAATGCTCTACGAGAAGTGAGACTTTTGCAAGAACCAAGTGATGACTGTGAATCTACAACAATGGCCAGACTGCGAGAGCAGCAAATTAAAAGAGGGGTGGCCAAACAAGAACACTACGCAGGAAGCCAAAGAAGATTGATAAACCAACACAGAACTGGCGTCGTTAGCCGCTACACGCTGCGGGATTTGCTGAGGAGGGGATCCGAGCACTTATGGACTGAATGGTCCGATGTGCAACGAGGATGATCTGTCGACTAACTAACTAACTAACTAGTTTACATCCTTACAAGGCTTACATGATTTCAGTGTGTGAAGTGGAATGTACTAGTTAGGATTCATTTGAAGGTTGCGATAAAAGGGACGGATGGAAAGAGCAATGGGGATATCATGAAATAAATTAGCTCACTAGATAACATATTACTCGCATCAAAAGGAGGCAGTCCACATTCTGTAGGCACGACATGAGATGAAGAAAGCTGAGTATGTCGTGACAAAGGGAAAGGTGGAACTTGGGAGACAGGGGGAGACCGGTAGTGAACATACTAGACAACGTGACACATGGTCACATCGGTATGAGAAATAATGGATAGTACTCGATACAGAATGCTGTAAACTTGCATTATCACGGACGCCACACAAAGAAGGCCAACCTTTATTGAACCTGCTATGATTTAAGACACCATTCGCGCAGTGGGACTTTAAAATCCCTCTTTATGGCTAACATGTAGTGTCTTCTGATTCAGCCCATGCCGTAACTATCTTGGGTTGTCTTAATCCAGCTCAGAGTATAATGCAGTTCCCGTACACTTCAGTACCCCCAAGCTCATGCAAACATACCACGTTCTCCTCCTCTGACAACCGTTATCCAGTATATGCGTAAAGGCCAGCCCAGCCAAACTGCCACATCTGTTGCTATCCTCTGCAAATCGCTTATTGTCCTCCGCATATAATTCATCCCTGTCTCTTGTTATCTTCTCCCTATGTTTAGGTCATCTTTTATTTTGTTTAGCTAGCGTGTTAACAAAGTTGCCAAGGATGTGCTGTCATAATACCACGAGCACGGCTAGGAAGGGTTCCGCGCCTGCTAATTAAAGAAACTAGTGCTACATACTCATCCGTGTATTCAGGCCTGCACAATATGATGGCCCAATCATATTACACACCTATAGTAAGGAGGGGCTGAGCTATCTCGAGGTATGGTGTCCGCCTTTAGTGCTGAAGGTCCCGGGTTCAAGTCTCTGTGAGGGCCGAGAGTTTTTAACGTGGGCGTCTAGTAACAAAATGTTCCCCTGGTGTCTGGGTAGTGAGATCGGACGCCCGTGTGTATTGTTGCGCACGTAAAAATTCCCTTGGCAGTTGGAAATCGAAAAAGAGTAGCTTAACGGCGCTGCCCGGGCAAAATTTCAAGTTAAAAACTATCCAAAGTATTTTAGGATCCTCACAGGTGCTACGGTGTTCATGCACTGAGCAGAGTTTCTCTGGACTCAGGTTTGAGTTAGGAGTAGAACGGAGCACTTATGGGTTACACCCGTGTGCCGTGATGTTGATCCGTCGACTAAACTAAAAGTAGGGTAAACTACAGCAGTAAACTGCTTCGGCCCATTAAAAAAAAAATTCGTTTGCCCTTTGATATTATATTTTAAGTTATAGTGTTATAGGTTATTGTTTTCAATGCGTGTCCTATACATCGCCATCATCCTCTCCTCAGTCCTTAATTGGCTGGAATCTGCCTGGGTTTCTCACTAAGCTGGACATTAGTAATAATGTCAGACCAATGTATACCACCATTTAACAATATTATGACATATCAATATACTCTCTGTTTATCTAACAAAGGCCGAGACAGTACCAGGTCGAGAGCTTGTCCAACGTGACCAAGGACGATCTTCGAGTTGATGACCAGTGTTACGCCCAGATTAAGTTTGAGAACCATCAGTACTTGACTGGATACCATCCACAATGTGACAACATTGTCAACGGGGTAACTATTTCTCAAATAACTAAATTTACCTGTCACTGCCATTGATATTACAAATTCGAAATCACCGAATTCAGAAGAAAGAAAGACAAACGTAGAAATCATAAAAATAAGTATGAAAGCATACGTCGAATGGATAAAGACATTCAAAATAAAGTGGTCTGGGTATCTTATGAGAATGAAACTTGACAAAAAACAAGAGCACACTAACAATATTGATATAGGGCATGAACATTCCCAAGAAAGGATATGATGCACAACATGAAGTGTGTTGTTTGTCCATCAAGACCATTCACTTCATCCAGTGGGGGTTGAAATTATGGAGCCGTGAGTTCTAAGAGGGCTGGTAAAGCCTATTTTGGCTCGAAATGTTCTTTGACAATGTGGGCAAATAATGCTTGGCGTTCCAGGAGGAGGATCTCCTGCAGTGGTTTTTCTGTCCATCCTTTTTTTCACAGCTCTTGCATTTCTGTTTGCTTTACAAGTGAAGGCACTATTGCGTATTGATTTACGCCACGAATTTCGGTCTTCGGTAGCAGTCTCCCAAGTGTCGTGATGAATTCCAAACGCGTTTAGTTATATCTTGGTAGCGTCCACAACGCAGCTCGCCGTAACAAAATTCGTTTAGGGAGCCTGCGATCTGGCATGCGAGTCAAGTGACCATCCCGACGTAGTAGAGTGAGGATTAACATGAAGTGTAATGCAGCAAACACGGATACAGTTAACCAAGACAACAAATCAGTTCAGTATCACGCCGGCCGCTGTCTCAACAACAGCAGTAGCTTTAGAACATGACCACAATAACTCTTCCTTATTTAGACATACTGACCAGACGAAGAGAAGATGGAACTATTCACAGATCGGTGTGCCAAGTAGTAAAATGTGCAGGTCAGTAGCTAAATGTCCACAGCTTTACACCTTTCCAGTACAAATCTGACCTAGCACTGATCATGTTCAATCGTGCCAAGAGGATACAAGATACACTGGAAGAAGAATGTCAAACCTTAAATAAAAACTTAAATCTAAATTGTTATCTTATTGAATTCATGAAGCGACATTGTCACCCACACAAACGACCATCTAAAGAAACATCGGTACCCAAATTGCATTTATTTATTCAACTAACCTCAATGTGGGAACGACCTTATGCAGCGCACACAATACCGACTCGATACAACAGTTCGCTGACATGTTTCATAGTAAATGCTGCAGGTTCAGTTTTGACACACAAAACCACTCAAATACCACATCAATAAAAGAAACTGTACCTCCATACGCCAAATTCAACTACACAAATCAGTTATGATGTAAATGCCAGTCCATTTCATTAGGAAAACGGAACAACATTTAGAAAGTAGAATAGCAGCACAAATCCCCACATGGATTAGGAAGCTAATGCGTGACCATTCTTGCAGTCCAACTAACCCTAGCAAACGGAATCGTGTTCAGTAACATAATCTGGGCATGTGGCAGACAAAGAGAATCTTAGCCTACAATTTACTAATCGTGAGTGGCACCTTGCAGTCTTGACAGACCAAAGTATGTGAGTTGGAATTTGGCCAATATTCCATCACAATGCCTGGGCAGAGCTTCAGAGAAACACGTGGTGCCCAAACGACATGTTCCCTTTCTTGGCCTAATCTTGTGTATTCCAGAGGAATGGGTAACCAATACGTCTGGTACAAGGTGGGCTGCAGACGCTGGCGGCACAGCGTCAAATCTCCGAGACCTCGCCACCACGAGCAGATGGCGAGTGATGGCCAGACACTGGAACCCAAGGGACCCGGCTTAGAGGCGTTCAGCCAAGTCCCACAGGTGAGGGCCTCGTAAGCGACGGACCGTAAGGGCGCATACTTCTGTCAATCACAAGTGTCCGGACCTGTGTAAAGCGTGCACTATCGTCAGACTCCCCGCCTTACTTTACCGGATCCCACAACCAGCGGGAGTAGGCCCGCCGAAGATACCGCAGGAGATATTGCACGTCTATTGCGAGCAAATCTCCCACCCTTCCACTGTGCGGATCTCGCGACCGGCGAGAATAGGCCCGCCGGAGATATTGTTCGTTTGCTGCGGCGAGGCGGCATGATAGTCTCTTTAAAATTACCTTGATGACAGTGAAACATATTACAGTGCAGTTTCGTTTGTGTGTTTCATGGAAAAAATTAATTTGTCACTTCATTAGATGTTAAACTGTTTTTGTGCAGTATCCACCAGACTAGATGCAGCTAAATATGTTAGGCAATAATCATCATCATGTGCCATGTCGTTAAGGGTGCATGGTAATGTTTTGTTGTATCAGGCAATACATTGTGCAGTGCATTATTTGAGTCATCATTATTTAAATTCACAACGAGAAAACTTTGTGCAGTAAGTATACTGTTTTATTCACAACCACAAAACAGTGCGCCATATATTGTTTGAATCTTCATAATTTATATTCACAACGAGAAAACATTGGCTTGACTTTCGTTTTATCTTTTTCATTTACCTTGCACACGGCTGCAATGTTATTCATGAAGGAAAAAGGCATAGCACATGTTAATATTGCAATCATTTGTACTATACAACATGTAACGTAGCATGTCAAAGACTCGACCACATCCCCTCCGCCAGGGAGAGCGGTCAATCCTGGAGGGACCAGGAGGAGATGCGGTGCCCGAGGCAAGAGCAGGGGAGATGAGGGAATAGTGGAAGGTTAGCCACTCCCTCATGATACACGCAGGCGGTGTGCAGAGAGTTAGCACTCTAATCACGATACCACCACACCTCATGAAGCCAGAGCACAGTTGAGTAGACACTCAACAGGCCACGTTTTGCCAGCAGCGTGCGATGTGAGGTAACACGCACGAAGGAGAAGGTCACCCCGCGTGGTGTGTAACCACGGGAGAGATGTTGGGCGGACGGGAGACTGGACTTGGGGCGTTCACATCGTTTAGAATAACGTTAGGAGTTTTGTGTTCACTAGTAGATAGAGTTAGCATAGGGTTAGCAGTTTGTGTTAGATAATTCTGTGGCTGTATGTTGTGTATTGCATTAGCGACTGTTTACCGCTTGTAAGCGAGCCAACGGCAATAAAAGGGACCATGCATTTTGCCTCCCACACGACTTGCAAGTTGTCTTGTATGGGTGTGTGAGAAGTACCCGATGATGCCTGTCAGTTAAGTTGTTGACAGTTGTTCATGCACACGATACATGAGGACGAGGAGCTGTACTACAAAATTAATATGGCCTACGTGATGTTGAGTGGTCGCCCATTGAATATCGCATGGTCTATACAGATATCTGTAATCCCGTTTATCACGCAGAGTCTCGTAGCGGAACGAGAGCTGAGGCGGTTCGACCCCCGCTCGTGACTTGCGGGATACTGAGCCGGCCGTTCAGAATGCAATGGCAAACTACTGAGCGTAATCTTGCCAAGAGATCAACATACAGCTGAAAGATGCTGGTGTTGACAGCTAAATCCTGTAAAGGATATGCTAAAAAAAAAAAAAATATACAGACATGGAGCCAGTGCCACGTACCTCACAAGTCCCGTGTACAGATTATTTTCTTGTAAATGACATCAGAGTGTGACGCTGATCATGAAATAATCATACATTATTGTAAAGGTTAAATTACAAGTTCATTTAGTACACCGGCGTGGCCTGGTGTTCATGTAAAAGATATATTAAGGTAAATGTTAAAATTACGGTTTAATATATCCCATCCAGAGTTACTATTATTCATGAAAAAAAGGGGGGGGGGGGGGGGTTTATAAAGTTAGAATTGAAAATTAACAACTTAATGGCCTGGTCATGTGATACGGAGTGAATATGTTGCGGTTGTTGTATTGTTAGTCTCATAGACACTGGATGAGGGATGAGGTCAGTGTAACACCGGTCGCTTGTACACATCCCCACAACATAATCTGGCATCATTTTCTAAGTTAGGTCGCTACTGCCTCAATGTGTACAACAATTTTCGAGTTTGTGAACAGTGAGAAATTCTCCTTGCGTGAACCGCAGAAGGAAATGGTTACACTTATGGCTAACCACGTACTTGACATTGTCACTGAGAAATCAAAGAGAACTCTTGCAACAAGTAAATGCTGTATAGATTTTCAGCACTAAAATATCTGCAGATAAAACATTTAACTATTATAATGTTGGTGTATTGCAGACTCACCCACATTATGCCACCACCTACTCATGTGACCAGTATACCGTAGATGTCCCTGTCAATATCAGCCTGGCTGCTCCGACTAGAACATACATCCTTAAGCGCGCCGGTCAAAGGTAAGTGACACCTGCGGTGTTCTTTGTTAATGAAGAAGAGCTTTGAGGCAACAGAGATGTCCTTTCTGAAAGGAATGCTGCGAAAACAGGCGGAAGTTTCCGTTCGTTGGCCTTGACATGGAGCGGAGTCCGTAAACGTACTAATATCACCAGTAGCTGCTAATTACCACACAGTGATTGGACTGATTCTGTGTGAGAGTTAGCTTTCCCTGTTCACAGTGTCCCTCGCCATCAGACCAGCGGTTCTCAGTCTTCAGAAGTACTTGCCAGTTACGTTCCAAAGACAAAGAAGAGAAGTCAACGTTTAATTCCACATCACATGTGTGTGGAAGATACCCACTACACGCGGTCAGATTAGAACGTTTACGTGCGTAAACCTTACAGCCACGCTGACTCCGACTGCCAGAGTATCTAGCAATGATTGCCTGGAAGATACTAATGGCAGCAGAACATTAACGCAACCAAATAAAAGAGAGAAAAAGTCATCATCATCATCATCATCATCATCATCATCATCATCATCATCATCATCATCATCATCATCATCATCTTCCACGTCTGCCGTCAAACGTCATGGGGAGGAATAATTTGCGTTCCAGCGCCTGGGGGGCGGCACTGGATAATGTCATTCCGTGTGATTGTACAATGTTCTTGATGTCGTCAATTCATTTTTTTCTTGGATGTCCTTTTGGCCTCGTCGCAGATGATCTTTGATGTAATGCCAGTGATGACAGTTGTTAGTGTTGCATTCTGACGACATGGCCAAACCACTTGATCTGTCTTTCAATAAATGTGGCACAAGGTGTTGATCCCACAGTCTGTCTGATAACAGCAATTCTTACTCGGTCTCGGATTGTTAAGTTGGCAGCTCTCCTCAGGCATCTCATCTCGCAGGTGTGTATTTTGTGAAAGTGTGATTTGGATAAAGTCCAGGTCTGATATTGGTAGCATAGGGTTGGTGTGAATATGCTGTTTATTATCTGTCGTTTTGCGGACATGGGTATATTTGGAAGTTTCAGTAAGGGTGATAGTTGACATGTAAAAGCACTAGCTTTTTGACATCTGATTTCGATTTCTCTGTCCAATCTGCCATCTTCTGTGATCATACTTTCAATATATATTTAATTCTTTAACTTGTTTCAGAGTTGTGCTATTTATCTGTATACTTAGTGGGCCTGGTGATCTGCAAACTTGCATTTCTTCGGTTTTGGCTGTTTTATACTCATATTGTATCTGCTGTAGGTTGAACTCAGATTATTAATAACATGTTGTAGTCTGTTCTCATAGAGAAACAGTATTCTGTTTAATTTCTCTAATTAATTTACCGTGTTCATTTGTGTTATGAACGATCATTATTTTTTTCCCTGCTCAGCCATGTTAGTATACAAAAGGCTACTTTTTCAAAGCATTCTTGTCCTGTTGTTTGTCCATTAAGCATAATGATGACCATTCATTTCATCCAGTGGGGTTGAAAGTATGGAGCCGTAAGTTCCAAGATGGCTGATAAGGCCTATCTTTGCTCGAAATGTTCTTTGACAATGTCATCAAAAAATGTCTTGTTCTGGCCTCTACAAGGCACCTTCTTCATACGTTATGACTGTTCCAAGATATACAAATTGATTCACTAGTATAAGATAGCTCTCATTTACATGGATGTTACATTGTGGAATTCCTTTCTTCTTGGAGACAACCAAAATCTCTGTTTTCTTATAATTTAATTCACATTTAATCACATCTACTGAATGTTACAGATCCTGTTCGCTGCGTACACTAATCACATCTACTGAATGTTACAGATCCTGTTCGCTGTGTACACTAATCACATCTACTGAATGTTACAGATCCTGTTCGCTGTGTACACTAATCACATCTACTGAATGTTACAGATCCTGTTCGCTGTGTACACTAATCACATCTACTGAATGTTACATACTACGTTTGCCGTCTGCAATGAATACTCCATCACCCTATATACAGTACGAAGTAAATGATACTGTAGTATTTAAGTTTGTCACACGTCGTTCTATGTTGACGATACTGTCGATGTTCTTGATGATAAGTTTATGATATTGTCGTGTGATGGTCGTTGTCTAGGTAACGATTCTCATGGTGTGTCACTGGAGATATCTGACTGTCTCTTAATCCACTCACCCCAGACGTGCACCTTCACCAGTCATTAAACAAGATTCACTTGGCGCACATAATCCTTTATTACAGAAATAACATAGACTCACGGAACATATGTATATATCCAGAAACAATGTAATCCATAGAATATAAATGTCCTCCTCACAATTTAACCAGCACACATCAATGCCTTCTCAAGCCTGCTTCATATCTCAAATTCACCAGACAGGTAATCCAGCTACTATCCACGGCTGGATCTCCTACAATACAACCCACACATTGGGTCGGAGCCACTGCTCAACTATGCAACCCACTCTGGGTTTTGGCCCTCACTCCCTATAGAACCCACTCTGGTTCAGGTCTGTCTTCACACTAGGAGAACAACACAACACGGAGATCTCTAACTCCGCTTCTCCTTAGAATACCGACCAGTTCGGCATCTACACATCAACTGTCCTTAAGTCCCTTGACTTCACACAAAAATAGACTGTCCTTCCCCCATCCCCTGGTGTCCACACTCACCCTTCCCATTATTTCTCAGGACTGGCTGTTTTCTCATAGCCAGGTCAGTCACTTTACTGTCTCCCACTCTCATCTCCATTCTTCCTCATGCCCGGTCACTCAACTCAATGTCAATGACCCAGGCTTATGTCATCACCCCCCTCTTAAAAGAAAACTTCGTTTTCAAATATTGGGAGACTAAAACTTACTAAACATGTGACTCAGACATATTGCCTGGGTAGCCCTAAGTATGGCTGCACCTTACTTCAGCTACCATCCTAAATAATATACCAAATGCTCATAGTACACTCCCATAATCCCCACACATAAATACAAACAACCTTCTATCTTGTGTACCAATGCATGAACTAATACATCACATAATAATAATACATCATAGAAAAGCATTTTACTCATGTACCCACAGGTCTCTTACTACTTTACGACCACACAATACTATTTGTGTACCGACCCTATATCAGGTGGTTCTGTTCTTGCATGAACCCTCCTCTGATTCCTGTCGATGCTGTGTCTACCTTTCATGTACCCATGACTCATGGTACCTCTACAATTACAACATCTGTTTGCTATCCCTAGCCCTGGGTCAGTAATGTCACGAACACTCTTTTGACCTGACTCAACTTTCCTATCTGCATATTGCACCGATACACTTGAGTCTCTGTTTAGTCTGAACTCTTTATTCAATCTTGGCCAATATATCTGGCACCTTGCTTTCTGCTGCATACGCCTTATGCCTATGTGCCCTGCACATGCACTATCCTGAGCTGTTCTAGTATATCGGTCTCTGTGTGCTAAAGGTACTGCTCCTTGCCCACGTGCAGTTCCACTATCTGAAAACCTGCGAGTGAGAACATTGTTCTTCCTCTCGAAGCACCATCTACCTTTCTTTGACTGCCTATGTTCTACTCTCCTACACCCTTGGGAAGCATTTGTTCAGAGTAGTATCTTGTCTCTGGGAGTCACTAGCACTATATTTGGGATCCATTCTCATCTGCTCAGCTGTACTATCCTTGTCCTGAGCTCCTGTGTCTACTTCAAGTGCCTCTTCTACCTCAGTTATACTCTCTAATTTAGGTTCTCTTGTGGTAACTACCTCATTACTGCTTACACTATATTTTTGGTCCCAATAAACTACTGCCTCTTCTGTACAATCTTTCACTCCTATAACATTTCCTATGATCAAATCAGCCACTGGTGAGTCCAAAACACACGCTGTCACTCTTCCAGTGATATATGGTGTTTTTACTGTTATTATGGCTAATGGGTAGAACTCTACTGTGCCGTTGAATGTTATGCATCTAATCTTTTTCCCTGTATAATCCGAGGGATCTATTAAACTTCTCCTCACTCCGATAGACGTACATCCGGAATCCCTAATTGTTAACGCTGGTCTATCATTGACGAATCCCTGATGCAGCTTCAGACTTCCTCCTTCATGGACTGCTGATCCTGCTTTCACTGTATGACCACATATTAGGACTGGCTGACTGTCTTTTTCAAAAAGAGGTTTGCACCCACTACAATCTTCATTGTTCAGCGTCTCAATTACTTGCGCTGCATTTGAGTGCTCTGTTTCTCTCATCCTACATTGATGGCTGATATGCCCCTTCCTTCCACATTTGAAACAAGTAATCTCCCTTTTACTGTTGTTCGTTGGTCCATCTGATGGTTGTGTATCACACTCTGCTGCCTTGTGTCTCCAGCTCCCACAATTCCAACATCCGGCATAATTTGGACGTCTCTGGAAGTTCCCTCTTCTATATGGGTACCGTCCTACTCTACCAACATTGTTTCCTCGGAAACCATTATCTTGAGGTTCTTGCTGCTCACCTTTCTGTGCTGAATCCACACTTTTCGCCCTTGGTCTAATGACTGGATTCTGGTCCTGTTTAGTGTACGCTGCACAGACTATTTCCTCACTCATTAGTTTCCCAATAGAACTGTTAGGATGTGCAGTCATATAGTTTTGCCCTAACTGAGACATTGTGTCTATGTCCTTTGGCTTCCGTTCCTCAAAGAACGCCACTAAATTAGAATTGCATGCAGATACTACCTTGTCTCTTAACATTAGATCTACTAATTTATTAAAATCTTTCCCTACTTCTGCGAGCTCCATCCATTTGTTAAATGTGTTCTTTACTGTGTTAACAAAGTCTGTGAAATCTTGATTTGTCTCTGGCACTAACTGTCTAAACTTTGTTCTATATCCATGCTCAGTGAGTTGGAACTTTGTCAGCAAACGTTGACGTAAGATAGTGTAGTTGTTTCTTTCTTCTACAGGTAAATTGAACATGGTGTCTAGTGCCTTGCCCGTAAGAAATTCGCCAAGTCGCATCCCATACTCTTTCTCTGGAATACCTAACGCTTTGGCTGATGCCTCGAACCTGGCCAAATAATTTTCAAGTTGGTCCCGGTCTGTAAAATATGGCAGTTTTAATCTCTGTGACGACTGCGACGGTCTTCTGCTTTCCTCACTTTGACCTTTCGAAGATAGTTCTAGTTTTCTTAACTCGATTTCAGTTTGCATCTGACACTTGATCTTCTCTTTCTCAATTTCCATTTCAGCTAACTTTACTTCCTGTAGACGTTTGTTTTCCATTTCAGCTAGTTTTACTTGTGTCTCTTCCTGTAGACGCTTGTTTTCTATCTCAGCTAGTTTTACTTGTGTCTCTTCCTGTAGACGCTTGTTTTCTATTTCAGCTACCTTTTCTTCCTGCAGACGTTTTGCCTCGCGTTCATTATGCCTCTCCTCTCTTTCAATCTGTTTTTGTTCTTTTGCTTCGGCATACTCCTGTAACTCTTTACCCTTCAGGCCTATTCGTTCACCTGCTTCAATATAGTCCATTAAAGTAGGCATCTTGTACTTGTGAACACGTTGCTGTCTATCAGCCACTATAAATGTAAAGACTCTGCTACTAGTCTTTGTGTGCCCTCAATAAGTACACTACCACTCCCTGTGTACGTAAATTCGTAGTGCTAATAATGTCACCCTGTACTCACCCAGTCACTCTATAAGCACTAGGTAGTGAGGAAAAATATCCTCCCTAATCCCTCGCATATATCTATAACAAATAGTTGTATAATATTTCTGGAAATATTGTTAAACATACATATAAATACATATACAAAACGAATGAATGATAACACTAAGTGTTGACTATCCAACGCTAGACTTCACAAGCTGAGTACACGGAGACGATGATCACACAGAAATAAACCACAGTAACAACCACAAGCTTGTGTAGGGACACCCACAGTGCGCGTAATATATAAATATAAATTGACAAAGACCACTAGACAGCAGATATGACGAAAGGTCACAATAATAACATATATCCGACCACAACAAATATCATATGTAAATATAACGAAAAGAAGAAAGAGAAAAGAAAAATTATAGCGTAACAATATACACAAATCTGACGTGAAACAACTCGGCTCTAGATATTGGTTAGGACTATTCCAATGCCACTGCACGACACGTTAACTCATTAACGTTTTCCTTACAAAAAATATCTTAAGCACCAGAAAATATCCACGTTTTGCCAAGCCTATCCTGATGTAGATAGAGATCGCAACCAGTGCCTATCAACAACTACATGTAAAACATATCCATATATATAAGTCCACAAACGATAACGACATTTAATGATGAGAGCAAACAAAAATGTTAAGATGGTTGGCCGACCAATGTATGCTTCTTAAGCCGTCGCCCAACAGTTCTTATTTTGCTGTTAATAGTTTTTCACAATATGCTGGAAATGTCTGTGTTAAATTCTCCTAAATGTCTACCACGCTAGATTTCAAAGCGACTTGTTGTTTTGTTGAGTGGTTAAAGAGTTCGCGTGGTGATTACCAGTTCCAACTGTCGAAAACGTTGACGGTAAATAGTAATTATCCAAAGTGTTCTTTCGATTGTCGTACGAATTGAAGATGATGGTAATTATCCCAAAATGTTCTGGATTGCCGTTTAAAGACAAAGTTCAAATGAAAAATTGGCCGCAAATGCCCAGTGCTATAACCCTGTACCGTCAGTTCTTTTTGGCAACTGTATGCACCCTTGTGTGCGGTGATGACACCACGTTAAAATGTTTGCTCGTAACAGAATAATGGTAACGATAGTAGAACAGTTCAATAAAAACGAAACATAAAATCTGGCTTTCTTTCAAAACACCTTGTTTTGTTCATTCACAATGAGTCATCTTGACCACACTAGGCCATGGAAATTTTCCTGAGTACCTTTCCTCCTTCCACCCCCAACTCACAATGTCACCTCAATTTCTCTTTATCACCTTCAGTGAACAATCCTCAGTAAAGACAGGTTCCACTATGGAAAACCTCAGTAACTTTCCACTGTCCCCAACCTTGACCTTGCCGGACACCTCAAGTCAGTACCTCAGTCTTCTTTGTCACAATAATCCACACTGACTGTCTGTAAAATGACCGGACACTTTTCCGTCATACAAAAACACTTTCCACACAACTTCTCAGCCCCGACCCGGCTGCTATTTTTAACTTCGTGGAAAATACACTTTACACCATTAACCCGCCCCAACTCTGGCGGTAGGGGCACTGTTTCCACAAAGACACCTGCCCGTTGAATCAGCGACTGTCACTTTTCTCTGTGTATTCTACACATTCATTAACTCTCCCCTTCCCGGGAGTTTAATGTTCTCGTAAACAGCGCTGACCCGATTTGTCCGTGGAGACTCACACTTCCACCGGCCTCCCCCGTTGTGTTACTTGTGGTGAAATTCGTCACTTGTCGACCCGCGACCAACACAGTGCGTTGCCTCCAGCACACACACACCAAATATCCCACCACACACAGGATGTTGAGACGAAATTGCCCACTGTCTTAAATCTTTGGTTCAATCCTGTCCTGTCAAACACACACTAGGACTGACCTCACTTGTTGCAAACCCCTCACTGTCCACGCGACATTTCCTCTGTGCTGTCCGTGACCAAACACCCCTGCTACTGCAATCGACTCTCCCGGTCGATTTGTACTGCGTTAATTCTCCTGGCGCCCTGCCTCGTCTGTTTACGTGTGCTGACCGTCGTTAAATTACCTGTAGTGAACCTGACGTGAACTGACTGCTCGCCTGTGACCTCCGCCGCGCATTTTCCCCGCGCGCTGACAGTTTTTTTTTTTGATGTGGCGTCTTACACACACAAAAGAGTTGCTGTTAATCTCTTGACGCAGTACTGTCTAAATTGATGGAACGAAGCCACAGATAATAACTCCTCTCTCAGCGAAGAGCCCACAGATATCTTAGAATGACACAATGTCTATAATGCTCTTGACCGTACGTAGCCTTCCAGATACTCCTTACTAAGCGACGAGACCCCAGATGTCACACGTCGTTCTATGTTGACGATACTGTCGATGTTCTTGATGATAAGTTTATGATATTGTCGTGTGATGGTCGTTGTCTAGGTAACGATTCTCATGGTGTGTCACTGGAGATATCTGACTGTCTCTTAATCCACTCACCCCAGACGTGCACCTTCACCAGTCATTAAACAAGATTCACTTGGCGCACATAATCCTTTATTACAGAAATAACATAGACTCACGGAACATATGTATATATCCAGAAACAATGTAATCCATAGAATATAAATGTCCTCCTCACAATTTAACCAGCACACATCAATGCCTTCTCAAGCCTGCTTCATATCTCAAATTCACCAGACAGGTAATCCAGCTACTATCCACGGCTGGATCTCCTACAATACAACCCACACATTGGGTCGGAGCCACTGCTCAACTATGCAACCCACTCTGGGTTTTGGCCCTCACTCCCTATAGAACCCACTCTGGTTCAGGCCTGTCTTCACACTAGGAGAACAACACAACACGGAGATCTCTAACTCCGCTTCTCCTTAGAATACCGACCAGTTCGGCATCTACACATTAACTGCCCTGAAGTCCCTTGACTTCACACAAAAATAGACTGTCCTTCCCCCATCCCCTGGTGTCCACACTCACCCTTCCCATTATTTCTCAGGACTGGCTGTTTTCTCATAGCCAGGTCAGTCACTTTACTGTCTCCCACTCTCATCTCCATTCTTCCTCATGCCCGGTCACTCAACTCAATGTCAATGACCCAGGCTTATGTCAAAGTTATACTTTTATGTTATATCAACGCATTGTCTCTCCTATCTCCAACAGGTATCCGCAGTATAACCTTCCCAAAAATTTCAAGGATCAGTGTGCCGAGTAAGAGAGGATGGCGTAACAACATGGCCTGCCAAGGATAATTGTATTCCAGGAAAGTTATAATTAACAGCTACATTTATGTTTGGATACAGACTTCTCAACGTACATGTTCTTCTTGACCTAGTCTGTGTAATATCGTGTTCTTTAATTGGTTAGTTGTAATGTTAGCTTCTTCACTTGGTCTATTTGAAAGTCGTCTTCTATACGAGGTCATTCTTAATCTCGTCTTCTATACGTGGTCATTCTTAATCTCGTCTTCTATACGTGGTAATTCTTAATCTCGTCTTCTATACGTGGTCATTCTTAATGCCGTCTTCTATATGTGGTCATTCTTAATGCCGTCTTCTATACGTGGTCATTCTTAATCTCGTCTTCTATACGTGGTCATTCTTAATCTCGTCTTCTATACGTGGTCATTGTTAATCTCGTCTTCTATTCAGTCTTATTGCCATCTTCTTTATATTGGTAGTTGTAATGTCAATTTCGTTAATCCACGTTAAATGTTCTGTTTATTGCCATCTTCTTTATTTGACCCCGTTTTAATGTCATCTTTATAACTTGGTCTGTTGTATGGTGAGCCTCTTCACTTGATATGTTTCATGCCATCAGTTTTATGTGGATCAGTTTCAATGTCAGCTTTTTCCCTTGGTCAGTTTAATATAATTTTCTTCACTTGGTCTGTTTAATGTCATCTTTTGTATGTGATTCAGCTTTATTGTCACATCCTTACTTGGTCTATCAGATACATGTTAGTAACTTGACCTGTTTAAGTGTCGTTGTCGTTGATTAGTAATGGCTATCATTTATGACACTTAGTCTTTGTTAATGTCAGCTTCTTTACTTTTCTTTACGTCTCGTTTTTACTGAGAACTTCTTTTGTCGGTCTCTTTTACTATCAGCTTCTTTGCTTTGTATGTGTTGATGTCATAATATCTCGTCTATGTTAATATCATCTTTATCTCATCAAATTTTAATGATTCCATCTTTACTTGGTGTGTGTTAATATCAACTTGCTCTGTTGGTCTATTGCAATGTCATTTCTGTTACTTCGACTATTTCAAGGCCATCTTCTTTATATATAATGTGTCCATTAATGTTGTGTGTGTTTTTTTAATTTGGAATGTCGTAATGGCTTCTTCTTTATTTTGTCTTTCTAATGCGATTATTCTTTTCGGTGTATATTTCCGGGTCATTTTCTTTTCTTGCTAAATATTAAAATTATAATGATTCTATGTGTAAGTCAACACAATAATGACGATATATTGTGTTTGTTTATTCTGTGTTCGTATTTTGATTCGGTAATGACTTTTAGTAATATAATAGCAGGGATTATGTTTCCTTTGACTCTATAATACTTTGAATTGGAAATAAAGAAATGAAACAAATAATGTTCTCATGTGATCTATACACACGAGTTGGCATGAAAAGGAATAACCACAAAAGGCAAATAGTGATAACTCGATGTAATTTTATTATAATTGAAATTCAAACAGATCGTTAAGAAAGAAACAGTGACGGCTACAATAGCAAACAAGTGCAACTTAAATACGTCATTGAAATTTAAGAGAAAGAACACAGCTAGAATGATTTAACTGAAGCCTAGGGATACTAGAAGGAAGGCCATTGTTTAAACAACACAAACATGCTACGGGATAGGATGCTCCCGGACATGACCTGCCTCCTTCTTCTTTTGGTCGCATGGGCTGACGTAATCTTTGGGTGCATTTATCAGTGGGTACCTGCGGATATAAATAACGTATGGACTTGATTTGCATAGCGTTAAGAATTGGACACGCAGACCAGTCTTAATATACTACAATTCTTTTATCTCATTTTAATACATTTATTCATTAATATACGCTGACATAATTTATTATATTAAATTTAAACAATGACAATAAAATTGACTTTGTAAACGCAAAGAGTAAGATACAAATGTGTTTTGTCACCGGATCACTTCTCTCACTCAAGAGAAAAAGTAATGAGAGAGAGAGAGAGAGAGAGAGAGAGAGAGAGAGAGAGAGAGAGAGAGAGAGAGAGAGAGAGAGAGAGAGAGAGAGAGATGGTAGAGGATTTGGATTGGGAGGATACATCCTAATGACACAGTATTGATGACGAAACATGCGCGTGGTCTACAACAAAGTTTGGCTATTGTTGTAAAAGATAACAAAACAAAAGACTTGTTATGAATATCACGAAAACAATAATTATATCAAAGAAAGAAATGACACCTAGTTGTGAGATAATATAGAAGGGAACGTGTTAAACCAGCCTGATACATGTTAATACCCGAAGTAATTATAACATCGGATGGGAGATGGACGGTGTATGTTATGTGCAGAGTAGGCCAAGTAAAAGCTGCATTCCAGAAAATAAAAAGTATCAGTATGCAATATGTCACTATCATTGAATGTAAGAACCTGAATGCTGAAATGTTATATAGAATATGTTTTCTGTAAGGCAGCGAAACAATGAACTTGAATGAACAAATTCTGACAAGCTTCGAAGCAACATAAATGTGGTTTCTGATACGAATGTTGTGAATACCTTGGACTGCGATAGTAACTAACAACCATTGCCTGGAAGAGACTAATGAAACTAGGACTTTATTTCAACTATAAGAAATGTATATCTTATTGGTCTGTGGTGTCTTTGAGTTCCACATTGATGCTAGAGAGAATACTATACTTTATAATCCTATCCTACACTTGAGAATAATTAGTATGTGTAGGTATTTGATTTATTTTATATGGTATTTAAAGAACGGCCAAGGGTATATTGTTAAAGAACGGCCAAAGGTATATTGGTAAAGAACGGCCAAAGGTATATTGGAGCACTCTCAGATATTAATATGTAGATTTGTTTGGCCTTGTTAAGGAAGAAAAAACCGGTGTCTGGAGTGAGCAAATTCGCCTAACGAATAAAATTGAACATCCGTCCACGATTGTACAATAGTCAATATATGTCTGTTTATGAAAAGTTTCGAATGTCTTTCTTGTGTTTTCATCAAGGAATTCTTTCATTTTATTGTGGCAAGTTTGACATTTTTTTTATTACGTTTTTTTTTCTTCTATTGATCTCTTCAGCATAAGAACGAAATGTAATGTTTCTAATAATGATAAGACCCAAGGCTTTGTGTTCAGTTTCATTTTCAACTGGTATGTCACCGCAGGAGAATTAAAGTGTTAAGACTGATATTTATTTGTGCAGTGTCTTTCCGGTCTCCATGGCCTAGGTGTTAACGTCTTTCTCCGTAATCCCGTATATTCTCGTAACGTAATCTGTGCGAGAATCGGTAGCGGTTCTCGTCGCGTTTGCAACTTACGGGGTATGTGAGCCGGTCGCTCAGAATGCAGTGGCAAACTACTGAGCGTAATCTTGCCTAGTACATCAACAGCAGCTGAAAAATGCTGATGTTGACTGCAACGTCCTGCAAGGGATATGCAAAGAAACAGGTCGTTTTGTTGTTATTAACATTTATAGTGTTTTACATGTTTACATACATATGTCATAGTTCTATGTAGCTGCATAGTTCAATTCTACGTGGGAAGTCAATAAGTAAGTGACAAATGGCTGTAGAAAAATAACTAAATATGTTAACAACTTGAAGCCAGTTTATTATTTATACATACATTATCCCTTTATTTCTCAACATAATTTCCACCAACATTGATACACTTTTCCCAACGTTTTATCAGTCTTCCCAAACTGGCTGCATAGAACTGCGTGCTCTGTTTTCTAAACCACGTTTTCTATTCACATTCAACTTCGGCGTCATTCGCGAAATGTCTCCCGCCAAGGTGGGTTTTCAGTGGACCAAAAAGGTGGAAATCGCTAGGGGCTAAGTCGGGGCTGTAAGGTGGATGTTCCAGATCTTCCCATCTTAATTGGTTAATTTTCTCCTGTGGTAATCGAGCCGTATGTGGTCTGGCATTGTCATGAAGAAGCAACTCTCCTCTAGTCAGCAGTCCTGGACGTTTTCTTCGAATTGCATCATTAAGCATCGACAGAACTTCACAGTACGATTCAGAATTCACATTCTCATCTTTCTTCTTGAAATTGGTTAAAAGAAATCCTTGACCATCACAGAACACTGTCAGCATAACCTTAACTGCTGATAGCGTAATCTTGAATATTTGGACACAAGGCGAAGAAGGACTTGGAATCAACGACTGGCAAGAGAGGGTCAACCAGAGAGACGAATGGAGACGGATTGTATCTGCAGCAAAGAACCCCAATGGCTCGGAACGCTGAAGAAGCAGAAGAAGAAGAAGAAGGCGAAGAAGGATGTTTCCATTGCATTGAAGCACGTTTTGATTCGGGCTGGTAGTGATGCACCCATGATTCGTCCCCAGTAACAATCCTAGTTCAGCATGTCTTCTCCTTCATCTTCGTATCGACAGAGATGATGCAATGACAGTCCTAATCGGTTCGTTTTGTGTTCCTCCTTCAATTGTCTGGGTACCCACCATGAGCATATATTCTTAAATTTCAATCGACCGTGCATTATACTGTATGCTGAACCATGTGACCACCCTATTGCAGATGCTACAGAGTCTATCGTTACTCGACTGTCACATCTAATCATCTCCTCCACCCGCTGCATGGATGCTTCTGTTGCAATCTCAACAGGACGACCAGATAGGATTTCATCAACATTGCAGTTGTAGACATGTTTCAAGCGAACGAAAGAAGAAGAAGAAGAAGATCAACAATTTTAGAGCGTCCTTGAGAAAATGTTTCTACCCAGCTATGAACCGCTTTAGGGGACAAACACTTGTCAGTATAAACAGGAAGCATTTTCTAACGAATGTCCTTTGCAGGCAGTCTATTTGCTCCCCCCTCTCCCCCCAAAAAAACGCACTTTGGTTATACACTCCGTAAGTACAGTCGCCTCTTTGTTTATGTGCTGCGTATGCGCATGAGACACCCTAGCGCCACCTGACGAAAGGGAATATAAAGTTCAATGTTGTTGTCACCTAATGACACCTGTCTAAAATACCAACTACATTAACCTTCCACGCCACAGAGCTGTGTGACTTACTTATTGACTCTCCCTCGTATATAACAAGACTAAAATAATTTCACATTCTGGTGTTTTAATTATTTTGGCCAAGGCGGCTATCTTTATGTTGTTATGTAATGTTGCTATCTTTACGCGATTGTCCAACACGCCGTCGGAAGAGAAGGAACACCTTCTCAAGAAGAAGAAGAAGAAGAAGAAGAAGAAGAAGAAGAAGAAGAAGAAGAAGAAGAAGAAGAAGAAGAAGAAGAAGAAGAAGAGGCAGAAGAAGAAGAAGAAGAAGAAGAAGAAGAAGGAAGGAGAAGAAGAAGAAGAGAAGAAGAAGAAGAAGAAGAAGAAGAAGAAGAAGAAGAAGAAGAAGAAGAAGAAGAAGAAGAAGAAGAAGAAGAAGAAGAAGAAGAAGAAGAAGAAGAAGAAGAAGAAGAAAAAGAAACAGCAGAAGAAGAAGAAGAAGAAGAAGAAGAAGAAGAAGAAGAAGAAGAAGAAGAAGAAGAAGAAGAAGAAGAAGAAGAAGAAGAAGAAGAAGAAGAAGAAGAAGAAGAAGAAGAAGAAGAAGAAGAAGAAGAAGAAGAAGAAGAACCAGAAAAAGAAAAAGAAGAAGAAGAAGAAGAAGAAGAAGAAGAAGAAGAAGAAGAAGAAGAAGAAGAAGAAGAAGAAGAAGAAGAAGAAGAAGAAGAAGACGACTAGATATTCAGTCTCGGTTACCTTTCACCTGTATGGTGAAGCACGTATGGTGCCGTAGAATACTTTTGAATCGTATCCGGAGGTATTGACCCGGCTGCAATGTTACAGGTGATGGTCGCACTAAACCGTGGGTGTTTCTGAAAAAAAATATCCAAATAACTCTAAAGACGTAAAGGACTACTTCAATTATCTGAAAAATCAACCCAGATTCACCACAATACACCTAGAGTGGCTCCACTGGATTAGAATCTGCTTCCAGCTAAAGCAAAGTGTATAGAATGTCATGAATGGCAGTAATTACTGAACAGTAATACGACTCGTGTAATAATCTGTGTGTTGGTATGGGCTGACATGTTCAGTTATAAGTCTATCTGCAGCAATGATATTCACCATTTTTTGGGACCAATCATCTCTCGCAATTAGTTACACAAATGTTGTTGTAACGAGCTGATTTTGTGAGCGATTCTGATATACCGTAAATCTTTCTACTCTCAGCCAACTGTATCCCTTAAGCTATCAATATTTCGAAGACAGCGTTTTAACATCAGTGTGAAATCTTATACAGAAATACTTCCACCAGAATATCATCATCATCATCATCATCATCATCATCATCATCATCATCATCATCATCATCATCATCATCATCATCATCATCATCATCATCATCATCATCATCATCATCATCATCATCATCATCATCATCATCATCATCATTCATCATGATCCATCATGATCCATCATCATCATCATTATGATCATTATCGGCGAGATTCTGCAAAGGGAATGCTACTGAATGAATATGGAATTAAAGAAAAAGCAGCGGCTGCAGCAGGATATAACAATATGAATTGGAAAAAATAGGTATATTTAGCTCCTGCGAGAAGAAACGTACTAAACACAAACACGTTGCACATACCTTACGAGGAGATCCATCGTATACCGGTGAAAATCCAAAATCAGAAGCAATCAATAAATATATAAAATGAAATAATAAAATAAACAACACACAAATACGTAAAATACGACACACAGGACGGCCGACGTTTCGATGCTCAGAATCTTTGTCAAGGACAGGACAACACAGATAGATAAAACAACGGAAAACAAAATAAAAACAAAAAGCACAACTACTCGGTTCCCATGAGGGAGCAGAAATGGCGGCTTTGCCGGTTGCGAAGGCACTCTTTGGCTACAGAGTTTAAGTATAGTAGGTTGCCAGATAGGGTTTATGTCGCCAAAAATATGCGAACAGTCTGATATGAATATATAGGGGTGTGGAGACAGTTAGGTATGAATATATAGGGGGAGGACAGCATAGTTATAGACAGTGTAAACAGTTGGATATGTGAACAGTTGGATATGAATGTATAGAGGGAAGATGGCACAGTTATACAGTGGCGTCCACAACAGTATTGATACCTGCTGGATGGACGCATCCCAGAGAGTTGATTAATTGGCATTCAATTTTGAGCCTAATGGAGCTGTTGGAGAAGCAAGGTTTCAATGCAGTGACACATACATCGTCGACTCCATTATGGTTGGAGGAATTAAAATGGTTGGGGACAGGTTTGTAAGCACCCTGATTAATGTCTCTGAGATGTTCTCTAAAACGGTCGGCAAGGCGTCTGCCAATTTGACCAATGTATTTCATGTCACATCGTTTGCAGATGATAACCTATATAAGATTGCGGGATGTGCAAGTAAAAGAATCTTTCAAGGAGAAGGTGCCCAGAGGGAATGCAATCGCCGGTGTCTGAACAACATATGGGCATGTCAGACAGTTCTTACGGTGGCAGTTGAATGTGCCCACAGATGAAATAAACGTGGGGAGGCGACTATGCACAAGGTGGTCTCTGAGGCTCTGGTTTCGGTGGATAATTACCCTAGGGCCATTAGAGAATACCTCATGAGTGGTTGGATCGGATTCCAGGATAGACCAGTGTCGGAGGAAAATGTCCTTGATGGCATAGGCATGTGGATGGAAGCTACATCGATGACGGCATCGGTCTCACTGACATGACAGAGGCAGAACTGAACCGCTTCATCAATTATGTTAAGAACTTCCATCCATCGATCAAATTCACCACACAAATTTCCACCACCTCTGTCAATTTCCTTGACACCACTATTAAATTAAACCCTGCAGGCCTCACGATCTCCGTGTACTACAAACCTACGGATGCTCACGGTTTCCTCCTGTACAGCTAATCCCAGCCCAAAAGCTGCAAAGAATCCATCCCATACTCCCAGCTACTCCGCCTTCGTCGTATCTGTCAGAATGATAATGAATTCCTCGAGAAAGCCCATGAAATGCTTGACGTTTTCCGCAGACGGTCCTACCCAGAGAACGTCTTGTTCACAGCTTTCTGTCACATAACTCAAGCCTCGTGTGAAATGTCCCTTGTCAAACAAACGCGACCTCCCAACAATGAACCTAAGCTTATCCTCACCTTCCATCCACATGCTACCATTATTACTGCATATGCACCTCCACTCGATTCCTCTGACGATGTGAAGGATTCTTTCTATGAGGAGTTAGACTCCGTGATCAAGGCAGTTCCAAAATCTGACTACATTTATATGCTCGGTGATTTCAATGCTCATGTGGGCAAAGACTCGAGTTCATGGCCAGTGTGCCTTGGAAAATACAACATAGGTGGCATGAATACAAATGGGCAAAGGCTGCTGGAGCATTGCACTAGTAATTACCTATGTATTACAAACACCTTTTTTTAAAACAAAAGAGCTGCATAATGTCACATGGAAACATCCAAGATCCGGCCATTGGCACCAGCTGGACTTCATCATCACACGGAGACAACATCTGAACCATATATCATTGACTCGAAGTTACCACAGTTCTGACTGTGATACGAATCATTCTTTGGTTGTTGCAAGGGTTAGACTAAGACCAAATAGAATCTACACAGCTAAACAAAAATCCATCCCCAGTATTAATATTACCAACACTCACGATCATGAAAAGTGCTTTCAGGTTCAATAGCAGCATGAAGACGCTTTCACTGATACACCAGAAAATTGTATAGTAAGTGAAATGTGGGGTCAACGGAAGGAAACTCTTTATAAAACTGATGTAGGTGTTTACGGCACTGTGGATCATAAGAGGCAGGACTGGTTTTCGGCAAACAGCCAGACTGCAGCCCTTGATTGATAAGAAGAAGATAGCTCTCTTAAGAAACAAGGAAAGACCAACGCGTAACACTCTTGAGTGAGCTAAAGCAAACTAGGAAGGGTGTGCAAAAGGCTGAGAGGCAGTGTGCAAATGATTATTGGATCAAGTTATATGAGTCCATTCAAATCGCAAGTGATAAGGGAAACATCAGAAGCATGTATGAAGGAATAAAGAAAGCCCGTGGTCCAGTGATCAAAAGAAGTGCACCATTGAAAACCATGACTGGAGAAATCATAACTGATAAGAAACAGCCGATGGACAGATGGGTAGAACACTATTTGGAGCTTTACTCAAGTGAGACCAAACTAGCGGATGATGCCCTCAATGCCATAGAGGCTCTACCAACTCTTGACCACATGGACACACTTTCCACCATAACAGAAGTGTGCTATAAATGAACTTGCATCTGGCAAGGCTCCAGGTAAGGATGGGATTCCAATAGAAGTTATCAGGAGTGGGCAAGACACACTCACTCTAGAGATCCACCAGCTAATAGAGCTATGGTGGTGAGAAAGACAAGTCCCACAGGATTTCAAAGATTCAAGCATCATAACACTGTACAAGAACAAGGGCGATCGGAGCGACTGCAACAACTATAGGGGTATCTCACTTTTGTGTATTGTTGGAAAAGTATTTGTCAGAATTGTTCTTCGCAGACTTCATGTCCCAGGAGATCAAGTCTACCCCGATTCACAGTGTGGCTTTCGACAGAACCGGTCTACCATTGATATGATATTCTCATTGCGACAAATGCAAGAAAAATGCCGTGAACAGAATCAACCACTGTTTATTGCCTTCATCGACCTCGTTTGATTTGGTCAGTAGTGAGGGTCTGTTCAAGGCACTAAAGAAGTTGGCTGCCCACCAACTGTTCTGTCCATTGTGGAATCGTTCCACACAGGATGAAAGGTATAATCAAGTTTGATGGTGCAACTTTTGAAGAGTTTGAAATCAAGAGAGGAGTTAAGCAATGTTGTGTACTAGCTTCCACCCTCTTTGGAATATACTTTTCACTTCTACTGAAATATGCTTTTGATGATCAGGATGGTTAGTATATACATTCACTCACGCTCAGATGGCGGCCTCTAAAATGCCCAGAGATTGAAGGCCAAGACCATAATTAGGAGGGTACTGATCAGAGAGTTGCTTTTTGTAGATGATGCTGCAGTTACGACCCACTCCGAGGAAGAATTACAATGTCTACTTTATGCATTCTCCAATGCTTGTTCTGAATTTGGTTTAACAATTAGCAAAAAGAAGACACAGATTATGTCACAAGGTGCACACGGGGTACCATCAATCTTTATTGACGACGCCGAACTAGAGATGGCAGACCATTTTACATATCTATGATCAGTGGTAAATAGCAAATTATCCCTAGAACAGGAAATCAACATCCGGATTGGTAAGGCAGCAACAACAATGAACAGGTTAAGAAAAAGAGTCTAGGAGAACAGGAAGCTTACTGCCAAAACAAAAGTCCTTGTCTATCAAACCTGTGTCCTTAGTACTCTTCTTTTTGGCTGTGAAACCTGTTCAACTTATTCACACCAAGAGAAATGTTTAAACAGCTTTCATATGCGGTGTCTACTAAGAATTCTTGGTATTAAGTGGCGAAACAAAATCACAAATACTGAAGTATTGGAAAGATCAGATTGTGTGACGGTCTATTCCATGCTCAGTCTTCGTAGACTTAGATGGATAGGACATCTTAGGAGGATGGATGATGGTAGAATACCAAATGACATCTTCTTTTGTGAATTACAGATGGGTAAGAGATCTCAGGGTCGGCCTCTACTACGGATCAAAGATGTGTGTAAACGGGACATGATTGATACAGGCATTGATAATGCACATTGGGAGCAAGTCGCCGCTGAAGTTGTTGCATAGAGGGCAAACATCAGAAATGGAATAAAGACAAAGGAGAAAATTATTGCAGATAAGTCACACACCGAGCGTTGGAAACCTAAGATGGTGCATGATGGTGGAAATGACCACGTGTTCACATGCACCTATTGTGAATGAACATTTACAGCGCAAATTGGCCATATCAGTCACATTAGCTGCCGCCATGGGTAATAGTTATTATTCCCTGTTGAAGCACAAACTATCGTCTGTCGAGACGGCAAGGTGCCAGTGTATGTATGTATGTATGTATGTATGTATGTATGTATGTATGTATGTATGTATGTATGTATGCATGCATGCATGCATGCATGCATGCATGCATGCATGCATGCATGCATGCATGCATGCATGCATGTATGTATGTATGTATGTATGTATGTATGTATGTATGTATGTATGTATGTATGTATGTATGTATGTATGTATGTATGTATGTATGTATGTATGTATGTATGTATGTATGTATGGTATGTATGTATGTATGTATGTATGTATGTATGTATGTATGTATGTATGTATGTATGTATGTATGTATGTATGTATGTATGTATGTATGTATGTATGCATGTATGTATGTATGTATGTATGGTATGTATGTATGTATTGTATGTATGTATGTATGTATGTATGTATGTATGTATGTATGTATGTATGTATGTATGTATGTATGTATGTATGTATGTATGTATGTATGGTATGTATGTATGTATGTATGTATGTATATATGTATGTATGTATGTATGTATGTATGTATGTATGTATGTATGTATGTATGTAGGTATGTATGTATGTATGTATGTATGTATGTATGTATGTATGTATGTATGTATGTATGTATGTATGTATGTATGTATGCATGCACATGCTTGTATGTATGTATGTATGTATGTATGTATGTATGTATGTATGTATGTATGTATGTATGTATGTAGGTAGGTAGGTAGGTAGGTATGTATGTATGTATTTAGGTATGTATGTAGGTATGTATGTAGGTATGTATGTAGGTATGTAAGATTGTATGCGTTTATACATTTCTGAGTGTGTCTGTGTTTATGTGTGTGCGTGCCTGCCTGTCTCATAACATGGTAATATGCATTGTTTATGTTCACAGCACTCATGTCACAGTGAATTTTCTGTGTGAGTGTAACATTCACAATAGATAAATTATCTATAAGAGATGAGTCATTTGAAGGATCGAATGTTAAACGTGCATACATGCCCAGTGTGTGTCACTGTGAAAATAAATTTCGTTCGCTCGTAAATAGACACAATTTCCATCCCTGCGCTCAGAGGGAATACCACTATAAACCAACACTTTCTATAATTAACATGCAATTAGAATTAACCAATTGCTGAGAATCAGAAATGATTAAATAAGTTCTACAGTAGGGATAATAGCAGCGCTAGATGTTATTGGAAAATAGCAAGTGAAATGGTTCGATCACATAACTAGACTACCAATTGACAGCATACTACCACAGACAATAATACACTAAATGGAACTAGAAGAAGAGGGTAACCTTGTAAACAATGGACATAGAGAATAAAATCCGTGTGAATCTCGATATATGAAGCCCATAAATCTTTACTCTCCCGCTTTTTATGCTTCACACTGGCACAAGAGGAACAATATAAGATGATATGAGATGAGATGATATGAGTTGAGATGAGATTTGATAAGTTGAGATGAGATGAAATGAGATGAGATGAGATTAGATGATAATCGTGTCATTACTAACCCCGTGGTTAATGTAGTTGGTGTAGGGAGCACTGCCGATCGCCACTCCGTCCTTCACATGAAATATGGCCGTGCTGTCATCGTCGGTGTGAAGGTCTTTCAGTGTTAGTGTCTTCAGAGACTGGACATCGTACAGGGTGGGTCTTCAATATCAGAAACACAGCGTGTGTTACCGTTTGGGGTTAGATATTGGTATGATGTTTGTGATAAAGTTACAGCGAATTATGATCTTGCCGTTTATATTATAGAAACTGTGAATATAATAATCATTATTTAACATATCTGCAATGTTTATATTCCGTGATGTTTACATTAATAGAAACATTACATATAAGCATCATCATGTAATAGGTCTTTTGTAGTGTAGCTTCTTTTTACGCCCCCCCCCCCCCAACACACACACGCATACTCTTTTCCAGTCCTGCCGTGTGCTAGCACGTGCACCAGCGTCCACGCCCTCCTCATATGACACATTTGTGATTGTGATTTATCTCTCCATGTGTGTCAGGAATTCCAATATTTAGTTAGCATCTAGATCATCATCATCATCAGCTGTCTTCGAATTAAGTTTTCTCAGTGTGAGGACGTGTTTTCGTATCTCTACTTCTCGGATTATTATTACTGCCAGCTGAATTCACCTAGCATGGTTGTTTATATCAATGTGCTCGTTGTGATTCTGTGGATATGATTAAATATTTGTTAGATTAATATAAGTGTTGATTATAGCAAAAATACGTGTTTGTATATAACTAGCTGATGACCCGGCCCGGCTTCGCTCAGTACCGGCCGTGAGCGTCTCATTGAATACATATAAGTAGTTCTTATGCGATATTGATAAACAACCAACTCAGGACAGTGTGTTACTGTTTCCTTCAACAACACACTGCATTATGAGGCATTCCGAACTTGTCTACTCAACTACTACAGGCTTGAACTAATTGAGCCCGGACAAGATAAGCGAGGGGCCCATGTTGAAGATTTGATTACGACGCAAGTGATTACGATACACTTGTACCACACTAAAAATAAAGTCATGACACAAGGCAGTATTGAAACATTAATTCTTGGCTAAAAGTAGATTTTGTTGAGCTTGAAAACTCGATACAGACATTCACTGAATCCACACAGCCCACAACTACAGCTGTAGACAGCACAGCAGCTAACATTGTTCGTCAATTAACTCATACGATGAGTGTACATGACAATATCAACACGAAGCCTGCAAATACATCAGTGCTCTTTGCCATTAAATACCCAATAGTGCGCATCCAAAACAACATAGAACCCAACGTGGACATTGTTGAAGAAGCACCTGCCTCAGATAACAATATCATCTTAACTATCAATGGACATTCGTGCGACTGTAACCAGCGCGTTGAAGAACTAGAACAATCACTAAAGGCTCTCATTGTCACTGGTTCAACTAACATTGAAGCAAACAGCAAGATAAGCAGTGATTACAATGCTCTCAAGACAGAAGACGCACTCCTGCGAGATGAAAATTTGCTGTTGTGAAGAAACAGTTCAAACCTTACAGAATGTGTCCTCCCCCGACCAAACCGAAGATGATGTAATTCCCAAGCAACTGCTTCATCCTTGGAAAATCTTGGGGAAGCTCATTCCCACCCACTTCAGATAACTACTATGAAAACATCTCAAAGCGTAGAGTAAGATAAACAACAACAAACACGTCAACGCGCTGAGGAGGATAAACAACAAGCAGTACTTCCCCTTATACGTCAAAATAAGCAATAAGAGTAGTAACCTAGGAGGTAATGGAGGAGGAAATCGGGTACGCGGCAGTAGCCCTCCGGTCGTATTACCTTACATGATTGTTATCCCTCCCTCAACGAAACCCCTGAAAAACGGACCCTATGATGACCCAGATATTTGAAATTGGCGAGTATTATTTGGGGTATTTCCGTTACTTCCTGGTACTTCCGGTTGTCACTTCCAGTTGCCTACTTCCGGTTGACTACTTCCGGTCCATGGGTGTCCGACGCCCCGCGGTTCCCCCATCCCAGGTTCCCCGTCCGACCGTTTCAGGGACCGCTCGAAGACAGCGAGGCAAGACTTGGGCATATGATATGAATAAGTAGTCCAAATATGCAACGGGCACCTGGGTTCGAGTCCCAGTATGTGTTGTGTGTGTGTGTGTGTGTGTGTGTGTGTACGGGGTAGGCCGATGTGAATGGCGCGAGGGAATGGACCCCTACCCCGGATATTAGCCTTTTCCCCCAGAGGAGATCCATCAAATTTGCACCTATATACAAATAATGTTTTACAGCAAGGTCCTGTCCAGACCAAAAGGCAAGACTAGGCTCTGTTCTTAGCCAAAAGACCCAAAAGATTTGAGACAAAAGGTACGTTTGGGCATATTGAGCTTTATGAAAAAGATCGAAGCCAGATTACGGCTATTAATTCTATATGCGAGTAGATTGCCACAATTAATAAACACTTAATAACATATAGACAGTGAACAATTATAGAGAAAATAACACTAGTGACCAGTCTCAATATTATACATTCAATTAAAATAACAAATCTATTAAAGGTTGCAAAATAATCATAAAAATACTTTAAAAAATAATAACGCCAGTTATTTACCTTAACATATTTTGGAAACAATTGTGTCCCTTGATAACAGCAAGCCCGGGGCATGTCATATGCGCTTAGTGTAATATCGCAGTGACCGATTAACACACGATAGTGAAAATTTCAATATAGCGGTTTTAAATAGCGCTGAATCGCTTGAGCACATCGCCAGATATATAAACAAATATTCTAAAGCACTTTGCTTGAGTGCCAATGAAGTAATCACATGACAAATCTGGGAAAATGTTAACACAAAACTACAATTTATGTCAGAAATTGTACATATAGAAAGGCAAAACCTGTCGGATTTTGAAAAATCTCTTTAAGCTTGCAGTAATCTCGCAAAAGCGTTAAGAATTGTGCATCCGATAGTGATAAAAGAGACGTATTATACAGATCATCAATGATATCACACCACCCGGGCATCTTGTAAAAGTAAAAAAAAGGTCTGACGTGCCTTTAATCACATGTGCTAGAGTCCATTTCGATAATGTGACATAAATATCACATATGTGTGAAAGTTTGTAGTATGAAAGGGAGCTATCGAGTCGTATTTTTTCTGGTTCGCCCCAGAACCTAAAATAATTTCTTATATCGCTTGTGTGTCGACACAACAAACTTTAAGAAGCTGAATTTTCAAATCTCATGCAGTAGGAAACATAAATACTTCCGGTTTTGTGTAGTTAAAAAAGTAAAACTGTAATTTATTAAAAGGTATATGTAAAAATAGAATTTTTGATGTGTGAAGTGAAAAGTAAAGATGGCAGCATGGGTAGGAGGGCTACCACTAACAATTCCAATGCATATTTACGGATCAGATCGTCAGAAGACCTTGGCTTTTCCCAGTTATATCTATTGTAAAGTAACCGATTATATATTATAAGGCGATTATTATTGTCAGTAGTGGATGGGACTTAAACACTGTCATCATACCAATGGTTATGTGGTAGAGACACAAGGCTAGTCCTTGGGTTGTGTAATGGTGTACAACCAGTCACAGGGGGATCGTATCTAAAGAATGCATCCGATCACGCGTGGTTAATGGCAAAACCAGACCACGAGCTTACTGGCTAAAACAGGTCAAATATGGCGCTGCATCCTGTCACGTGTCTACTGGGATACAACGGAAACACGTGGCTAAATTCATCAAAGATGGCGCTGCATCCTGTCACGTGTCTAATGCAATACAACTTAAACACTGAGGCTAAAGCCAAATAAAGATGGCGCTGTGTCGGATCACGTGTCTAATAGGGATATAAGCGAAACACGTAGCTACAACGAGTCAACATTCGATCACACGTGGTTAATGGTCATATCCGATAAAATATGGCGTTGCTTTCGGTGGCATCCATAAAAATACATCAGAGACACATGGGTAAGAGGGATACTACAGAAAAACTGTTGATTGTCGAATCACGGGACCTAACTCGGGATGAAAATATTCCATAAGCTACTCTGTCGCGGTGATAGGCCACGAACGTATCAGGTGATGTATCGAGGTCAGACATGTCCAGACAATATTCTGCTGAGTCAGGAGTCTACGTCAGCAGATATCGTGTATATAACGTTCACTATTCCTGTCTAGAAGTACCGTTCTCTGTGGGCAGCAAGCAGATCACCATGTGGAAAGTCACTAATCGTAAGTTGGCTTTTTGATAAATCTTTCACATTTTCGATGTGGTTCTCCAAGTAGGCATACAGTTAACCTAACAAGACTAGTATAATAAAGGGATATATAGTACTAGACGCATATAAATGAAGAGACAAGTCATATATTCATATATTATCGTAGGCTGGGACGACATGGAATACAGCTGGCATTCTAACTTTGAACACAGGGCTAGGGTGTTACCGTAATAATATAAGTTGTAGTGTGTAGTCGTAGAGGAAGGTAAAAGTGTCTTGCGGGATCTACATACCCATTAATGATAGAAGTATACGACTGTGTAAAAGCGGGAGCACGTCAGATACAGAGCTATCATTTATAATATGTATTTCTTTAACGTTGGTATAGTAACCTATTCTTATTATTGTTTTACAGATAAGTATGCCTCCGAAAACCTAATTAGCAAACTGTAAAGCATACTAAGAGCAGCGCCAGACAACTATAGCATGGCGTGTCTTAATATCCCACAAAATCAAGAAGCCGAGAATTCATTCAGTCATTCATGTGATTATGGTGATGGTGGTAGTTTTGCGGACCTAGTAACGGTTCGACCTCGGGATGTGCTACAACAACACTTCACCAAAGACGAAATAGTTATATTAGGCCTGAATAGAATTGAGGAGTGCATCCTCGACTATAATCGCCAAAAGGATACGTTGGAACCATAACCTCCAACGTGGAGCGAACAACGTAACCGACATATTAACCTTTAGTCTATCCACACTCGCGGAAGAGTATTAAAACACCTAATTAAAAACAAGATGGTTGTAATATTTTTACAGTCATGACTTCAATAGCTGACCAGTCCTCAATACCCGCATTCCTACACCCAGCTCAAACATACAACTGGTTAACGAGCGGATAGGAGAGCGCTTAGTCGGACAGTCGCATCCAGCGTAATCTGAGCCGCTTGACCTTAGAAATTTGCTGAAACAGGTTTTACGCGTGGCTCAAAAATAGTATATAAACCCGAGGCTGGTAACAGTCAAGCATTGTGATCTGAAGATTACTACAGACCTCAAGACTGTGCCTACTAATTGGGTCTACATGACTCGTAGTGGTGAGACTATTAGACCAGTGGACGATGGTGATAAGGCCGTGCTTGTCTCAACCTAAAGAGGCACGAGTACGTTACACATCCGTAGATTCTTCGGTGAATCCGACAAAATGATTTCCTACTAAGACTGGAATGACACTTACCCGTCAAGAATATGAATAGATGATAGCTATGCAACGCGAGATCCTAGCTGAATTTGACAGACTCAATCAAGTTAACTAAGTCAGTAACGAAGTCAAACAAGTCATTAACAGAGGCAAGCAAGTCAGTAACCAAAACAATTAAGTCAGTGCTAATGTCAAACAGAAGCACTAACCGAAACAATCAAGTCCAAAGCATGTAAGGCAGTGCTCAAGTCAAACAGGGTACTAAACGCAGCCACCAAGTAGACGAATACTATACTGTCGGTTTTCAACCCAACTATACTCAGATGTGTGATGACCCTAGCAACCAGATGTATGATGAACCGAATAGCTAGATGTTTGATGTGTAACAAGGCACAAACCGAAGCAATCAAGTCCAACACACTCAAGACAGTGCTGAAGTCAAACAGGGTACTGAACGAAGCCACCAAGTAGACGCATACTATACTGCCGGTTTTCAATCCGGCTAAAGTCAGATGTGTGATGACCCCAGCAACCAGCTGTGTGATGAGCCCAATAGCCAGATGTTTGATGTGCCCGACACTCAGTTGTTTGATATGCTCGAGGACTCAGATATCAGCCTACCAAGCAGGAGACCAGTCTTATGACTACACACCAAGTGACAGATACATACCAGGCTACCAGCCGGAAAAACCTTGGCCACAAATTAAAATTAATCGTTATGGTGCTAATCCCGCGAAGTCCCACCAGGCGGTGATAGTGCCAGGACCCCCTGCTTCGAGATTGTCCACCCATGACTACTGGTGGTCACCTTCCTCTGTGCTGTAGGGTCAAAGCATAAAGGAGTAAGTTAAGAGCTATTGACCAAATAACCCGGACACTCAACATACTACAGTGGAATGCCTAAGGAGTTTATAACAAGAAAGTCTCCGTAACACAGCGTCTTCATAAGAGAGAATAAATGTGGCATGCATTCAAGAGACACACCTCAACGCCAATCGCAAATTCTCAGTCAGATGATATCAGGCAACACGTTTTGACCGCGAAGGACACAAAGGAGGAGTTCTAATACTTACACGAAATATAATACCTTGCAGCGAAGTATCTGTGATCTCTGACAACCAAACGGAAATTATAGGTGTTGATATAGTGATAAAGGACGTGAAAATAAGAATTTACAGTCTGTATAGCCCAGCAGATCCTTACACTCAAACATGATAATAACTGACTCAAACTGCATTATTGTCGGAGACTTTAATAGCCGTTCAGAAAGATGGGGATACCCAGATATTGACAAAAGAGTAAATGAAGTGGAGGACTGGGAAATAGATTCAAATCTCCATCTTCTCAACAAAGCGGATGACACACCGAGCTTCTACTCCAGGAGATGGTTTACCACTTCTACTCCAGACTTAGCTTTCTGCACAGGAGACATCCTCCACAAAATCGATCGCCATGTGCTTGACCAATTAGCAGGTAGTGACCACAGACCAATCAAGCTTGTAATGAATATGGAGTATGTACCACAGGAGCAAAAGCCTTTGCCCCGCTGGAATTACAAACGAGCAGATTGGGACAGATTTGCCATACTAACAGACATATAGTGTGAAAACATAAATACACGATATGGCAACATGAAGCAAATGGTTGAAAGTCTAAACAGAGCAATAATACAGGCGGCCACTGAGTCACTTCCAAGAGGAGCGAGGAAAAATTATAAACCATACTGGACTGAAGAACTACAAATTTTGGAGGACAAAGTTGAAAATGCCAGGAAGACAGGGAGAGAGAGAGAGAGAGAGAGAGAGAGAGAGAGAGAGAGAGAGAGAGAGAGAGAGAGAGAGAGAGAGAGAGAGAGAGAGAGAGAGAGAGAGAGAGAGAGAGAGAACAAAGAACTGAAGCGTACATCTCTTTCAAAGCCATCTCAGAAAAATATAAAAGAACAGTAAATCAAACAACAAGAAATTGTTGGAGGGAAAAAACAGAAAACCTGAAGTTTTACAGGGATGGAAACAAACTATGGAAACTAGTGAAAGCCATGAACAATGAAGGGCCTAGAAACAAACAGATAACAATTAAACAAGGAAATGCCTTGCTGACAGGAAAAAAGGCTGCAAATGCACTAATGGAACTCTATGCCAGTGCAAACCACTTTGATATTACAATCGAACAGAAGAAAGCAATCAAAGACAACAGATACATCATAGTAATACAGAGATCAGCAGCATAATATATAATGGCAAATTTAACAATGGAAGAAATGGAACAGGCAATGAGTACCCTAAACAAGAAGAAATCACCAGGAAAGGATGCGGAAGAAATGGAACAGGCAATGAATACCCTAAAAAAAGAAGAAATTACCAGGAAAGGATGTAATCACAAATGAAATGCTAATAGTACTAGGCACTAAGGCACAAAAGAAACTACTAGCAGTCCTAAATTACAACTGGAAGAGAGGAATAGTCCCACAGGCATGGAAGGAAGCTATACTAATACCAGTCCCAAAGAAAGGAAAAGACCTGGAAGAACCAATTGGCTATCGCCCTCTCTGTCTACTTAGCTTTGTAGGAGAATTAATGGAACTCATTATAAATGGCAGGTTAACATGGCATCTGGAAGAAAACAAACTCTTAACACCACACCAAGCAGAATTCAGAAAGTACAGATCCACTGAAGATCAAATCTATATCTATAAAAGACGATGTATGTATGTCCGTTCTTTATGCGTTCGTGAACGGTCCATCCGATTGAGATGGAATTTTCTACACGTCTTCTTCTCATTCCCGTGCAGCCAACTGTCATAGTTTGTTAGTGTACAATCAGCTATTTACTTACTAACATTTAATATTTTAATATCTTATCATTTATATATATAGCGAGGGGACTTAACTTAAGAAAATGTATTACAAGGGGCATAACTTTTAATAACATTGCTATATATTTTATATATATTTTTTTGCATTGTTTTAAAAGATTTATAAACACTTTGTCTACAGTTATTTACAGGCATATGAGTTATAATAAATAATGATATAATCTTTAAGGCATTTTAAAAGCTTTCATAAAAATAATGCATCTATTTAAATAGTGAAAATTTTCTAACTCATCTTTTTATGTTTAAAGAAGTTATCTACAGTCATGTAGGTGATTAAAACAGTTTTCATTAAAAATAATGGATAGTGTGTGGAAGGACATTCTGAAATTAATGTTTTTTTGTTATATGAATTTAATGAGACGCTCCCCGCCAGAAGCTGGGCGAAGCCGCGCCGGGTCAGACAGACAGACAGACAGACAGACAGACAGACAGTCGGGAACGGAAACTTATATGACTACTTATACGAATTAAATGAGATGTTCCCCAACAGGGCCTGGGCGAAGTCGGGCCGGGTCGGACAGACAAATAGACAGACAGACAGATAGACAGACAGACAGATAGTCGGGAACAGGAGCTTATATGACTACTTATATGATTTAAATGAGATGCTCCCCTCCAGGGACTGGGTGAAGCCGGGCCGGGTCAGACAGACAGACAGACAGACAGTCGGGAACGGGAACGGGAGCTTATATGACTACTTATATGAATTTAATGAGATGCTCCCCACCAGGAGCTGGGCGAAGCCTTGCCGGGTGAGACAGACAGACAGACAGACAGACAGACAGACAGACAGACAGACAGACAGACAAGCAGACAGACAGACAGACAGACAGACAGATAGATAGATCCCCGCCAGGGCCTGGGCGAAGCCGGGCCGGGTCAGCTAGTAACCTATAAAGCTCAGGAAATACAGATGCCTTTCAAGAGAAAATAGCACACAGTAGCGGTGTGGCTAGATTCAGAAAAAAACATTTGATAAAGTATGGAAGGAAGGACTGAAAGTAAAACTTCAAAAAATGCATGTTAGTGGGAAAATGTATAAATGGATCGGCCATAACTGCCAGGGCACAAATACAAGGCCTAACCAGCAAAATGATGCTGCTGGAGCAAGGTGTCCCCCAAGGAGGAGTTCTTTCACCAACATTATTCCTAACATATATAAATGACATTGAGGAAAATTTTCCAGTCCGAGTACACGCATCCTCCTTTGCAGATGACCTAGCCATATGTACATCTGAAGAATATATTAGTACAGCTAACAGGATAATACAGCAAGCCTTATTAGCGCTAGAGGACTGGTCAAAATCATGGCTAGTGAAGATAAGTGAGGAGAAAACAACATGCACAGTGTTCTCCCTCTCAAATAAAACTCAGCAACCTAAGCTGGTATTGAATGGAAAAATATTGCGCCATGAAGAAAATCCAAACTATCTAGGAGTCACCTTTAATCGTCGCCTGACATGGAAGGCACAGGTTGAGAAAAATCGAACAAGATCAAGGCAAAGAATGGCAATCATGCAAAAGCTTGCTGGAACAACGTGGGGAGCAGATGAGAAAGTTCTCAAGAAGTTATATACTGGACGGGTGAGGCCACTACTGTAATATGGCATTGCAGCTTGTGCAACAACAGCTAAGTCAAAATTTAACAAAATAAGTAGAGTTCAAAATCAAGGAATGCGAATCATAACTGGAAGCCTGAAGACAACGTCTACTAATGAACTAGAAAAGATCAGTTGTTTACAACCAATGCAGGATAGAAGAGATAGCAGAGCCCAGCGACATGCAGAACAATTTAGAAGATTGACAGACCACCCTATGAATAACAGGTTTAATGGTTTTGGAAAGGGAAGACTGAAGCGTAGCAATTTTGAAGAAACTACAAAACGAAAGTTTATGGCAGATCCCTTACTTAACATATCAACAGTTCAAACCCATTTACAATGCACACAAGTTCCCAGCTTGGAGACAGCAGCAACTGCCTGAGATGATAGAAAACATTCCTGGTATTGAGAAAAAGAACACTCAGATTGAAACCGAAAGAAGAAAAATAGCCCTAAACTACATAAAAGTACATTACCCAAGCAGCAATTGGACCCATGCATATACAGATGGATCAGCCAAAAATTCAATTGAAAATGGAGGAGGAGGAATTCTCCTTAATATAAAAAATGGAGTGAAAAAACACACAGTCAGTGGCAACTGGACAATTTTCAAGTAACTTCAAAGCGGAGGTAGAGGCTTTGAAAACTGCAGCAGAAATGCTCTTGATGGAGGAAAATAAAGAGAAGCAAAAAGCTATCTTCACAGATGCAAACCCAGCTGTCTCAATACTGAAGAGCAAAAACAGCACAGAACTAGCTGACCGAAGAGCAGCACTCCATGGTCTATGACAGAAATTAAAAAAAAGTTGTAATTCAGTGGATCACATCACATTGCAGTATACCTGGAAATAAAGAGGCTGACAGACTAGCAAAAGAGGATGGACGATTACCACAGCCTGACATAGACATAACCTATAATAAGGCAAAAAGGTTTATAAAAAGCACTTATAGAACCAAATGGGAATCAGAGCATCCAGGCCACCAGACGGATGATGCATATTACAAACTCGACCGAAGAGAACAAGTAGCAGTCTTCAGACTCCACACAGGACATAACAGGCTGAACTAACACTTTTTCAATAAAATAAAGATAGGAGATACCGATGAATGTAATTGTGGAAGTGGTAAAATGACAGCTAAATATTTGCTGCAGGAGTGCCCAATATATGCAGAACAGAGAAAGATATTTTGGCCCACGCCTGCTTCATTTGAGGTCAAGCTCTATGTAGATATCATCAAGCTCAAGTTGACTGCAGCTTACTTTAACTTTATTCAGGTTGACATTTAAAGGTGCATGAAGGAATATTTAGACTACCACACTTCATAGCACAGGTATGTCGGTTACAAAAGCGTCCCAGAGGCATGAAATTGAATATTGCTTGGATAGCAAATCCATTACGTGGAAAGTCCGAATTAAAAGCTCACTGTGTGGGCTTCATAAAAGGTTGAAAAAGTGTCCTTGTGGCACGAAATGGAATATTGCTTGGATAGCAAATCCATTACATGGAAAGTCCGAATCGAAAGCTCACTGTGTGGATGTCATCTGCAGACTACATTCTTCTGGTTTCCGGAAGAACAGCCTATGGTGAACGGAAGGCCCAATATACGGAAGTGAGGCTAAGCAGCCATGTGCAGGACGTGACGATTCCTTGGGTGAGCCCAGTACCAGAGCGCTGTGTGTCGGCTCTGCAAGTATGGAAGCCTCCTTGGATGGCGGGGAATGCCCATGGTCTGCCCCTGCCTTCCCTTGAGGGTTGACCAGGATGTCTTTGGCTGTTCTATATGGGCCAGCTGGGATGGGGGATAACAACACAACAGTGAGATTCAAACGTCCTAAGAAACCCCCGGGAAGGTTAACCCGGTCAACAAATGCCCGAAAAAGTCGGATGTGTCGGCCTAACGGTGCAAGAACGCAGCTCTGCTGTAAACAGGCACAAAACAATTACGCCCGAAAAAACAAACACCGGATGAACGCAGAAGAAGAAGAAGAAGAAGAAGAAGAAGAAGAAGAAGAAGAAGAAGAAGAAGAAGAAGAAGAAGAAGAAGAAGAAGAAGAAGAACAAGAAGAAGAAGAAGAAGAAGAAGAAGAAGAATTAATAGCCGTTATCTAGCTTCAGTCTTTTTCCTAAAGCTGAATATGGCCAAAAGTCCCTTTTGACTCAAATATTTTGTGTCTTTTGGCTAAGATCAGAGTCTAGTCTTGCCTCTTGGTCTGGATAGGACCTTGCTGTACATCATTCTTTACATCTAGGTGCAAATCTGGTGGCCCTCTTCTGGCGGGCAAAGGTTAATATACTGGGTAGGAGCTTATTCCCTCGCTCCCCCACATCGGCCTACCCCGTGCACACACACACAGTCACATAATGGGACTCGAACCCGGGTGCAATGTACATATTTGGACTTCTTATTCATATCAGTATTCCATATGCCCGGGGCTTGCCTCGTTGTCTTCGAGCGGTCCGGAAGGCGGTCGGTGGGGAAACCCTGGGGGCGGGGAAACCTCGGGGTGGGGGGCACCCATAGTCCGGAAGTAGTAAACCTGATGTAGTCAACTGGAAGTGACAACCGGAAGTACTGGAAGTAACCCAAAATACCCGCAAATTTCAAATATCTCGGTCATGTGGGGACCGTTTTTCAGGGGGTCCGCTGGGGGAGGGATAACAATCATATAAGGAAATACGAGCGGCGGACCTCCGCCGCGGCCATCATTTCATCCTCCATTACCTCCTAGGTTACTACTAATAGGTTCGAAGTGCTTCAAGAAAAATCACCAGAAAACGTTCAGTGCTTTAACATGCTTCCAACGGGAAACACATGCCTACAAGATACATCGGGAGAACGACATAACGACTGCTGATAATCGGAAATGGATGAAATAACGGGCGAGACGTGCTGACAACCAACATGTACAGACAGCACGACACGACTGTACACACATTATACTAGGCGATTCTTTAATGAAAGGTTTATACAGCTACCGGATGGCCACTTCAGACAAAGACATTGTTTCCCTTAATTCCACTACCTGGGGCTGTGTAGGTTGGATGCAAATAATAATGTTAGAAAGGCAAGCGTAAATATTGTTATTAACGACTCCATGAACAACCAAGAAATCACAGGGTCTCATCTGATGGCACTCTTGAACGGATTACATCATACTTTTCCTAACTCGTCAATTTTCTCCTCCTCCATCATATCACCTAGTTATGGACTCCAGTGCCGTCTAGCTGACATAAATAACCACATTTTGCAGAAGTTCTGTTCTCAAACAAGATACAGTTCATCAACAACACACCATCATTGACTTCACAGGCTGGTGCACCAAAAAAGAGTCTTTATAAGGATCAATTACATTTGTCTACATTGGGCACCAGCTTGCTCGCCAAAAAATCAAATATCCAGAACGGACACACCATACATCCAATACTGTATCGCGTCAGACATTGTTAGCAACTCCACCTGAAACTCAAGACAGACGACATACTCCTGACACATCAACTACCAATAGACCAGAAGTGTGCAGACCACTCATTACCACTGCACCTGACATCAAAGCCAGACGGGACACTTCCACCAAACTAAGTCCGTACAATACGTCGTCTTTCACACAGGAGGGTAGTAATTATGAAGATATGTTTCCTATTCTCCCCAGAAAGGAACCAAATCTCAGCAACAACGACATGCCACTACAACCTCCTATTAGCCACCAACCAGAGGCTGTAACTAGTAGTCATTACATACCCATGAGACATCTACAGTACCCATTTCAAACCCAGAATGGTTCCACCTCACACGTTATAGCCCTGCTACACGTCGTCAAGCACTTCTAATGTCACTATACCAACAACCAAAACAACCTGGTATTTACTAGCAACTTAGCACAAAGCTACACCGGATCTTGGTACAAGAAAGAGCCTCTCCTAGAACGTTTATCTGCATATTTGGTTATTACTATCTAGTAACGTATTAGGTTATATGCAACTACAAACATTGACTTGTTTTGACTTTATATTAATTGATAGTACTTAGCTGTATATCTTTTATAATACTTTTAATAGTGTTTTTACTGTGAGTGAAGGGGACTTCACTGCTCTTCCTTGCGGATCTGTGTATATATTTTTATATATTACTGTTTATCTGTACTTTAGAGTGTGTATTGTAATAAGGGAAGTAAGTTGTATTCACTTTGTGTGTGTCTTTTTCCCGTTTTGTGTGTGTGTTAAACTTATAATTACGCATTGTTGAAAAGTCTAATATGTACGAAAACTGGCTCAGTAATAATGGGATCGTAATCGGGCATTTAAACATCTGCCATCTATTAGGGAAGCTGCCCGAACTGTCACTTATACTTAATCAAAATTTTCACATGTTCGGCGTTAGCGAAAGTTGATTAAATGGTAAAATCTCAGATGATGACATCCTTATCAGATGTTGTAAAACGATTAGAAACAAGATACGGGTATTGCAGTTTATATTTCTAACTCGCTTAACGCCCACCGCAGACTATATTTTTTTAAACCAGTGAGATTGAGTGTAAATCGCTTGAGGTTAAACTTCAAAATCGCATACCCCTAGTAGTTGGCTAAATTTATCGAAACCCCAGTGCAGGAAATATCTGGCTTGAAAAATTCACTACTATGATGGATGTAGTCTTTAGTAATGCGAGAGAAATATTACTGCGATGTGACTTCAACATAGATACTAATAAATCAAACAAAACATGAGAAAACATAATAGAATAGAGTCATATAACTTCCAACAGTTAGTCAAACAAACCACTAGAATAACAAAATCATCTGCAACACTTATAGATCATATTTATACTATGTGTGCTGACAACATCACAGAATGTACTGTACCTATTAATGCAATGAGAGATCCCTACCTAGTATGTTGCACGTGGTCGAAAAGATGTACCAAAACTCCAAAACACATACATATAAGTATAAAATATAAAAATTACAAAAATGTCAATCGAGACGTCTTTTCACAAGACTTGATAACTCATCTCTGGACTATGTTTACCAGCTTCCTGACCCAGACTGATGCTCTGGACCACTGGCTGAAGACCTTTCTAAGTGTCCTTGATAAGCATGTTCCATTTAAGGAAGTTCGTGTAAAACATGACAAATCTATCCCAGTGGCAGAAAAAGCAATCCGTGAATTGCTTCTATTTGTGTCATCATATCATTGTTAGTCAATCTTTTCAGCTCTGTTGGAAATTAAAACGAAACGACTTAATAGATTAGATGTTGAAAATGGTCTCCGTTGTGTCCTTTCAAGCACTTCTCTGCGTATTTCAGAATAGCTGCACGAAAAACAATCACAGTGTTCTCATTGATTACAATCTTCATTTAAACGAAGTTTATTACGAATCTACAGTATCCTTGTTGTGTAATGAGCGTTTTGTTTGATGAAGCACAATTTTCTGGCATTCTGATGTCGTATATTAAGCTACGAATTCTTTGATGTTTTAAATTTTTGTTTACTGTAGTACGATTAATCTGGTGTTTTAATATAATATTATGAATATAAAAGTGCTTTTATTTAAGTTTTAATATCCATCAGCATATTAATTTGCCATTAACTGTATAAAACTACACTATAAAATTTATCTTTGCATGTAAAGGATATGTACAATTATGGAAGAACATAGGGATTTTTAGTATTGTAGGTATGCTATTTTTAATGCACCTTTTGAGGCTGACAATTTTGGAAAGGTGGGGGAATAACAATTTGAACATACGGTGAAGGGGGCACTGGCCAAGGAAGGTTAAGAACCACTGTTCTATGTGCACCCAGGAATTTGCTCATTGATTGTTCTAGGTGCATCTAGGAATTGCTTATTGGTTGTTCTAGGTGTATCTAGGACTTGCTCATTGGTTGTTCTATGTGCATCTAGATGCTCGTCTGCTACACCTGTGGTTTTATTCGCTTCGGCTCGGTTTCGGATATTTAAATTTAACCTGCCTAAAATTGGTGCCCGCAAATGTATTAGAAAGTAAAGGTGTTAGATGTGATACAATCACATCACCCATTGGGTACCGCTTGGTCTTTGTGTCTAGCCCCATATGTCCCACGCCAATTATGCGTGAAATAGGGACCTATAGTTAACTTAAAATAAAGTTGATTTGGTTTGATTTGATTTGATTTCCCTGATGGTGTTTCCATTACGGGATTCACTCAAAGGACTTTATATTTGCATTTCTCTTATGTGTTCCCAATGTATGCCCCGACAAGCTACAGCGTCCTTTCCTTGTCTTCGGATGACTAATGTCTGGATCCGTTTCTTCATTCTTCCCCATGACAAAGGTGTCGTCAAGGTCTAGAGACCGTCTCCCTCCGGCAGCCAGGTCATCCATTACCGTCTCCTACACAAGTCATTTGCATGATTAATTAATATGGAGACACTGCTTTAGTTTCTGAGACACGGTGGTGATTATGGGTCAGTTATATGCGACGTTAGAACAACTGGATATGACAAAGTTTACTGTAACTTGTCGGCTGCTTTTCTGCTTCTTTGTCTACTTCCTAGTCTTCTACTTCGTCTATTTCCTATTCGTCTTCTAAGTCCATTGTCTCTATATTTTCTTCGTTTATTTCCTTTTCTTCTAATTAGTCTATTCCATCTACTTTTTCTTCGTCTACTTCCCATTCTTTTAATTATAATATTTCCACTTTTTCTATCTCGTCTATTTCATATTTGTCTACTTAGTATATTTCTTCTACTTTTTCTTTGCTTACCTACAATTCCTTTTCTTCGTCGTCTCCTTCTTATTTCTCCTCTTCTACTTTATCATATTGTTAGTCTACTTCTTCCTCTTCTTTCTCTACTTTACCATCCTTCTCGTTTACTGCCACCTCTTCCTCTCTCTCCTCATCTTCGCTTATTTCCATCTCTTTCCTCCACTTATTCGTGATCCTCCACTAGTCCTTCCTCCCGTTCTCATGAAACCTCTCTACCTCATCTTTGTCCTTATCGTATTTCCTTCCATCCTCATCTTCCTTCTCCTTTTCCTTCTATCACCCCCCCCCCCCTTTCCTGCTCCTCTACATATTCCTCCTCTTTTTCATTTTCTTTTACTGTTATGCCTTTTCTTCTGTCTTTAATCTTCTTCTTTCAACAGTTGACTTGTATTATTTACGTAATTTAATGACATCCAGTTATGACCTCGGCCTAATTATTTTCTTTGGTTTTGCTGTTTCGTTTTTTACAATGATGCGGGCAATGAAGATGATAAGATGTCCACGCAATAAATGGCAGCTGTGTGCATAATGAAACAATGAATAAGACTACGATTTCAAGGCAATAAATAGCAGCCTTGTGTATGTGATCTATTTTTCTTATCAACATAAGCTATGGCATAACAGTTTTAGACATGCTACTCACTTGAGTTTAGTGATGTCAGTGAAGTTATATATCTTCACCATGACAGTGTCCTTCTCCGGACCATCATAAACCACAGCTAGATGAAGCAAAAGTAAGACGCCATTGTTGAGTTCCTCTCCTAAGATGACAGGGTGCTACAAACAAAACATTATAATTTGTTCAGATCCATGAAAGACAAATAAAGACTTTGAACAGAAACTGGAGGACACATATATGGTTTCTTAGCCCCATTATTTGAACGTATTGGACAGCTACGATGATTAACAAGGGGAATAACACCATTCATCAAACACGACACGAGTCAGAAAACAATAATTTTCTTTATTATCTACTGTTGTCCTTGTCGTAGGAGCTGGAACTTAACTAACCCCTCTCCACAACGCCTAACCTCAAGTAGAAGACAACAACAACAACAACAACAACAACAACAACAACAACAACAACAACAACAACAACAACAACAACAACCATCTGCAAATCTGAGATAATTACAGAAGTTCCTTTGTTTAGAAGTTTTGATGTAATCATACGGGTTATAAACAATATACTGCACGATTTCCTGCCTGGCATAATTTGGCAGAATCTCTTCGAGTGCATACTGCAGAGTTATATACCATATAATGTGAGCAAACGGATAATACTTTGGTTGAAATACTAAATACATACGCTCGTCGATTGCCAAAGTGAAGGAACGATTTGCCACCCATTCCTCCTTCTTCACACGCCTACAGCTTGCGATGGTGCCATCATGCCACACACCTTATAATTAGATACTTCTTCGGGACAAATTGCCGAAACAACAAGGACACATTCATACACCATGCGTCGTTCTGAGTGTCAAATACCATAACAAACTGGTAGTATCAGACAAGATAGTGTAAAATACTGCAGGCGGCTTAAAAATCGTATACCATACGTCGTTCAGAGTGATTCCAAATTGGTAGTAACGGAAAAAGGAAGTGTCAAATACTTCAGACCGCTGACAAAATGTCGTTTAGTGTCAAATACTACAGGTCGCTGTCAGAATAGTATAACATATATCGTTTAGAGTGTCAAATACTATAGACCTCGGACTGAATCGTATACCATACGTCGTTAAGAGTGTAAAATACCGTAACAAATTGGAAGTATCAGAAAAGATAGTCCTTCCAGATGGCCTGCATCTGATTTCGAAAGTGATATGCGTTATTGTGAAGGGGATGCTATCCCATCGACACAGAAGCCAACCAAAAGCGTTTAGCAGAAAAAACCACCGTTAGCCAACGATAGCATCAGATACTGTAAATCCATGGCAGTGTTACATAACATTTACCGGTTAGTATTACATAACATTACCAGAAATCAAAGGGGCTCTGCCGCGTATTTATGCTATATCACCTTTGAACAACACATCTTGTCAGAAGTGGGTGAATTACTTTCCTAACGTTGCCGATAGAGCACCCACTTTGTCAGCAAGTGACTATTTATTTTATATGGCTGAAGTAAAGATTAAGCTCCTGGATACTCAAGTTTACAGCTGAGAATGGCTCGCTGGTATGTATAATTAACTTTTCTTGGTATCCCCAAGGCGTGCAAAAGAAAAGGTTAGATGCCTTGGTATATGTCGAATACTGGGCTACTAGGCATGGTAGGTTATTCTTCTTGACAATACCTCCCCCTCCTCTCTCTCTCTCTCTCTCTCTCTCTCTCTCTCTCTCTCTCTCTCTCTCTCTCTTTCTCTCTCTCTCTCTCTCTCTCTCTCTCTCTCTCTCTCTCTTGATTATAATACATCCCCCACCAAGGCAAGCAAAGCCATTGATTTCTTTGGAAAACGGCTTAAGTGGCGGTCATCAGTCTCTGTGCCAGGTGTCATTGAGTTACGATGAACGCTCGTTCATCACGCACTATATACCCATTACACATTGTGGGTAATGTCTACACCACTACTCCTCTGTCCAAACACAACCACAATAGTATCATATAACACTCACCCTGTGGTAACATTTTACATGTGAAGCATATTACAACCTTCGACAATATGTATGGAGAATGCCATTTATAAGCACAACACACATACACACGGGTGTGTTACATTACAATAGGAGCTTACTACAGCGATAAACAATATGTTTATGACCATTGTGCGTAGTAACAAAATACAACACACACTATTCATCCTGGTGAGTTAACATATGTCATTCAATATCTCAAGCATACAGTTAACACAATGCATACAAATATATTTCTATACACGTAGTAAGAAAGAAAAAGATGTAGTAATATAATTATCTACACCAACCTGAGAAATTAACAGTTCTCACTGAAGTGATAAACATTTGGTTTTTTTTAGTGGGGGGGGGGGGGGGTATTCTATTTAAAGGACGTTGCTATCAACACCAGAAATTTACCGCTGTTGTTGATTTCTTGGCAAGATTACCCTCAGTAGTTTGCCACTGCTTTCTGTGCGACTCGCTCACATGCCCCCGCAGGTAACTAACTCGACGCGATCCGCTATCGATTCTCGCTCAGTTAGATTACCCTACGTGGATATACAGGATTACTGAGAAAGTCCTTAAACCCAAGGCCAGTGAGACCGGCGATAAACATCTGATAGGACAAAATTAAAGTCTGTCCAATGTATGTCAAGAACATAATAAAATGATGCATATAAACATAGCAAATATGACAGGAACATAATCCTAGCATAGTCATACATTACTACATGTATAGTTAGAAGAAACAATTTATAGAAATCTTATATATAAAAGGCAATCTCCGTCTTTATGTATGTATGTATGTATGTATGTATGTATGTATGTATGTATGTATGTATGTATGTATGTATGTATGTATGTATGTATGTATGTATGTATGTATGTATGTATGTATGTATGTATGTATGTATGTATGTATGTATGTATGTATGTATGTATGTATGTATGTATGTATGTATGTATGTATGTATGTATGTATGTATGTATGTAAGTATGTATGTATGTATGTATGTATGTATGTATGTATGTCCTTTATTTGTTCGCGAACTGCCCATCCGATTGAGATGAAATTTTCTACACGCCTTCCTTTCATTCCAGCGCTGCCAACTGTGATATTTTGTTAGTGTGAAATCGCCTGCTTACTCAGTATTATTTCATTTTTCATTATAATTTCATATATCTCAGGGGACCTAACTCTGTAAAAGTTATTTCAAGGGGCATAACTTTTCTGTATAACTTATAGTCATATTGTGGCATCGTTTTCAAAGATTTATAAACTCTTTGTCCATAGTTATGTACCGGCACATGAGTTATAATAAATAATGATACAATCTGTAAGGCATTTTCAAAGTTTTCATAAAAATAATGCACAATGCATAACATTGTAACTCATCCATTTTTGCTTAAGAAGTTACTGTAGTCATGCAGGTGATTAGAAAGAGTTGTCATTAAAAATAGTGGATGGTGTGTGGAAGGACATTCTTTTAAGTTACTTTTTTTGTTGTATGAATTTAATGAGAACTTATATGACTACTTATATAAATTAAATGAGATGCTTCACACCAGGAGCTGGGCGATGCCGGGCCGGGTCAGACAGACAGACAGACAGAAAGACAGACAGACAGACAGACAGACAGACAGATAGTCGGTAACGGGAACGGGAACTTATATGACTACTTATATGAATTAAATGAGATGCTCCCCACCAGGGTCTGGGCGAAGCCGGGCAGGGTCAGCTAGTATACTCTATATATAAAACTGAGAAATAATAGTTCTCATGGAAATAGCCTACAACAAACCGAAAAATGAAAGCCTCGAATTTACAGGCTGTAGATAGGAGCTATAAACTAACATTCCTAGACACTTCTAACAGCATAAGAATCAGACTTATGAAATTTATACATAAACGTCTATCATACCTGATCCTCTGAATATTCCAGTCTGATTTTAGACTTTCCATCCCCGAGCATTTATATATATATATATATATATATATATATATATATATATATATATATATATATATATATATATATATATATATATATATATATATATATATATATATATATATATATATATATATTTCCTCTTATCTATCGAGTAACTTTGATTTTGCTGATATGGCGGCGGGTATTAGCCATGTGGTTTTCTGGCCAAGTTGTGGTGTCCGTCCGTTCACACCTTTTGTGGTCGAGAGTTCTCAGTCCGTCGTAAATTATCCCTGAACGATTGGCCATATCACTCATGATGACCGTTCGACGTCTCTATTCAGTCGGAAATTCACACTTTATTTCTGCTTCGCGGCTCCAGGCCGTTTATCGTCTACGCTACTCCGTATGCGATTTCACGCAATGTCGTCCAATCTCTGGGCTATAAAGAATCAACAGTGATAAAGGACTCGCTGGAAAATCTAGCCTGTGATCGCTTTGAATGTCGGCCGTCTCTGTGCGTAATCATGCGCCAAAGATTGATAGACCCCGAGAAGCGTGTCCTAATCTTTATTCCTCTGATTTCTCAACCCTCTATTTTTGAATACTTTCTTGAGGTATTAGAGGCATTCTGGAGGAAACGCGGCATTCAACGACAAATATATACCGGTCATTGCTACATAACACATGCCGTTCATTGTTACATAACATATACCGCAAAGTGTCACATAAAATATAGCGGGCAGTGTTAAACAACATACACCGGACAGTGTTACACAACATATACCGGACAGTGTTATATAACATATACAGGTCAGTGTTACATAACATATACCGATTAGTGTTACAAAACTCATAACATATGACGGTAAGTTTTAGAAAACATATACAGACAGTGTTACACAACATATACCTGTTAGTTTTACATAAAATATACCGGACTGTGTTACAAAACCTGTACCGGACAGTATTACATAACATATAAATGACAATATTACATGACATATACCAGACATTGTTACATAACATATACCGGTCAGTGTTACATAACATATACAGGACAGTGTTACATAAAATATACCGGACAGTGTTACATAACATATACCCGACAGCATCAAATAACATGTACCGGACAGTACCACATAACATATACCAGACAGTATCACATAACATATACCGGACAGTATTACATACAGATACCGTACAGTATCACATAACATATACTGGACAGAATTACATAACATATACCGGTCACTGTTACATAACATATACTGGACAGTATTACATAACATATATCGGTCACTGTTACATAACAGATACTGGTCAGTGTTACATAACATATATCGGGCAGTATTAGATAACATACCGGACAGTATCACATAACATATACCTGGTACCTGGTGCATTGGTTTTACAGCCTGCGATTCAGATTTTGTCCTAGCCCCAAGCACCAATTGAAGCAGGCAGGATGTGGCGGATCAGCATCCAATTGGCCGGGGGCTGCCCAGCTTGAGGCGGGCGGTAGCTGATCAGTGACACATGTAGCTGTCTCCCACCGTCAGAGGTAATGCGTGGCGCCCCATATCTATGCCAATTGACAAGGACTTATAACCCGTAACAGTTACCTCTCGCTTTGATTCCGAGACCGGTTAGGACCAGGGATGGAGTTATTGCCTCTCCATAGCACAAAGCCTTGGCTAAAATATAGAGACCATGTGTTGCCCATGCAGCATGATCCCTCTCTCGGCCTGCCTAGTTCACTCCAGAAGAAAGGTAACACCTCTACATCTGGAACAAGGCAAGCTGCAGAAGCTGCCGGATCAACAAAGCAATGCTCTAGCTGTCCGCCTGTCGGAGCTTCGATCCTAGACCAGCTGCCAACCAAGACTTAAGGCCTGGTCTGCCCTGCCATGACATTTTGTCTTTAGGTTGCATTTCCTCGCACCAGGATAAGGCTTGTACCCTCCCAATTCCGCTCTTCCGCCCGAAGCCGATGGCACAATGTGGGGTGTCAGGTTTGGTAATCGCCGCCCAACATTCGGCGCTGACAGAAAACAGGTAGTACCGTCTACTGTCATACGGTAGCTCAGTCATATCTGACTGAGACCTGACACTCAACATATATCATACAGTGTCACATAACATATTTTTTACGCATATCCTTTTTACTGGACATCGCTTTCAACCCCAGCATTTTACCGCTGTTGTTGATGTCTAGGCAAGATTACGCTCAGTAGTTTGCCATTGCTTTCTGAACGAAACCCCCGTAAAAACCCACACGGCGTAATCTCGCGCAGCTGCGTTACTCTACGTGGATATACGGGATTACTGAGAAAATCAATAACACCTTCGCCAGAGAGATAGGCAATGACATTTAAAAAAAAGTTTTGCATATCCTTTACAGGACATCGCTGTCAACATCAGCATCTTTCAGCTGTATGTAGATTTCTTGGCAAGAATACGCTCAGTAGTTTGCCATTGCTTTCTGAGCGGCCGGCTCACATACCCCGTAAGTTACCGACGCGATTGGAACCATTAATGACATATTACTGAACGTAAAATTGCTTAATTTTACAATTTTTCAACCTGTGGTTGATCGCAATGTCTTGCAACTGCACTGCATTTTCAAGACCAGAAAACGTAGAGAGAATGCTCTTGAAATAATCCATCTATCATAGTCTTGATCTAATGACCAACTGTCGGACACAAGGTCAAACATGAAGAGAATGTCCACTAACATTACCCATTAAACATATTGTATTGTGATCAATAGAAGGGGGGCATCTGAACAAACAGGTCAACTTGCCGGACGTAATGCGGGCACATCTACGGGGATAGACCAAGATTCTATGTAGTCATGCTCCGGTTCGCTTTCATCGACCTGTGGCTTATTGCTCCAATGCCCGTTGTTGTAAGAAATAAAGTCCAGCACAGTCTTGGACGGGGCTTAGACAGAAATAGACATGGTTTTATTGTAAGTACATAACAGAGCCGGATCTGTGGCCAGAGTGCTACAAATGCAAATTGTAATCCCGCATAACGCGATTTGAATCACAGCTGCGGGCGATTTGTTAGCATCCGCATTGTGTTGGTTTCCATACAATGGTATGAATGCCGGTCGTTCAGAAAACAATGGCAATCTGTTTTGTTGTTTTCGCATATCCCTTTTTTTACAGGACATCGCAGTCAACACCAACATTTCTGCCGCTGTGACCTCTTGGCAAGTTAACGTTCAGTAGTTTGCTATTACTTTCTGAACGACCGGCACAGATACAACCGCAAAACCAACGAAACCCGGTCTGCTGTCAAGTCACGGGTGGCTGTGTTTCGAACGCTGGTATACGGTATAACGAACCGCGTCCGTAAGACCTTCGCCACGGAGGCGGGCAATGGCAAACTACTGAACGTAAACTTGCCCAGGAATGACACATCATCATCAAGTGCTATGCCAGCTGGCGTAGGCAGTCTTGTCTCACCACATATCTCGGTCTTTGGTGTTCTGGAACAAACCAACTTATGATATTCCACCATGCAACCGTCACGATGTTCTCCAATACCTCTCTTCTCATCATTTGTTCATTCATTCATTCATTCAGTAGCATGTCCCTTGCAGAACCTCGCTGCCATAACAACCTTCCGAAAGAGCTCTCGATCATAAGCAAGATGTCCCGCGTCTGATACACCCATCTGGAGTTACCCAGATTGTTACCCTTTTAAAATAAAGTTCGTTCGTTCGTTCGTTCGTTCGTCGTTCGTTCACATGACCAAAGAAAGCTGTTTGTTTACTTCTTATTGTTGTATATACTGTTCTAGTTTCATTAGCCTCTTTCAGGCAATCGTCGTTAGTTACCTTGGCAATCAAAACAATTCGCAATATTCGTCTTAGGAACCACATGGTTCCAAATGTTGCTGTATGTAGCCGGGGCGCAGTGTTGGGGTGAGCGCTCAACATTGCTTAAATACCCCAATGGCTCGTGAATACATAACCTCTGCAGCAAAAGTCCAACTCCTGGCCTTCACGTGGCGGAACTGTTTTTACTAACAGGAGAAGGTGCGACGGCGAGTTTCTGGCGCCGAAAATAACCAGTATGCTCTAGATGTGTATGCACGTACATGCATGCGCAGACACTTGTGTGCGCGCGTACACATCTAAACTTGAGTGAGACCACAGTCTGCTCTAGCAAAGGAAAGGTGCTGAAGACGGGAGGCGCACCACAGAAATCAGGATGCCACGCAATTACGCAAAATGCAATATGTCGACTACTGCTTAAATGTTATGGTGCTTGCCCTGCTTTGGACCCCTAGGCAGGTGCAGTGCCGGGCCCTATGTCTCGAAAGGATCCAACCCCAACTACTGGAGGTCCTTCTCAGATGTCCTGTGGAGCCAGGGGACATGAGAATAGAACGGCTGGCCATACTAAACAAAGACTTAAAATATTGCACTGGAGTGCGGAGAGAGTCAGAAAAAAAAATGAATTAGAAAACATCATTGACCAAGAAAAAGTAAGCGTATGTTGCTTGCAAGAAACTCACCTCAACGAAAATAGAGCCTTCAAAATCAGAGGCTACCAGTGTTACCGATCTGACCGAAAGGACAGGCGAACATGTGGGAATATTGACCCTTGTAAAAAATAACATCACTGCTTCCCAAATCGAAGTCTACATGGAAGGGGCTGAGTATCAGACACTTAAACTTAAGACAGGCAATACTAGACCTACATCTGATCAATTACTACTGTCCAAGTGACCGCCCACAGGCACTGGACACACTACCATTTACAGAAAACCACTATAAGGTTGCGGAGTTGTGGGAGTACGTGTACACCTCGGAGGAGCAAATGGATCACCATGATCTGGCAAGAATGCGACAGCGAGGGGTTACGAGGGGATCTGGCCGACGATCGACGCTCAGAGGAAAGGCGAGACGGACATATAATCAGATTGCTACTGGTACTATTAGTGTTGGAAATCTTCGCTGGCTGCTGGGGATGGGGACGGAGCGCTTATGGGAATGCCCCGAATGATGTGATGTCGGTTCCTAAATCAATCAATCAATCAATCAATCAATCAATCATTAACAGAGAAAATGATTGTGTGTGGCGATTTCAACAGCCACTCGCAGAGCTGGGGCTAAGATCACATGGACCAGAGAGGAGAGAGACTGGAAGAATGGCAGGATGAGAATAGATTCATCTTGGTTAACAAGCCGTCCGACGCACATACTTTCTACTCGATGATCATGGCACACTTACAACTACACCTGACCTGGCTTTTCATTCACCAGACCTGGAGTGGAACATTACACGAATTGTTGGGAAACAAGTTGGTGGTAGTGACCATTGGCTAGTCTTTCTAACTGTAGAAAATGAGCTTTTAAATGAAAGCAGCACCCTCTTGAGATGGAACTACAAGAAAGCAGACTGGGCAATGTACAAGAACCGTACCAGCATACTGGTTAGAAACCTGAACACTGAGAAAGACATAAATAAAGTAGTTGAAGAGTGTGGGAAATGCATACTACAGGCAGCGCAAGAAACAATACCAAGAAGGAGCCCGTAAACAATATAAATCCTACTGGAGTAGTGAACTGGAACAGTTGCATAATGATGTGGAAGTGTGTAGAAAGCAAGCAGAGGCTACACCCAGCCAAGAGCACAACAATAAATTCCAGCACTCAAAAGAAAAATTTTAAAGGGCCAAGCTGCAGGCTAGACAGAAAAGCTGGCAGGAGAAAACGGAGTGTCCGAACTTTGAAAAAGACACAAGGAAATTGTGGAAGCTAATAAAACAACATAACGTTGAGGGAACAGGGAGAAACTTCAAAAATTGCAGTACATAAAGATGGAAACATCTTAACAAGAAAGCAAGCAGCTGACCATTTTGCGGACTCATTCGCACAAGACAACAATATCAAAATTAGTCCAGAGAAACAAGAGATTCGAGAGAAGCGGCAACATATAGGACAGAAGGAAATAGTACATGAGGTTCTGCAGGGACCCATCACAATCAGCGAACTGGTGCTAGCCATATCAAAACTGAAAATGAGAAAGTCACCAGCAGCTGATGGTATCTCCAGTGAAATTATCAGGAACCTTGGAACAGAGGCCAAAACAAAGCTGTTGCAGATCTTCAATAACAGTTGGACCTTAGGCAGTGTTCCACAAGCCTGGAGAGAAGCAATCATGATACCCCTCCTAAAATCAGGGAAAGATAGTTCCATTGCCTCTAGCTACAGACCAATTAGCCTCAGCAGATGTCTCTGCAAAACACTGGAGCGCATCATCAATCACAGACTGCAGTGGTACATTGAAAGTGGGGGGTACGGGGTGTCAGGCATTGGTAGCACCTTTGGTAAGGATGACTCTCATGTCCTTTTCAGGACCCATCCCCGACTGGTCCAAGCCTGACACCCAGCTCGTGCCTGTGGCTCCTAGTAGCTGTCAGCATGCGACAGCGGCCACCCCACGGGCAACAGCTGTGAGAGGCTGGTTAAACCAGGCATGGGTAGCCGATTTGGTGTCAAACCAAGCGGTAAACTAGGGTATGCCTACCCAACATGTGAAGACAGGATTCGGCAGACTGCGCGGAAGAAATCATTCCTGATTCAACGAGCAAGACGGCGTTTACCTGCAAAGCGTTGTGGAACGTAATGAGCACGGCAATGCACGTAGAGCGCCCTGGTCATCCACTGCACCTGTATTCGTCTCCAGCCGTCTCGACTTGTCTTGCCACTGGACTCTGATGGACTCGGGCGAGAGAGTGAGGTCGACGAATTGCGCAACTCTTCCTCACTTTAATCCAAGTCATCGCGCAAGTCATTCTTCATCCAACAACAAAAAACAACACATTAAAAGTAAAAACATCCTTGTGCCACAGCAGGCTGGCTTTAGGCAGTGCTACTCTACGCAAGATCAGACAACCTACCTCTCTCAAGAAATTGAGGATGCATTCCAAGAGAAGAAGCTGGTGCTTACAACATGGCTAGATCTGAGGAAAGCCTTTGACAAAGTCTGAAAATGAAGGTCTGATGAAGAAACTGAGAAACTGTAAAGCATATGGAAGAATGTACAAATGGGTGACAGCATACTTGCACTACAGAAGAGCCCGAGTACAGATAGACGGACTCAAGAGCAAGAAAGTACTATTGCGTCACGGGTGTTCCCCAGGGCGGAGTCTTGTCCCCCACACTCTTTCTAATCTTCATCAATAATCTAATTGCTAAGCTACCGCATGGAATTAAAGCGGAAATGTACGCCGATGACCTAGTTCTATGGAGCAAAATGAACATGCATCAGTGGCCACCAGATTACTACAAAGAGCTGTAGATACATTTGTTGCATGGGCAAATAGATGGTCTGATCAAGGCCTGGTCTGCCCTGCCATAACATTTTGTCTTTAGGTTGCATTTCCTCGCACCAGGATAAGGCTGGTACCCTCCTAATTGCGCTCTTCCTCCCGAAGCCGTTGGCACAATGTGGGGTGTCAGGTTTGGTAAGAGCCGTCCAACATTCGGTGCTGACAGAAAACAGGTAGTACCGAGTTACTGTCATACGGTAGCTCAGTCATATCTGACTTAGACCTGACTATAACACATTTATTTAAAGACAGAAGATCATGTGGTTTGGCCCTGTCGTTAGAATGCAACACCAACAACTACCATCACTGGCCTTACATATAAGATCATCTGTGACGAGATCAAGAGGACGTCCAAGAAGAAAATGGATTGACGGCCTTAAAGACATTGTACAGCACACGGAATGACACTATCCAGTGCCGCCCACCGGGCGCTGGAACGCAAATTATTCCTCCCACTTGATGGCAGAAGTGGAAGATGATGATGATGATGATGATGATGATGATGATGATGATATGATTATGAAGATGATGGTTTTGTTCATGATATATGTTTCACACCTTCCGTCTGATTTTATAAATGTCACTGGTGTTTAAAATTATCCACTTTGTTGAGAATTTCCACGACTCTGGTGATCGAGTGAAATGGCGAATTATGACAGCCCACGCTTTCCGGCATGGCACATGATTGATTGATTGATAAATTTATATTTCAGCGTATCACTCGATAAATATCCTATTGCTGTAAATATCATTCAACATTTTGGTTAATATATCTACTCCAAATTCTCCAAGTACTTCTAATTCTTCTACTGTGATTCCATCTGGCCCAGCTGTTTTTTTCCTTCTTTATATGTTTGACAGAGTCAGGGATTTATTCTTTTAGAATAATTGGACCTTCTAAGTTACTTTCTTCTCGTAATTCGTCCCTTTCGCCATCATTTAATTCTATTATATACTCATTCCACCTCTTCATTATAGCCTCTTTCTCCGATAATATATTTTATTGTTTTGATTCACAACACCCTGTACAACAGAAATGAGGTTTCTGAGAAGAATACTCAACGTATCAAGAAGAGATAAGATCAGAAATGAAGAAATCAGGACTAAAGTGGGGGTTAAAGCTGCTCTAGATTTTATTAGAAAGCAGCAAGTCAAATGGTTTGGCCATACAAGTAGGCTACCAGTCAACAGCATGCCACAACAAGCAATGATGTACAGACCAGATGGAAACAGAGGAAGAGGCCGACCACGTAAACGTTGGACTGAGGGAATAACAGAATCCATGGGAATGTTGATATACGAAGCCCATAACCGGGCACTCTCACGAAGTTTATACTTCACCTCGACACCGCAAGGTACAAGAGGAACATGATGAGATGATGATGATGAGATACACTCTTGTTTGTCATATTTACTAGGTTTTGCTTTCTCTATTAGCCTTAACATTTCATCAGTCATCCATGTTTTCTTAGCATTTTGGCTTCTCTCCTATCTGCTGACTGTGTTACCTTGTTTCTCTTTCTAAGTCGCATTTGTATGTGTCTCCACATGTGCCTATTTCCCCATGTGTCTATATCAGTATGTTTTTTGTCTGTGTGTCTTCAGCGGTGTCTGTGTAAGTATGTGCCTTTCTATATGTACGCATCTACGCATCTGTCTAAGAAGACGAAATTTCAGACACTAATACTACAATCTTACCTTGTGTGTTGGCAATTGCAAAGAAGCACATAAATGTCAAGAGTCGGACAGACATGGTTGTCTCTTGTCTAAAACTGCGGTACGTCGGTAGGGCAAGCTGTTATGTAGGCACGACATGAAGGTGAACTCATTGCCTTCACACGCATGACGAAACAGGAATGGTGATATCAGGAATATTTATCATTTATCAAATGTAGTGGATTCTCAACAACCTGATCTGAACCGGTAAATTGGTATCTGAGTGGAATGTCTCTCTTCTGCTCAAGACAACTGTATGGACTTCAGATCTGTACAGGTAAATACATGACTAGTAACTACAAAACCTTGTAGAGTTCAAGCCTTTATCTGTCACTATTTGTGTACACACACACACACACACACATACACACACACGCACGCACGCACGCACACACACACACACACACTATATATTACTGTCAGCGTGTTGGAAAATAGAGACATGACGTATAGAGGACAAGGCACATAATAGAGACAGGACATAGGCTGGGATGCAGTGATGTCATTGACAGGACATCTACAGGGCCACAGAGATATGACAGACAGGACATAGGTAAGGGCGCAGAGATGTCATAGACAGGACATCTACAGGACATTAGAGATAGCAGAGACAGGACATAGGCAGGGACACAGAGATGTCATAGATAGGACATAGACAGGACAAGACCCAGTTATAAAAGGGGACACACGTCTACGGGACTCTGTCCTGGATTGACCAGACAGCTTTGCACTGAAGGACCCGACACAACACGGGCGGACAGCAGTACGACGTGACTGTTGAGACAGCCCGGTTGTCCCGAGATACACGGGGTCCAGTATCACGTGACCAACCGGCCAGCGTGAGGAGAGCAGATCTGGGACTCGACGGTTTAGGGGAAGTACGCATGTGTTTGAGGAGCGAGTGTATGGATTTTGCGGGAGTGCTAGCTGGCGTCCGGTTAGCGGGGTAGGGGTATCCCCTATCAAAGAAATGTAAGACGCCTCCTTTCCTCCGTTAGTCTACGGGACACCCTTGGGCAAGGTGGAGTACCCGTTTAGACCCCCCGATCAGGGTTACGTGAAGCCATGGAAGCAGGTGGTGGATGGAGTGTGAGAGCAGCCGACAGATTGTTGTTGGTTATGGTCTTGCACTCTGCGGCGATATGCAGATGATCTCATCAGTAGAGACAATGGCTATGGCCACCGACTAATACAGTCACTGCCCAGAAGGAAAGCAATGGCAAACTACCTTCTGCAAAACTTGCCAAGAAACCATAGCAACCATGAAAGAAAACATAATAAGAAAGAGATCTGGTGGCGAGACCCCCAGGCCAGGCAGATCAGATAACACTGGGGAAGAGTGTGACACAGGTACCAGTACTAGTAATCCTGACTGTGTTACCAAGGAAATCCCCTGTGCCAGACTAAGAAACAGAGTAGGAATAGCAAAGTGGAATGTGAGAAGTCTGTATGAGGGAAAGCTTAAAGTAGTGTGTGAGGAGATTGAGAGGTTAAACATTCAAATTTTAGGAATTAGTGAACATCGCTGGAGAAGAAAGGGACATTTTACAACTGAAAATGGAAGTATTTTCATTTATTCTGGTAGAGATGTCGGAGGCCAGAGTGGAGTGGCATTTTGTTTAGATAAGACAACTGCAAAAACTTTAATGGGATATAATCCAGTTAGTGATAGAATCCTCACTATTAGACTTAAAGGCCGTCCCAAAAACACAACTCTCATACAGATATATGCACCTACTTCAACAGCAGAGGAGGTCGAAATTGAAGATATTTACAACACACTACAAGACACATTTAATAAGATTGGTCATAATGATATAACAATAATAATGGGAGATGTTAATGTAAATGTAGGTGCAGGAAGAACTGAAAATGAGAGACACGTTTTAGGAAAATTTGGATTAGGAAATAGAAATGATGCAGGTGACAAATTAATTGAATTTTGCACAGAAAATGAGTTAAAGATAGCCAACACGCTTATTACACAACATCCAAGAAGACTCTTCACATGGAAGTCTCCAGACAGTATTACCAAAAATCAGATAGCTTATATTTTAATACAAAGAATATGGAGATCAAGCATAACATCTGCAAAAACCATACGTAGTGCAGACTATGATACAGATCATCAGTTATTAGAAGCAGATCTGAAATTAAACCTCAAAAAGCTTATCCGAGGACCAAGGCCACTTCGTATTGATCTCACAAAAATACCGGATGCATATACTGTAGAAGTTAGGAATCGCTTTGGGGTCTTGATGTCTGTACAAGAAGAAATGACACCTGATGAACTGGTAGTACAAGCTAGAGATATCTTGATAACTGCAGCCAAAGATTTAATTCCGACCAAGAAAAAGCAACTTAAGCCATGGATTACATCAGACACATTAGAATTAGTAAAACAACGAAGGGAACTGAAACAGAAAGGAGGTGAATTCGATAACAGCAGGATGAAGTATACATCTTTAACTCGAGAAATAAGAAAGAACACAAGAAAGGACAAAAATCAATATATACAAGATTGCTGTACCAGAATAGAGCAATATCATAAGACTGGAAGTGATTATGAAATGTTCAAAGAAATGAAGTTATTGACAAGAAATATTCAACCTCAATTGAATGTTATCTGTGACAAGATGGGAAATACCTTAACAGAATCTAGACAAATTCTAGAAAGATGGCGGGAGTACTGCAGTGGAATGTATGATATGAGTGACAGTGAGGATATGAATGAGATACATGAACCAATGGCAGCAGAGACAGAACCTGAACCCTCATTAGATGAAATTGCTTGGGCTATAAAGAACCTGAAGAATAGTAAATCACCTGGATGTGATGAGATACCAGCTGAACTAATTAAAGCGGGAGGAGAAGAAATCATACACATATATCATGCATTATGTACAAAGATTTGGAAATAAGGTATATGGCCAAAAGATTGGAAGAGAACTATCTTCATTCCAATACCAAAAAAGGGCAACCTGAAATTATGCACCAACTATAGAACTGTTGCCCTGATCAGTCATGCAAGTAAAATTCTACTAAAAGTCATAATGGGAAGACTTCGTAAGAAAATGGAAGAAGAGATTAACGTAGTTCAAGCTGAATTTAGACAAGGAAGAGGAACAAGAGATCACATATTCATCATGCGTTTAATAATAGAGAAGTGCAGAGAATTTAATGTAAACCTATTCTCATGTTTTGTGGATTATTCAAAAGCATTTGACTGTGTACAACATCAGAAACTTTGGGAAATCATGAGGAATATGGGCTTTCCATCACATGTAGTACAACTCATAAAAATGCTCTGTCTAGACCAACAAGCGGGCAGTTAGAATAGATGGCGAGGCATCAGATTGGTTTGACATCAAGCAAGGAGTCCGTCAGGGCTGCGTGCTGTCACTCTATTTGTTTAACCTGTACGCCGAAAATTTAATGAGAAATGTAAGAGATGATATAAACAGGGAGCTATATGATGCCCTAAATATCGGCGGTCATGACATACCGGAGATTCGATATGCTGATGATACAGTATTACTATCCACAACACAGAATGGCATAGAAAACATAATAGCTTCAACCCAATTGAATAGTGAAAATCACAACTTATATCTTAACATAGCAAAAACAAAGATAATGCATACAGATAAAACTACTATGGAGAAAGAAATATACATTCATCATCATCATCGGTAGTGGACAATTTTGAATATCTTGGTTCATTGATTACCAACAACGGTGACACAATGAAAGAAATTAAACGGCGACTATCAATTGCTCTTCATAGACTAAAACAGCTGAATAAATTATGGAGTGGAACAGATAGAACTACAAAAATTAGATTTTTAAGAGCATGCATCTTTCCCATTGCAACATACGCCTGTGAGACATGGACACTTACTAAACAAGCTGAACAGCGCATAAACGCCTTTGAATATAAATGTTATAGACGAGTTCTAAGAATATCTTGGGTAAAGAAAAGAACAAATGCATCTATACTTCAAGAGTTGAATATTGAAGAAGGTTGGCTATTAAAGACGATAAAACAAAGAAAATTGAAATATTTTGGTCACTTGAAACGTCACGAAAGTTTGGAGAGAACAATAATGGAGGGGTATATGCCTGGGCGAACGAAAGAAGAAGAAGAATAAGGAAGAGAGGAAGAGGAAGGCCAAAGAGAAGATGGGTGCAGGATGTGGCGGATGATCTCCAGATGGGTGTATCAGACGCGGGACATCTTGCTTATAATCGAGAAGTTTTCCGGAAGGTTGTTATGGGAGCGAGGTTCTGCAAAGGACATGCTACTGAATGAATGAATGAATGCTAGCTGGCCGTTGCCATTTTGAAGATAGCGAGTATTTGACTGCAGGGTTTTGTAGTGATTGCCTGAGTGCTATGATTGATTGTTAGCCAGCACATTTGTATATAATGATGATGTAATACATTAACCGCCTTACGTGCGCATCTTGACGATAGTCAGGTTCTCCTGAATAAATATTTGATACCACATGCAAGGCTGATATTTTCTTGAGTGCTTGTGTACGTGTGAGACGTTAACAGGCATAGATTTAATGGTATCAGAAGTGTGCAATCTTATGATTGAAACCCACAGCCTGAGATAAAGTTAATCTTAAGATAAGATAGATTTAATTGATACCCACAGCTTAGTAAGAGATTTAATGGTGTCAGAAATGTTCAATCTTATGATTGATACCCACAGCTTGAGTGAGATTAAGTGATTGAAAACCACACCTTTATTGCAAAGTTAAGCTAAATTAGAATATATTACATTAATTAATTCGGATGAAATTGACATGTATAATAATTTGATGTTAAAGTGTGAGTTAATGTTGCACTGCTGCTAAAGAAGACAGTACAGAACTAAATACGACAATACGACGGAAAAGAAAACCACCGACAAAACTCACAAATGAATACCGCTTAAGATGTCTTTCCTCTAAAAGTTTTGACATTGACAGACACAATTTTTGCATGATATTTATTCTTGCTTATCTAAACAACAGAAGTGATGTGTAACATTAAATGAATGTCGATTGCACAGAGAAAGACGAAAGAGATAGAAAGGCTGCCGCAGAGAGAGAGAGAGAGAGAGAGAGAGAGAGAGAGAGAGAGAGAGAGAGAGAGAGAGAGAGAGAGAGAGAGAGAGAGAGAGAGACTGAGAAGAAAGAGCACAAGCACGCTTACATAAGAAGGAAATAGCAACATTAGAATTATCCAAAGCTACCAAAGTCAAAGAATTAGAATTATCTGAAGCTAACAAACTCAAAGAATTAGAATTAACTGAAGCTACCAAACTTAAAGAATTAGAACTAGCTGAAGAAACCAAAATGAAAGAATTAGAATTAGTGTAAATATCACAAGAAAGCAAGTTGAAAGAAAAGCAATTAGAAATTGAATCGCAGACCCAGCTGAAAATGAATGAACTAGAGGTTGAGTCACAGGTGCATATTGCAACTATTAAACTAAAAAGTAAGGAAGAAGAAAACAAGTTTAACAAATATAAAGGCATTGTTAAACCCTTTTGCCAAGGGGATTCAATTTCAGCATGGTCAGAGAACTTTGAATTTCAAATGCAATATCAAGAAGTTCCAAAAGAACATTGGGCCATGATCTATATGCGAAACTTGTCATCAGAGAATTTAAAAGTCATTGAATCGATTCCACAAGAAGCTTAGGAAATACTACGATTATATACATCAACGAATTATGCAACACTTTTTGTTAGATGCACCAGGGTATCAGGTACAATTCTCAAAATTAAAGCCTAAAGCTAACGAAACGTTCATTGATTACGTTTCTCAAGTTCAGGATATTTACAATATGTGGCTGAACGCTGCAAAAGTGAATAAAAGCTTTGAAAAACTAACAGATTGAATGATAATGGACAAGATCATTTCATCGATTCCAACTCCATTTGCTAAATTTTTGTAACAGTCTGATGTTGAATCTTTAGGACAGTTAGAAAGAAAGGGTTCAGCTTATTTCACATCTAACAGGGACAGTTTCACTTTAAACAACAACGACAACGATATAGTAGCTGCAGCAAACATTAAACCATCAAAACCATTTAGATATAGGGAGAAACAGAAAGTCAAATGCACCACAATGTCCATATTGCAAGCTAGTCATCATTCAATTTCAAATGCGTGACATGAAACCCGGGATATCCAGCTCACCTAGATATGATGGTTAAGAAGCAACAGAATATGAGAATGATTACAGACGGCAGTTAAAATGCTTCTTTTGCAAACGTCTGGGACACTTATAGTGCCTAAATGTCTTGGGTCGCCAAAGGTTAAAGAGTGTGAATGCGGTACTGGTTGATTCATCTTCTGAGAGCGAAAGTGAGTGTGAAGAGACATCAAGGGAATGGAAGATAATGCTCATTGCAGCAATTGATATACTAAACTTATGATAAATGTCAAACATGTCATAAATTTCATGAGGATGGTGTATTAAATGTCGGCCACTACAGTCCCGTTTTCAGGGGAAAACGCTAATGCAGTAACTGTCCTCTAGAGAAAATTGATGTTCCACAGGGTATAGTTAATAACAAACCTTTGTCAGGTACTGATTGATTCCTGCAGTACTTTAATTAGCTTAAGGAAAGAGCTTACAAACGCAGAATATTATCCAGGCGAGTTTGTAAATTGCCGAACATTTTCTGGCAATGTGGAGAAATATCCACTGGCGACAACTCACATTTGTACACCCTTCTTATCAGGCACATTTACTTGTGCGATTCTAGGACAATCCCATGTACAGATCTGATTATAGGTTGCTTACCAGATGTAAAATACTGTACACAAAAGAAATTAATGCCTGGGAAAAACGGCATCAAAAAGAATGTCATCGAGAAAATTAACTACAGCAGATAAAAACTTAAGTGGATCAAGAACAGCAACTGCAGTCAAGAAATGTCAAGGGACGTACTAGACTTACGACGACAAAACAGCTTAAACATTACATAACATAAATCCGCCAAGTAAATTATTGTGATGTTACTAAACAAAATTGTTAATGACCAGACTGTTAAACCCACAGAAAGTTGCACTATCAGTAAGGCAACTTCACAGAAAAACAATGACACAGATAGGCAATATAAGAACAAGACAACTCAAACACATCACGTAGAACGAAAAGCAGATGCCCTACAGTCCTTTACTAGCAGACAACACAGTCTGAAAAACACAGACGGAAACATAAACACAATGACATGTTTTTCAAGGGACAGCAATAAAAAAGACACAGATCAGAACAGAAATTTACCATTATGTAATACAACCATCTCATCTCAGTTGTATTAGTGATGTTGCTAAGGATTTTATTGATAGCACTGTACAATACCAACTACAATCAACAACAACCATATTTCTACTCATAAACCTAGTAATGTTGCTTACAACATCAGTGATAAGAAATATTTTTCCACCATTTCTGTATGATGTTGCATGTAAAACAAAAGTTGCCATCTCATTCCACTGGAATGTAATACCTAAAAAGTTAACTCAGACGCAAAGTGTGAGACAGATTGTTGACAGGGAAAAATTGTTTGTACTCACTAAAAAACCTACAAAAGTTGAGCTGGCATTTCATGAAATTGAATTTTTAGGCCATAAATATCCAAAGGCCAGTTGAGCTCGATGCTAACGACCTAAAATCAAGCGCTCCCGGACGAGTCCACACTTGCCATGTAGCTGATTACCGGCTCGTCTATTCAGCCACAAGGACAGTTGTAAGCAGGAACATGTAACAACGGAGAATATCAAACAAACCAATGTCCTCGCCATTGTAGTCAGTGTTTATTCTTGACAGTCATCGCCGCCGTGATACAATCGATTACCAACAGGTTTGGGCTGACATGCGATGATTCTAAATCAAGTTATCTAAAGTTCAACGCAGTAAACTATCTCCTACACAATAGATAGTTATCACCAACTTACGGCCTGGCTTGACCTGGCTGGTACTGAGCTCAACTCCCGTTCGCTCGACGTACAGGTTGTCGAGCGTGACAGGCTTGTATAATCAGCCGTTCAACTTGAGCAACGCACTCTGGCCTCAGGTTGAAGTATCTTTGCAACCCTGGAGTAATGTTGACTTCATGTCGCTTGACTTCTGCACTCGCTTTCACAACCGTCTTGTACAAAGACCCTGGCAAGACTAAATCTGTCTCGCCGCGACTCCTCCGTGTCCTACACAACTAGTGTCACGTGATACGCAACTCTCCGGAGTCACTTCCCTTTGTCCCTCATCATCATCTGTTGCTCACCGACTTCTCTCAACTTAATCGTGTGTTCTTTGTTCATAGTGATCATGTGAACGGTTCTCACGATGCCGATTCTTCTTCTCTTTTCTTCTCTTGTAAACATGTTCTTCCTCTATCCGTTTACCGCTGTCTACCTCATATCGGTCCATGGCAGTCATAACGTATACTATTTTACAGTGTATTAGCCACAGCTTTGTTTTCGTACCTTAATATGCAATTTTACAGGATACCAACACATTGCGTTTGACTTGTGTCAGAGTGTTGGAGGAATAGGGGCAGGACATAGAGAGGACAAGGGACAGAATGGAGTCAAGGACTGCAGAGATAACGATAGACAGGACATGGGTAAGGGCACAAGACAGGACATGTGCAGGACCGTAGAGTGTTAGAGACAGGACATCGATGGGGACACAGCGATGTCATAGACAGGACACCGACAGGACAAGACCTAATGATATAAGGGGACATAAGTTCACGGGACGCTGCCCTGAACTGACCAGACGGGATTACAACGAAGGACCCAACACAACACGGGCGGACTAAACGCACTAAGTGACTGTTGAGACAGCCCGAGTTGTCACGGGGGACAGGTGGCCCAGTACCACGAGACGAACTGTCGGTTTGGAAACGTCAGACGGGACTCAGACAGTTTAGAGGAAGGATCGTTGTGTGTTCTGGAGCGAGTGTATAGCTTTTGCGGGAGTGCTAGTTGAAGATAACGAGCAATTGTGTAATTGGCTGAGTGCTATAAGTGTTTGTAAGGCGGCATTTTGTACATAATGATTTTACCGCCTTGTGTGTACATTGTGACAATGATCAGGTTCTCCTGAATAAAATTGTATCTACCATACGTACGACTGATGTCTTCGTGAGTGCCTATGAAGGATTCTGAATACCAGTGTGCGTGCGAGACGTTGACAACTTGTAACTCTTAATATAAAAGACACCAGCCATTAGATACTTTTCTTGACTCTTAACTGATTCATTGCCGAAGGATAATATTGTCCTATGTGGACAGAAGGACGATATATCAAAATACTAGTCTCATGGTGTTATTTGTTTTGTTTCTTGACATAGTCCGCAATTTGAATGATCGGTTTATATACACTCTGTTGCACATGGAGGTATGCCCGTGCCTTGGTAGATGGGTTGCGGCAGTCCTTTATGGGTGTATGATTGCATTGCGCATGGGTTCCTGGACTTCTGATCCCTGTACGATTACACTTGGGTTACCACAGGGATCTGCGTTGTCAGCAGTGCACTTTAATGTCTACTCCAGCAAAGTCGCAGCTATTATGACACCAGGTGTTGGTAGAATCTTGATATTTGCAGATGATGTGCTGGTCTACAGACCGGGCAGGGATAGGGAAAGTTTGGCTGCAGATTTACAGGTGGCAGTAAACAGAGTCAAAGAGTGTTGCAGGGACGCAGAGGCCGTTATAAACACAGACAAGGCTTCGGTTGTGTGGTACTCTCTGGATAACTGGATTGTGAAGGCAGATGTCCCAGGTGTTATATTGAATTGATGTCCACTTAGTAGAGAGAGTAAATTGAAGTACTTGGGTATCACCTTCGAAAGGTGTATGTCTTTTAAAGATCATGCGGAGGCTTTGGTGGATAAGAATGGCAGGATATTTTGAGGGCGATGGCAGCAGCCGGGGTAGAGCAGAGGATGCTTTACAGGTTCTTTCAGCAATGAATAAAATCTGCCATTGAGTATGCTTTGCTGCTGCTGACGGTATCGAAGATCCAGCTTGAAAGACTGTAGCACATACAAAATGCGGCCATGCGTGTGATTCTGGGGTGCACACAAAAAACCGACACACCAATTATATGCATGAGGCATATCCTGACGCTACCAACAATGGCGGATAGACATAGGGTCCTTCAGGCCAAATGGAACATAACAAGTGCTGCAGATAGGGATCACACCCCCCCCCCCCCCCCCCCCCCCGAATGAAGCCATTGATATAGTCAAGGGTCATAGGCTAAGACGAGGCAGATCCTGGATGGCACAGGCGGAAATGTCTATACGTCAGGTTTGTGATCTAGAGACCATAAATCGTGAAAAAGAGTGGGTTGAAGTAACGGCAGACAGGACGGACTGTTGAAGTACAACAACTGATCCAGAGTAATACACATCATGGTGACATTGTGATCTATACTGATGGGTCAGTGGTGAGAAACAAGCGGAGTGGTTGGGGTTTCATTACGAAGGCTAATGGACAATTCTTGACAAAGGAGAGTATGGCATTTGAGGCTACGACCTCCAGTATGAGAAGCAGTCACAGCGGCATTCCGCTGGTTAGATGAGACCACCGCAACACAAAATGTCTTCATCACGGACTCAAGGAGTATGCTTAGTAAAGTGGAGAAAGGAATGTTTCGTGTGGAATGGCTCACCTCGCTTCAGAGGTCACAGATTGTAAGAATTTTATGAATGTTGTGCCCTAGCTATGCTGGAGTGCGGGGAATAAACAGGCTGATAGGCTGGCAGGGAATGCACCTCTTGGTGGTCGATTACCTATGGACAAAGGAGAGGTGGCCATGCGCATGTGGGAACAATTAGAGAAGGTGGAGGAACAAATTGACAACACGTATGTGGAAGGGATGAGATTGCGGAGGTTTGGCAGGGGTTCTGAAAGAGTCTCACACCTGAGAGGGAAGACTGATAGAGCTTCCAATCAGATAGCGGTGGGAACGATTAGTAGCGCATATGGGAACATCCTGAGTGCAGTGATGTCGGTTCTTATCTCAACTCAACCCAACAACTCAATGCTATATGAAAGGAAATGTATATTATAATACTTGTTAATTAGATTGTGTACCATGTTTGATCCAAAACGTCTGTATGTTTGGCACTGAATCAGTTAATATACTCATATTACGGGATATTAGCCTAGAAATACTGCCTTTAACTCATAGTGTGCTATGTTTACATGCATTGTGTGTTATGAATATTGTGTGACCATATTTGTGTTGATGGAGGCCCGCCGTTTACACCATAAACAATGCCTTCGGTTACTGCCTTGTATAAACAGTTTCGATTGTGAATATGGTCAAAGTATTTCAGCTTTCTAGGGACTAGACACATATTGATTATAAGCCAGCTTTATTAGATGCTGAGATGCTGTACTATAAATTTCTTCTTCTTAACCCACGGAAATATTAAAAAAAAAAAAACAATTCTTTAACAATTAAGATCACAATTCCAATTGTTTCATCACGAGCATGTGTCATGCGGATAAGCATCTGTGATCCTCTTCTTCTGCGTTATTCCGGAATGTTGTGTTGGACGTTATTGAAGGTGTGCCTATTTACAGCAGAGTTGCGATATTTGCACCTTTCAGCTGACACATCCGACTTCTTCAGTTGACCGGGTTAACGTTCCCGAGTATTTGGTAGGACGTTCAACTCTCACTGTCATGGCGTTATCGCCATCCCAGCTGACCCATTTAGAACAACTGAAGACATTCCGGTCAGACCTCCAGGGAAGGCAGGGGCGGACCATGACATTCCCCGCAATCAAATGAGGCTTTCATAATTGCGGAGCCGACACATAGCACTCTGGCACTGGGTTCACCCAAGGAATCGTCACGTCCTGCACACGGCTGCTTAGATTTATTTCCGTATACAGGGTCTTCCGTTCACCCAAGGATGTTCCTCCGGAAACCAGAAGAATGCATTCTGCAGATGGCATCCACACAGTGAGCTTTCGATTCGGATTTTCCTCGTAATGGATTTGCAAACTAAGCAATATTCTATTTCGTGCCACTAGGAAGCTTTTGCCAGCAACATACCTGTGGCATGAAGCGTGGCAGGCTAGGAACTTCTTCATGCACCTTTAGATGTCAGCTTGAATATAATTAAATAAAGCAGCAGTCAACTTGAGCCTGTTAACATCTCCATACAGCTTCAATGCAAATGAAGCAGATGTAGTTCAGAATACCTTTTCTGTTGTGCATATATTAGACACTCCTGCAGCAAATGTATAGCTGTCATTTTACCAGTTCCACAGTCATATTCATCAATATCTTCCATCTTTAATGTATTGGACAAATGGTATTTCAGCCATTTATGTCCTGCGTGGAGTCTGAAGATTGCTACTTGTTCACTTCGGTCGAGTTTATAACATGCGACATCTTTCTGTGTCCTGGATTCTCTGACTCCCACTTGGTTCTGTGAGTGATTTTTATAAACCTTTTTCCTGCATTATAGGTTCCTCCGAAGTCGGAGAGTGTCTGCCTGTACGGCGAGGAACCACCAGTCTGCACACCAATAAGCCAGACATGGGACAACGGATACTCACGCAAACCTCAGGTCCTGTATGACATCACACTGATGTTGGACAACAGAATGCCTTCATCCGACATACAGGACTTCGCGTTGGAGCTCAAGCCAACGAACACAAGCAAGCAAGCAAGCATGCATTATAGGTAGTCTTCTGCCCTCTTTTGCCAATCTATCAGCCCCTTCATTTCCAGATATACTGCAATGTGATGAGATCCACTGTACTACAACTTTTTTTGGGGATTTCTGACATGGTGTGCTGCTCGTAAGGTCTGCAATGTCTGTGCTGTTTTTGCTCTTAAGTATTGAGACAGCTGACATCGCATCTATGAAGATTGCAATGTGCTTCTCTTTATTTTCCTCCATCAAGAGCATTTCTGCTGCAATTTTCAAAGCCTCTACTTCTACTTTGAAGTTACTTGAGAATTTTCCAGTTGCAACTGAGTGTGAGTTTTTCGTCGCTATTTTTAAGATTTATGAGAATTCTTCCCCCTCCATGTTCTATTGCATTTTTGGCTGATCCATCTGTATATGCATGGATCCAAGCGCTACTCGGGTAATGTTCTTTTATGTTGTTTAGGCCTATTATCCTTCTGTCTGTTTCATTTTGAAGCTTCGGCAATCAAGTTTCGCCGTCTCACACGAGCACTAGAGCTGTGGACGAGCTAGTGTTTTTGTCTCTATTATGTCATGATGGCTAAGCCATCTACATATTTACCTGTCTACCTTTTCTGTGTTCTCTTCTCTCAATCTTTTAAGTTGTCATCAAGTTCTCCTTTTATTTTTTCTCATAATGTGGCGACAATCTAGACTGTCTACGTACAACTTCTCTAATCAGTTTACGGTGTTCATGCTACATGTTGTACGACTTGCTCATTGGGGTTTCTGTCTTCACATAGTATTCTTTGAAACCACATTCCCACTATAATTGCCTGTTTTTATCCTGTTTACTCATTGTACACAAATCACATCCATACAAAAATACAGGTTCTATTAATACCTCAGTGCTCTTTTCCTCGTTTCAATAGACACATCTTCAAGGTATTTTATTTATTTCTTTGTTCTTCAGTTATTGTGAAACGGCCCATAAAACAAGCACTTAGTGAATATATTCACGTGTACTTGAATGTTGGGGAAGCGACACTGTGTTTATGGAAATGGCTGTCTCGGCATCTTGTTGATCAGGCAGAGCATATTTTGCGCTTATCAACGGATGATCTCACTAATGTCGGGAAAACTCAACATGAATCATCACTTAGGATATGTTGTTTACCTTCAGTTGTGTTTACCTTGTTGTGTGTCTGGATGGGTTTGAAACCGCGACAACAAAGAGAGTGAGATTCTCTTACCTTATCTTCTCTCACTTCCTCTCTCTCTCTCTCTCTCTCTCTCTCTCTCTCTCTCTCTCTCTCTCTCTCTCTCTCTCTCTCTCTCTCTCTCTCTCTCTGTCTCTCTCTATCCTCTGTCTCTCTCTCTCTGCCCTTCTCTCACAAGACGCGCGTATATCATGCCAGAATGGATTTAAGTCTACACTCAAGATGGACAATTTAAAGGGGGGAGGGGCTGCGTGGTCTCGAGGTATGGTGTCCGCCTCGGGTGCTGGTCGTCCCGGGTTCATGCCCCGGTGAGGACCGGGATTTATTTCACGTGGACTTCTAGTAATAAAATTTCCCCTGGTCTCTGGGTAGTGAGATCGGACGCCCGTGCGTATTGTTGCGCACGTAAAAAAATACCTGAGCAGTTGGAAATCGAAAAAGAGTAGCCTAAAGTCGCTGCCCGGACATAATTTCGAGTTAAAAATGTACCCAAAGTATTTAATGATCCTCGCCGGTGCTACGGAGTTCGTGCACTGAGCTGAGTTTCTCCAGACTCAGGTTTGAGTTAGGAGGAGAACGGAGCACTTATGGGTTACACCCGAGTGCAGTGATGTTGATCTGTCGACTAAACTAAACTAACCTGGGCAATTTAAGGAATAAAGGAGAAATTGAGACATAATAAAAACGGTTCTCCCATCATTTAAAAATCTGAATAATAGTGCGCTCGAGTTTTGAAACGTCGACACTCAAAGCGATTACAGCCTAGATTTTACAGTGAGTCTACCAGAAGCATCTGGGATTTACAGTCAAGATGGCCGCGGACGGCTGTGTTGTATTGTGACCGCTCCTGTTTTGCGTATGAGATGGATATTTTCATATCCTGCGTGTAATTCGTGTGCCAGAATGTAAAACAAGGAGTTTCTTCTCAAGATCACCGATGCTACAGAGTCGTGCATCTGAGCGAAGCAATCCGTGGGTGAGTTTTCGCAGCGTGTGTGTTTCTCTGGTATTTGGTTTTTCAACATGGCGGAACAGCGTTTGTGCTCGTGCGGAGGGCAGCCAACCTAACAAGACGACGGGGCGACGGGGAGGCCGTAAGCGAAAAGGCAGACAGAGTGGAGCAAGGCATTTTAGACTCAAGTGCGACCGTCTTGGCCGCAAGAATACTTGTATTCTATATTGGAATTGTGCCAGCGTAAAACAACGAGGCCCTATTCTGGAAAACCTGGTATAGAGGAACGAAATTGTAACGTTTTGGAGACGAGAGTGGGTACTAATTTACTCGATATTGCCGACTTCAAATGTTTCTACAACAGGCGACACCTGGGAAATGGCGATTCTCATTTGCGACAATATGATGGCTTCAGATCTTGACATGTCCAGTTGGGTCAGTGACGACATACACATACAGGCGGTTAGAGTTCAATCCGGTTTACCATTCGTGTTGTTTAATGTTTATGCCTATAACGCGAGTGTGGAATCCCAGAAGCGGCAATACTTAAGTAACATGTTATTTTCTGTGGCGATTTCAACGCTAAAGGCAGATCATGGGGAAACATTTCCTCCAACACACGGGGCGGAGGGGGGGGGGAGCAAGACTGCACTTGAAACCATTGGCCTGGTTTGTATCAACAGTGGATGTGTCACCAGGACAGCATGTCGTCCAGTTGATGAGGACAGTGTTATTGATCTGGCGCTGGTTTCTCCTTCACTCGCTACAGTGTGTAGATGAGGTGTCCTTGGGTACCACGACAGCGACCACTTCCCTTTCAGCATATTGTTGGCAGAACCAGGCAGCACAAGTCAACGGTCAAGACTTTCCAGTATGACAGTACAGGGCACGATGTGGTCAGTAAAATAAGGCGCGACAAGCGCAGAAAGCTTCAGGACAAGAAAAAAAAGCTGGGAGCAGCCACCTTGATGGAATTTTTGAGATGGAAAAAGCCTGGGTTGATAAAAGAAGTGCTGTAAGGAAATGGCAAAACGCGAAGAAAAACAGAGTTGCCCATCTAGTCCCTGCATGTACTTAGAAAGAGAGATGCACACAAAAGTTTGCCATTTAACATGAAACTGGTTAAGGTGGTTACACGTGAAAAATGGGCAGAGGTATGTTAAAGAGTAAGCACAGACAAGTCACTGAAATTGTTCTGGCGACTACATAACAGTATGACAAGGGTAGTCAAGAATAAAGAGCATTCCTGACTTCCAAGGTGCTGACATCATCTGGCAGAGGACTGACAAAACCCTCTTCGAACGCTATCTAGAGCGGAGCAACCAGGCAGACATGAGAGGCCAAAATCTTGCGAAGGAGGTTACCTCAGATAGGGGCAAGGCCAAGAACTTTTCGGATGAAGTCACAGTGATATGCAAAGAGATCAAGGCTGTGCTTCGACGATACCCCAACAGAGTACCATTGGAATTTTTAATGCTTCAGCTTCGTGAACTCAAGATAAATCCTTTCCTCATTAGCCAGGTTTGGCTGCGATGCGGGTGATGGCGGCAGCGCCATCTATGTATTTTTTTACGAAGGTCTGGTCCTTTCTGTTTTGGAGTATACGATGGCGATCCTGACTCTCAGCCATAAGCACATAGAAGGATGGAAAGAATACTGAACGACGCTATGCGCATTATTCTTGGATGTACAAGAGATACTGCATGCAGGGCGATACGCTACCGTCTTGATTTTTCAACCATTAGGGTCAGAATACAAATTTGCCGAGCACGTGCCTATCTCAGTGTCAACGCAAACATACACATCCACTGCATAGTAAGATTAAGAAGGTAAAGGGCAGCAGGGTAAAAGGAGGAAAGTTGTGGATAGGTCGACCCAAAGACATTCTTCAGCAGGTGTGTTCACTTGAGGACTTAGAACCTGGCGAGGAGTGGGTACATGTACAAATATAGTTCTGTAAATCCTTTTCAGTGTGCAGACAGGATATGCAGACAAAATAGTCCAGCTTCTACTGAGGTGGAAGTACAGGCTCTGTTCCTCTAGAATTCTTTAGACGATGTTGCTGACATTTACACGGATGGATCGGTTGTTCGAGGAGTTATCAGTTATCAGTTGGGGTATCTTCATTGCACTCCGGACATGTCCATAGGTGCTCAGATCCTCCCCCAGAACATGCATCAGCGTCCGTTGGCTAATAGTGCCATTTCTGTGTTGGTTGACTAGGCGCCTTGTTTTCCCGATGCACCTCTCTAGTCTGGCCGTGCCGATTCTTACTCCCAAGTCTTTCATCCTGGACAGCGATGTGGATTCACTGACATCAAAGTCCTCTGTTCTCGACATCTCTTTAAAGATGTTAATAACATCGGCGCGATCCACAGGCTGTCCATCTACATGGGGTGCAGAGCCGGCTAGTTTATCAGCTCGTTCATTTCCCTCGACTTCTGCATGTCCTGGGACGAAGATGAAGGTGACTTTACGGACAACGGACTTCCGCAGCGATTCAGTCCACTGTCTACGTACAGATCCAGCTTCGACCTTCTGAATCATGCTCATTGAATCACTTAGTACACACACGTTGGTATAATGCTGTGATTCCAGCCATTCATAGAGTGGGCACCACTGGATTCTTGAACGGTTCGGCCCGCTGAACGGGCTGTAAATGCCCATGCCCACAGATCCATCTGTATAGATGAGCACTTCGGGGCTATCTGGGTGTTCATAGATGAGCGCGTTGACCTCTGTATTGGCAGCGGCAGGGTTCTCTCTGCACCGTCTGCCGAGTGTGATAATGCAGGAGAAAGTGCACTTAAACCTGGAGGCACCGGCACCCATTCCTTGCCGGGGTTGATACTGGTAAGACTGCAGACCTGTCTGACGACATCTTCCGCCCGACCCATTCATGATTTGCCCCGCTTTAGCCTGTCACCCTTTTATCTGAATATAGCATCATGCAGAGGGTGCTGCTCATCTGTAATTATTTTTAAGTATGCACGAACTCTCCAGATCTTGATCCTGTGTTCCATTGTCGGGAAGTCAAGGAGGTATCTCATTGCTACACAGCTGGTGTCTCTCGTGCAACCCAAAATGATGCGCATGGCTTCGTTTTGTACCCTTTTAAGTCTTCCAATCTGTGTAGGGCTGACAGTGAATATGGCCAGGGCATACTCGATGCGTGAAAGCAACAGTCCTTGGAACAGAAGGTGAGATATTCATGGGCCTTTACGGCTCAGGCCGGAGGGAAAATTGTGAAGGAAGAGTCTTACACTTTTGCTTTGACCACAAGTAGCCTGACTATGGCAGTCATGGCTGTAAGTAAAGAAATGACATGGCTTGAGACACAGACATACACTTGGGATGTTTCGTTAGCGACTCAATGAGTATGCGTAAGAAGATAGAGATAGGGGGAATCCGAAGAGAGTGGTTGCTGTCTCTGGAAAAGTTCACGGGCCTTTACGGCTCAGACGGGAGAGAAAATTGTGAAGGAAGAATCTGGCGTTTTGCTTTGACCACAAGTAGCCTGACAATGGGACTCATGACAGTAAGTAAAGCAATAACATGGCTCCAGACACAGACATTCAGTCGAGCATGTGTCCTGAGTGGCTCAATGAGTATGCTCAGGAAGTTAGAGATGTGGTTGGGGCCGAAAGATAGTGGTTATTGTCTCTGGAGCGGTCTGGAATGGCAGAAATTATTTTAATCTTCACGCCAGGGCATGCGGGTGTACAAGGAAACAAGCAGGCTGACAGGCTTGTTGTAAGAACTTCTGTGGAAGGCGGACGATCCATGGACCACGCAGACATTCTGAATGTTCTACGAGAAGTAAGTCATTTACGAGAACCAAGCGATGACTTTGAATCTACAACCATGTTCAGGCCGCGAGATCAGCAAGTGAAAAGAGGTGTGGCCAAACAAGAACACTACGCAGGAAGCCGAAGAAGAGTAATAATCCAACACAGAAATGGTGTCGTGAGCCGCTACACGCAGCGGGATTTGGTGAGGAATGGATGCGAGTACTTATGGGCTGAATGGTCAATGTGCAATGAGGATAATCTGTCGACTAACAAACTAATCACCAGGATAATCTAATCTTAAATTTGACGTCAATACCTTTCATCAGTAGTGAATGGGTTTAACATTCTTGCTTCATAAGAATCCCCGCGTCAATAAATTGCAGGGGAAACTATGGATTGCCTGGGACCAGTCCAGCGGTCAAAGTGTGCGAAGGATTGGACTGATTATAACACCTACCATCCGGACAAACGCGTGAACTTACGGACATCATGGCTGGGCCAGAAAACCGCAATGGCTAACATCAGTCGTCGAGAAAAGCAAATAAAAGTGACTAACAGATAAGAGGATGTGTATAAATACTCTGGCTAGAACTGCTCAAGTCAGAAGTGTCTAATCGAAAATAAGGTATGATGGCTTGACTGTTTGACACGTTGTGCTAACATATGCCATCTTCATTATGACATGTATGCAGTGCATTGCAACGTTTATTTAATTAAATATTATTATTGATTACTGTGTATTACATATCTCGCACAATCTTCACTGCTATCGCCAATTACTTGAATATCACTTTTAAGTTGTCTGTCAATGCTGAGGCGAAACTCTACACATTGATTGTGTTTTTGCTGTCTGTGGTTCAACCTTGTCCTTTCTGGCTTAGCTCTAATGTTGATACACACATAGTCGCTTACCTTAGTATAGCCATTAGGCAATTATGGGCTCACGTTCCGAGGACTAAGAAGATAACATGAATGCGCGCACATATTTCTTAGAGTTCGCGAGACAGTGGGAGCATAAGGTGCGGTTTAAAAGCAGAGCAGCTATACACATTTATTATAGCTGATCTGGAATTGTGGGACAAAGAAGAGGAAAATATGACGGAAGAAATTAATGAGTTATTCGCAAACAAGCATAGCAAAGTTGAAGAAACAGAGATGAAGAAAAAGGAAATGGAAACAGTGAACCGTTTCTAGCATAAGCTAAGGTAGGGGATACAAGATGTTCATTCAGTCATGAAAGATGTGGTACCTATGCCAACAACCGCGGATTCAGACGTACTAGACAGGGAATTACTGGTTTTCAGTCTGCCCATTCCTGCACGAAAAAGGGGTAAGAAGTACAAAATGTACTTCATACAGTCACAAACGTGAAAACCGTTTGCCCCACAACAATAGTACAGGCCACCAGGAATGCCTCTTGAATTCTAGGAGGAGTGAATCTCGAGAATGAGGGGACCTGGGGACAACCTTTAACGAGGTTGCAGGCAAAGACTTAGCCGACGCTCGTATTCCTTTCTGCTCTCGTGGATCACCAAGTGGAATTAAATCTGGTTGAGATGGGAAGAAGGAAGAAGCAGAATTCCTGGTGATCTTCACTGCTGGAGCGCAGGAAGAGCCATTATTTACCAGTTCAGACAACTTACATATTAACAGTTACCGAGAGGACAACTGTTTGCACCACAGGAAAAGTGGTGTAGCTGGTTCGCCAGCACAAGGAACCCAGAAAACCCATTTGACTTCAACGAGGAGTGACTCGCGAAAGCAATAGGACCTGGGGAAATTTTTTACACAGAATAAAGGAGACGCCTCATATGTCGCTTGTATTCCCTTCTGCTCAGGTGAGCAAAATGTTGAATTAAATTTGTCTGAGATAGGGACGTAGGAAGATCCTGAACCCCTAGTAATCTTTGAGACTGTAGCTCAAGTCTTCCTCGACTGGACTTGGCACTGAAAGAGCCGTCAGAGAGGAAATTCCAGACAATGAAACATTTCCAGATGTTGTGATCTCCGAGTATACCAGTTTGGAGACTTAGGGGACACAGAGAATTGTAATGAGCCAGAATATAGACTCTGTTCTCGGACAGTCAACATTGTCTGTACTTCCAGATAAGATGGAATAGGAAACGCCTAACTTCTTTGTAGCCGAAGCTATAAGGCAATCCCAGCTAAAGGGACCTGAAGTAACAAGAGTGATTTGGAACCAACACTCTTAGGGATATCCCTACCTTTCACTCCAGAGGAACTGAGAGGAGCAGCTAAGTGTGACTACTTTACTAAGAAGTTACACAACTTTACAGACCCAGAAGAACAGATTAATTTCTCAAGGACAACTTGGCACATTCAATTAGAACTGTCTAGCACGGATTCTTCATGGGACTCTAATGTAGAGAAACCCAGCCTGTCGACGAATTATCGAGGGAAGGAAAGGCGGGACCGAGGAGGGAAGATTGTTACGCCCGACTCAGAAAGAGGAAAACGCCAGTTGAGCTTACATCATGGGACCGTGGTGTTTAATATTATACCTTTTAAAAGAATGATATTGATGGATCGGTTCTGAATCTACAATAGACGGAGGGAATCACGGAGAACAACCTTATTAAGACCAGCTTATGCAAGACTTCTTTACTGGCACCCAATCGGATAAAGGATTAAGCCAAGTGAGGGAGCAGACTAAATCAGTCACTCAAAGGCGCAAACGAATCCCGTTGATTGTGAACTCACCAAGATGTACAACGACACAACCTCCTGACGATTATCGGAATTTACCAAGCTGATCGTGCTGCATGGGGGACAAAGATCAGCAATGGAAATAAGACAAAGGAGAAAATGATTGCCATAAGGTCACACAATGAGCCTGTGAGACGACAGATAGTGCCTGATGGTGGAAATGACCATGTGTTCACATGCATCCATTGTGGTCGAACATTTACAGATCTAATTGGTCTGATCATTCGCTACCGCTATGAGTTTTAGTCATTATGCCTTTATATAGAACACTGTAACAAACTATCGTCTGTCACGACGGAAAGTTGCCAGTCATCTCTCTCTCTCTCTCTCTCTCTCTCTCTCTCTCTCTCTCTCTCTCTCTCTCTCTCTCTCTCTCATCTCTCTCTCTCTCTCTCTCTCTCTCCCTATATATATATATATATATATATATATATATATATATATATATATGTACACACACACATACAAACACACACATACACACACATACACATTCCAATAATTACTATATGAACCCTATCTAGAGCAGAGGAAACAGACAGAAATTAGATGCCGAAACCTTGCCAGGTGCAAAGCCCAGTACATTTCGGATGAAGACACAGTGACAGTGAAAGAAATCAAGGCTGTGCTTCGACGATCAAAAAACGGTGCTCCAGGGCCAGATGGCATACGATACGACGACAGCAATAGGTGTACCGACAACGAGCTAGAGAAACTAGCAGGCATGTACAACAACAGTGTACGCACGAACGAAAGAAAATCTTTATTTTCAAAGGAATAGGGCACGCAGACCCGTCTGACATTCTGCCCTTCTTCTCTATTTCCTCTCATACATTCTTTCATTCAACATCACTTATGAAGCAAATTTTTGACAACAAAAGAACAAAAAGCATTAAAACGCATGAAAAATAATCAATAACAAATAACTCACAGAGGCAATGTTTAACATGGACATTATAAATACCTAAGGAAGATGTATCGTGCCATATATATGTGAATATTTTTTGGCTAGTTGTCGTTTGAGATAATTTACTATTATTATTGTCTTTTTTGTTTTGTTTATGGGGGAAATTAGTCTGTACTGAGGTAGTGTTCAAACAGATTGCGTATGTATGTATAATTATTGGTGGTGTCTTTGATTTCTTGTGGAAGATTGTTCCACAACTGAGCGGCAGAGTATGCTAAGCATGTTTTATATAAGTCTGTCCTAGGTTTAGGGACATGAAGTATATTTAGTCGTTCGCTATGCCTTGCGTTATATTTAAACAATGGCCAAAGGTAGCTTGGAGCATTTTGAAATATGATTTTGGGAATTAGTGTAGCCTTATTAAAAAGTAGGCGTTTGTGGAGTGGCAGTAACCGAAGACGTTTATGTAGGTTATAATTATCGGTAAGCTTTTCACCATTAATTAAACGTACTGCCCTTTTTCTGGAGTGAATAAATTCGTTTTGTTATTGATTTGGAGCATCCATCCCAGATTGTGGAGCAATAATCAAAATGTGTTTGTATGTGGGAAGTATGGAATATCTCTCTTGTGCTTTCGTCAAGGAAATTTTTAATTTTGGCAAGTGGTATACGTTTTTAGCTATTTTTTAACGAGAGCATGAACATAGGAGTCAAAGGTTTGATATTGATCTATGATAAGACCCTGTGCCTTGTGCTCGGTTACACTTTCTATAGGCATGCTACCAATGTGCAGCTGTAGAGTTCTCTGCGAGTTTAGCGTGTGAGGTCTTTGCCTGGTTCCTATTAACATAGATTGTGTTTTAGAAATGTTAATTTGCATGCGATTTGCATGATTCCAGTTAACTACACTATTTACTTCCGGTAGCCTACATGGCGTTAGGCACTGTACAGTTAAATCCTGTGGCGTGTTTATGCTTGTAGCTACGGTTTGCAATCGCATTTTCCTCATGTTGGGCTGGTAGTACATGGTTACGTCGCCCTGCTACTGAGAGAGTGCGTGGGTGACACCATGAGCTGTGAGATTCGCATGGAATGCTTTTGCATCTGACCTGTACAGTGACCTGCATGTTCGGAACAATGGCTACCGGCTTTTGCTGAATCGACTGAGTTGCTTTTTCGGTTCTCAAGTGCATTTGTCAGAAGACACCTGGGAGTCGGCCCTGAAGCTGCGGAGCTCGTGCTTTATGCGACACTTTCGGTGGGTCGCCCTGCGGTAAAAGACCGAGCCATGGGAGAAAACCTGGGTCAATGAGGTCTTTCTGGTGACTGCCGAGTCCATCGACGATGAACTGTGGTTGTCGTGGATGAATTTTGTGTTGGCATTCTGGCGGCGGCATTATGCACAGTGTACCTGTGCGGGTTGTTGGATTGCCGAGACACTTGTCTGTTCCACCTTTCACATTGGACAGTGGGGAGCATTTTGTGTGATATTTACTAGCACAGGAATGGAGCATAATGGGGACGACCCGTTGCCGTGAAGTTGGAACCTCGACTAACTAGCTAACTAACAACTAACTAAGTAACTAACTAACTAACTAACTAACTAACTAACTAACTAACTAACTAACTAACTAACTAACTAACTAACTAACTAACTAACTAACTAACTAACTAACTAACTAACTAACTGACTAACTGACTGACTGACTGACTGACTGACTGACTGACTAACTGACTGACTAACTAACTAACTAACTAACTAACTAACTAACTAAAACTAACTAACTAACTAACTACCTAACTAACTAACTGACTGACTGACTGACTGACTGACTGACTGACTAACTGACTGACTAACTAACTAACTAACTAACTAACTAACTAACTAACTAACTAACTAACTAACTAACTAACTAACGAACTAACTAACTATTCATTCATTGGCACCTTGCCGTCTTGACAGACGATAGTTTGTGCTTTAAAAAGGCATAATAACTTTTACCTATGGCGATAGCGAATGTGACTGATGAGGCCAATTCGCGCTGTAAATGTCCGTTCACAGCGGGTGCATGTGAACACGTGGTCATTTCCACCATCATGCACCATCTTATCTCTCACACGCTCGGTGTCTGACTTATCTGCAATAATTTTCTCCTTTGTCTTTATTCCATTTCTGATGTTTGCTCTCCATGCAACACGTTCAGCGGCGACTTGCTCCCAATGTGCATTATCAATGCCTGTATCAATCATGTCCCGCTTACACACATCTTTGTATCGTAGTAGAGACCGACCCTGAGATCTCTTACCCATCTGTAATTCACCAAAAAAAGATGTCCTTTGGTATTCTACCATCATCCATCCTCCTAAGATGTCCTATCCATCTAAGTCTACGAAGACTGAGCATGGAATAAACCCTCACGCAACCTGATCTTTCCAATACTTCAGTATTTGTGATTTTATCTTGCCACTTAATACCGAGAATTCTTCGCAGACACCGCATATGAAAGCTGTTTAAACGTTTCTCTTGGTGTGAGTAAGTTGTCCAGGTTTCACTGCCATAAAGAAGAGTACTAAGGACATAGGCTTGATAGACAAGGACTTTTGTTTTGGCAGTAAGCTTCATGTTCTCCCAGACTCTTTTTGCTAACATGTTCATTGTTCTTGCTGCCTTACCAATCCGGATGTTGATTTCCTGATCTAGGGATACTTTGCTATTTACCTCTGATCCTAGATATGTAAAATGGTCTACCATCTCTAGTTCGGCGTCGTCAATAAAGATTGATGGTACCCCATGTGCACCTTGTGACATAATCTATGTCTTCTTTTTGCTAATTGTTAAACCAAATTCAGAACAAGCATTGGAGAGTGCAGATAGTAGACATTGCAATTCTTCCTCAGAGTGGGTCGTAACTGCAGCATTATCTGCAAAAAGCAACTCTCTGATCAGTACCCTCCTAATTTTGGTCTAGGCCTTCAATCTCTGAGCATTGTACAGGCCGCCATCTGAGCGTGCGTGAATGTATATACCACCATCCTGATCATGAAAGGCATATTACAGAAGTGAAAAGTATATTCCAAAGAGGGTGGGAGCTAGTACACAACCTTGCTTAACTTCACTCTTGATGTCAAACTCTTCAGAAGATGCACCATAAAACTTGATTATACCCTTCATGCATGTGTGGAACGATTCCACAATGGACAGAAGAGTTAGTTGGTGGGCAGCCAATCTTCTTTAGTGCCTTGAACAGACCCTCACGACTGGCCAAATCAAATGCCTTTGTGAGGTCGATGAAGGCAATAAACGGTGGTTGATTCTGTTCACGACATTTTTCTTGCATTTGTCGCAATGAGAATATCATATCAATGGTAGACCGGTTCTGTCGAAAGCCACACTGTGATTCGGGGTAGACTTGATCTCCTAGCACTTGAAGTTTGCGCAGAACAATTCTGGCAAATACTTTTCCAACGATACACAGAAGTGAGATACCCCTATAGATGTTGCAGTCGCTCCGATCATGTGTTATGATGCTTGAATCTTTGAAATCCTGTGGGACTTGTCCTTCTCGCCAGCATAGCTCTATTAGCTGATGGATCTGTAGAGTGAGTGTGTTTTGCCAACTACTGATAACCTCTGAGCCAGGTCTTAGTCAGATATGACTGAGCTACCGTATGACAGTAGACGGTACTACCTGCTTTCTGTCAGCGCCGAATGTTGGGCTGCGCTTACCAAACCCGACACCTCACATTGTGCCAACGGCTTCGGGCGGAAGAGCGCGATTGGCAGGGTCTTATCCTGGTGCGAGGAAATGCAACCCAAAGACAAAATAAGTCATGGCAGGGCAGACCAGGCCCTAAGCCTTAGTTGGCAGCTGGTCTAGGATCGAAGCTCCGACAGGTGGACAGTTGGAGCATTGCTTTGCTGATCCGGCAGCTTCTGCAGCTTGTCTTTTTCCAGATGTATAGGTGTTACCTTTCCTCTGGAGTGAACTAGGCAGGCCGAGAGAGGGTTCATGCTGCATGGGCAACACATGGTTTTTTTTATTGTAGCCCAGGCTTTGAGCTATGGAGAGGCCTTCATCGACCTCACAAAGGCATTCGATTTGGTCAGTCGTGAGGGTCTGTTCAAAGCACTAAAGAAGATTGGCTGCCCACCAACTCTTCTGTCCATTGTGGAATCGTTCCACACAGGCATGAAGGGTATAATCAAGTTTGCTGGCTCAACTTCAGAAGAGTTTGAAATCAAGAGTGGAGTTAAGCAAGGTTGTGTACTATCCCCCACCCTCTTTGGGATATACTTTACACTTATACTGAAATATGCCTTTCATGATCAGGATACCGGTATACATTCACTCACGCTCCGATGGTGGCCTCTATAATGCTCAGAGATTGAAGGCCAAGACCAAAATTAGCAGGGTACTAATCAGAGAGTTGCTTTTTGCGGATGATGCTGCGATTACGACTCACTCTGAGGAAGAATTACAACATCTACTATCTGCATTCTCCAATGCTTGTTCTGAATTTGGTTTAACAATTAACAAAAAGAAGACACATATTATGTCACAAGGTGCACATGGTGTACCATCAATCTTTATTGACGACGCCGAACTCGAGATGGTAGACCATTTTACATATCTAGGATCAGAGGTAAATAGCAAATTATCCCTCGATCAGGAAATCAACATCAGGATTGGCAAGGCAGCAACAACAATGAACATGTTAGCAAAAAGAGTCTGGGAGAACAGGAAGCTTACTGCCAAAACAAAAGTCCTCGTCTACCAAGCCTGTGTCCTTAGTACTCTTCTTTATGGCAGTGAAACCTGGACAACTTACTCACGCCAAGAGAAACGTTTAAACAGCTTTCATATGCGGTGTCTGCGAAGAATACTTGGTATTAAGTGGCAAGACAAAATCACAAATACTGAAGTATTGGAAAGATCAGGTTGTGTGACGGTGTATTCCATGCTCAGTCTTCGTATACTTAGATGGATATGACATGTTAGGAGGATGGATGATGGTAGAATACCAAAGGACATCTTTTTTGGTGAATTACAGACGGGTAGAAGATCTCAGAGTCGACCTCTACTACGATACAAAGATGTGTGTAAGAGGGACATGATTGATACAGGTATTGATAATGCACATTGGGAGCACGTCGCCGCTGAACGTGTTGCATGGAGGGCAACTATCAGAAATGGAATAAAGACAAAGGAGAAAATGATTGCAGATACAGCACACACAGAGCGTGAGAGACGTAAGATGGTGCAAAATGGTGGAAATGACCATGTTTTCACATGCACCTACTGTGGGCAAACATTTGCAGCAAGAATTGACCTTACCTGCCACACTCGCCACCGCCATGGATCGTAGTTATTAAGCCTTTTTGAAGCACAATGTACCAAACTATCGTCTGTCAAGACGGAAAGGTGCCAATGAATGATAACCTCTATTGGAATCCCATCCTTACATGGAGCCTTGCCAGATGCAAGTTCATTTATAGCACACTTAACTTCTATTACGGTGGGAAGTGTGTCCAGGTGGTCAAGGGTAGGTAGAGCCTCTACGGTGTTGAGGGCATCATCCGCTAGTTTGGTCTCACTTGAGTAAAGCTCCAAATAGTGTTCTACCCATCTGTCCATCTGCTGTTTCTTATCAGTGGTGATTTCTCCAGTCAAGGTTTTCAATGGTTCGCTTCTTTTGATCACTGGACCACAGGCTATTTCTTCATACATGCTTCTTATGTTTCCCTTATCACTTGCGATTTGAATGGACTCACATAACTTGATCCAATAATCATTTGCACACTGCCTGGCAGCCTTTTGCACATCCATCATAGCTTGCCTTAGCTCACTCAGAGTGTTATGCGTTTCTCTTTCCTTGTTTCTTAAGAGAGCTATCTTCTTCTTATCAATCAAGGGCTGCAGAGTCTGTTTGCCGCAAACCAGTCCTGCCTCTTATGATCCACAGTGCCGCAAACCCCTATGGCAGTTTTTTAAGGAGTTTCCTTAAGTTGACCCCACTTTTCATTTACTGTACAATTTTCTGGTGTATCAGTGAAAGCATTGCCTCTCCATAGCACAACGCCTGGGCTAAAATATAGAAATCATGTGTTGCCCATGCAGCATGATCCATCTCTCGGCCTGTCTAGTTCACTCCAGAGGAAAGGTAACACCCCTACATCTGGAACAAGACAAGCTACAGAAGCTGCCGGATCAGCAAAGCAATGCTCTAACTGTTCGCCTGTCGGAGCTTCGATCCTAGACAAGCCGCCAACCAAGGCTTAGGGTCTGGTCTGCCCTGCCATGACATTTTGTCTTTAGCTTGCATTTCCTCGCACCAGGGTAAGGCTTGTACCCTCCCAATTGCACTCTTCCGCCCGAAGCCGTTGGCACAATGTGGAGTGTTGGGTTTGGTAAGCGCAGCCCAACGTTCGGCGCTAACAGAAAGCAGGTAGTATCGTCTACTGTTATACGGTAGCTCAGTCATATATGACTAAGGCCTGACACCAAACTAACACTAACTAACTAAGTATCTAACATATAACTAAATGACACTAACTAACTAACTAACGCATTTTAATAATACGTAATCATAGATTTTTTTTTTTTTGAAAACACAAAATGAATACAAATTACGTCCCTTATAACAACACACACACACACTCTAAAGTACAGAGAAACAGCAATATCTCTGTCAATATACAACATTAAAAATAATACGTATACAGATCAGTAAGGATGAGCAGTGAAGACCCCCTCACTCATGGTATAAACACAATAAAAAGTATTATAAAAGATAAACAACTAAGTATCAATTTATGTGACGTCAATACGAGTCAATGTTTATAATCACGTTCAATCTAATACGTTACTGTATAAACCAATAACCAAATAAGCACATAAACGTTCTAGAGGAGGCTCTTTCTTGTACTACGATCCGGTGTTGCTTTGTGCTAAGTTGCTAGTAAATACAAGGTTGTGTTGGTTGTTGGTACAGCGACATAAGAAGTGCTTGACGACGTGTAGCTGGGCTATAACGTGTGAGGTGGAACCATTCTGGGTTACAATTAAATGGGTACTGTTGATGTCTCACGGGTATGTAATGACTACTAACTACAGCCTCTGGTTGGTGGCTAACAGGAGGCTATAGTGGCATGCATTGTTACGAAACGTTGGTTTCTTTCTGGGGAGAATTGGGAACATATCTTCATAATTATTACCCTTCTGTGTGAAAGACGACGTATTGTACGGACTTGGTGTGGTGGAAGTGTCCCGTCTGGCTTGAATTTCAGGTGCAGTGGTTATGAGTGATCTGCGCACTTCTGGCCTATTGGTACTTGATGTGACGGGAGTATGTCTTCTGGCTTGAGTTTCAGGTGGAGTAGCTAAACGTGTCTGACGCGATCCTGTATTGGGTGTATAGTGTGTCCGTTCTGGACATTTGATATTTCTGGCGAGCAAGCTGGTGTCCCAAATGTAGACAAATGTTACTGATCCTTATAAAGACTATTTCTTAGTGCACCAGCCTGTGAAGTGAATGGCAGTGTGTTGTTGATGAACTGTATCATATTTTTAACTTCTGCAAAATGTTGTTATTTATGTCAGCTAGACGGCGCTGAAGTCCATAACTCGGTGATATGATGGAGGAGAGTAAGTTGGACTAGTTAGGAAAAGTGTGATATAATCCGTTCAAGAGTTCCAGCAGTTGAGACCATGTGATTTGTTGGTTGTTCATGGTGTCGTTAATATCAATGTGTACGCTAACCTTTCTAACGTTGTGATTTACAGCGAACCTGCTGATCTTGAATGTTAGCCGGTCAACACCAGCCCGAGGCAGTGGGAATATGGAAACAATGTCTTTGTCTGAAGTGGCCATCCGGTCGCTGTATACACCTTTCATTAAAGAATCGCCTAGTATAATGTATGTACAGTAGTGTCGTGTGCTAGCATCAAAGAGGAGTGGTTACACAGCTATCTGATTCCCTTTCCATAGCCTGGCAAAGACCAAAAATTCAGAGATATCGAGTAATAACCATGCAGAATACAACACACAAGCGGCTGTAGAAGTTAATTGCCAGAAAGATATCAAGCCAGCTAGAGAGGAAAGGTGTTTTCCCACCTACCCTGGGAGGGAAACGTCCAAAAAAAAGAAACCTGGAACAATGCAGCAGTTTTTTGCCCATGACGTCTATGTAGGTATCCACATTGGCATTGAAACCTTTGCTGCAGCGATTGATCTGGAAGACGCGTACAACAGAGTACCATTGGATTTCTTAATGCTTCAGCTGCTTGAACTCAAGATAAGTCCTTTCCTCCTTATAGTGTTTTTTTTTTGTTGCCTCAATATAAAAGTCAATATCTCAGTAACCAATTGAGGGAAAATAATGAGATTTAGTATATAACCTTATCATTATGTCCACCAAACAAACAATTTTTTGTTCTGGAGATTTTACAGCAGATGTCAAAGTTAGTTTATATGCGGTATATTAATTATGACTTAGAGATTACGTCCATGATTTTAACACTATTACAGCTTCACCAAGACACGTAACCGCATTTTTTTTTAACATTTTCACGTGATTTCCGTTTTGAAACAAACAGCGCGAAGATTCAGAGGTGTCTCCAAATGGGGGTAAAAAAAAAAAAAAAAGATAATTTTAAAAATTTGATTGTAGATAATTCAAACAGTACAAATATATGGAAGGCTATTAACTTGCTAACCAATAAGAAACGCCCTACAGAATCAGCAATACCAATTTCTATAACATGCGATGAATTCAGTTGGTTCTTTCAATCAGAAATAGAGAATCTAAAGTCTTCAATACCAGACTCATCGTGTAATTTAAGTTCACTGGCATCATTCTGTGAGGAGAAGTGCACCAGAAATATACCCGCTGAGATTCCTTTAATGTCTGTTGCAAACGTTTATAAATATCTCTTGAACCTCAAATCAACAAACTCACACGGCCTAGATGGTATCAGTAATAGAATTCTTCGTTGTGCTGCACCAGTCATTAGCGAGTCCTTAACGTTCATATATAACCAGTGCCTGGCCAAAAACTACTTTCCATCTGCATTTAAAATTGCTAAAGTGTTTCCGCTAATTAAAAATGGCTCAATCGATAATAGCGTTTTGGGTAATTATAGACCTATTTCCTTACTATCGTCGCTATCAAAACCACTAGAAAAACACATTCATAAAATAACGTTACACCATTTAATTAACAATGATCTAATAATTAACAGTCAATCTTTGTTTCGACCTAAATATTCTTGCCATAGTGCTCTAACAAAAATGACCGATAACTGGCACTTAAACATCAACAACGGTAGAATTTGTGGAGCGGTGTTTGTAGACTTTAAAAAAAGCTTTTGATATGGTAGATCACGATATTTTAATTAGAAAACTAAAGCAAATGAAGACAAGCACCAACATGGTGAACATAATTACGTCATTTCTATCCGACAGGCAACAAGTCGTGTCCTTCAACAACTGTCTATCAAGACCCACACAGCTTAATATTGGTGTGCCTCAGGGCTCAATACTAGGTCCGCTGCTTTTTGCAGTTTATATTAATGATCTTCCTTTATATATCAATACAACTTGTGATCTATTTGCAGACGACTGTACTATATATACTAGTCAAGAAAACCGTAGTGAATTAGAGAATTCTTTACAAAAGGAACTTGATAATCTTACTAGATGGAGCAATGAAAACCGCATGCAAATTAACATCGACAAAACCAAATCCATGCTAATAACGACCAGACAAAAACTATAGACACTAGCCATAACTGGATCACCGCTCGAACTCTGCATGGGCACTAGTTAATGTGACTGAACATAAAGCACTAGGGCTTTTAATAGACATCCATTTGAACTGGAGCTCTCATGTTCACGATCTTACCAAGAAAATAGCACAAACAGTTTACCAACTTGCTAAAATTCAGCACTTCCTGGACGAAAGCACACGAACAATATTCTACACATGCTATATCCAATCACATCTCGATTACTGTTCCACAGTTTGGGATGGTTGCCCTAAATCTAATTTAAAACGACTATGTTCTCTACAAAACCGCGCTATTCGTCTGGTTTCTGGCATAAAGCACGTTGAAAGTAATAATTTGTATAGTCATCTAAGACTTCTACCACTACAAAAGCGCTTCCTTTTCAACAAAGCTAAATTAGTGAATAAAATTATATCTCAAAATACCCCAGAGTATCTTCTGCCGCTGATTCAATCTAATGCAATGAACAGCAAGCGCCTAAAATTGTTACATGTCTCAAAGCCTAGATTGGACCTATACAAAACATGTTTCGCCTATTCTGGTGCTCACTTATTGAATGATCTGCCTCCAGATCTGAAAACTCCAATGAGTCCCTACACATTTAACCGAAAACTCTTTCAATACTTAATCCATACCGACTATATGCCACCATAATTCATTTACTGGTATAATTGTTCATTATAATTGTTTAACTATAATTGTTCACTATATATGTGTGTGCGTGTGGGAGCGAGAGAGAGAGAGAGAGAGAGAGAGAGAGAGAGAGAAAGAAAGAGAAAGAGAGAGAGAAAGAGAGAGAGAGAGAGAGAGAGAAAGTGGGTGTCAGAGAGAGGGAGAGAGTGTGTGCGCACGTGCATGCGTGTGTGTGGAGAGAGTGATTGAGCGAGAAATGGTGGGGGAATGTGTCAGTGCATGCAGTCGTACGTGTATGTGTGAGAGTGAGCGAGGGAATGTGTGCGTGCGTGCATGCGTTCATGTGCATGTGTATGTGTATGCGTGAGAGAGTGTGGTTGAGAGAGTGAGTGTGTGTGTGTGTGTGAAGGATTGTGTGTTAGAGAGTGAGACAGTGGGAGAGTTGATGTGTTAGTGTGTGTGTGTGTGTGTGAGCGCGCGCATGCGTGTGAGTGTGTGTATATGAAAGAATACAGAGAGAGAGAGAGAGAGAGAGAGAGAGAGAGAGAGAGAGAGAGAGAGAGAGAGAGAGAGAGAGAGAGAGAGAGAGCTGAGCAGATGCATGTCGTGTAACACGCATGTTATGTAACACGCGAATCCATATGTTTGTGTATTCTCATCTGTGATATTATCAGTTAAATACCATGCATAATATAAACTCATGTTCATTACTGTAGTTTGAGTGAGAGAGTCAGTGAGTGTGAATGAGAGACAGAACGAGTGAGCGTGAGAGTAAATGAGTGAGCGGGAGAGTGAATGAGTGAGCGGGAGAGTGAATGAGTGAGCGGGAGAGTGAATGAGTGAGCGTGAGAGTGAATGAGCGGGAGAGTGAATGAATGAGCGGAAGAGTGAATGTGTGAGAGTGAATGTGTGTGTGTGTGTGTGTGTGTGAGAGAGAGAGAGAGAGAGAGAGAGAGAGAGAGAGAGAGAGAGAGAGAGAGAGAGAGAGAGAGAGAGAGAGAGAGAGAATCACTATTTTTACGTCACATACATTTTATGTACACATTTTTCTCCATGTTTAACATTTTTATGAGACTGCTCATGACAAGTGTCAGTGTATGTGTGTGAGTAAAGTGTGGGAGTTTGTTCATACTAGTTTCAATACTAACGTGAGACATTGTGTATGTGTCTAGATGTAAGGAAGTGTGAGTGTATGTGGAGGATGTGTGTGAGTGTGGGGATATGTGTGGGTAGGGGTGTGTGGGTGGGGGTATGCGTTTGGATGGGTTGGGGTGTGTGGGTTTTGGTGGGTAGTGGTATTTGTGGGTGTTGGTGGGATGTGTGGATGGATGAGTGGGGGTGAAAGTAGGGGTGTTGAAATGGGTGTGGGGGATGTGTGTATGGGTGGAGGATATGTGTATGGGACGGATGCGGGGGATGTGTGTTTATGTGGGTGGAGATGTGTGGATGGTTTGAGGAAGTATGTGTGGGATGCGGGGTTGTGTGGGTAAGGGATTGTGTTGGGTGGATTGGGGATGCAAGGGCGGGTGGGGAGAAGTGTATGGTGTGTGGGTTTGAGATATGTGTGCGGTGTGTTGGTGGGGGATGTGTGGGTGGAGGGTGTGTTTGTGGTGGTATGGGTGGAGGATAGTGTGTGGTGTGGGGGATGTGTGTGATGGGTGCGGGGAATGTGCGTATGGGTGGGGTTTATGTGTGGGTGAGTAGGGGATTGTGGTGGTTGGGGGAAGTATGTGGGGGTGTGTGGGTGGGAGATGTGTGTGTGTGGATGGGGAATGTGTGGGTGGGGGTGTGTGAGTGGCTTAGGGATGTGTAGGTGGGTGAGGGAGTTGTATGTGTCGGGGTGGGATGTGTCAGTGGGTGGAGGATGTGTGTGGGTAGGGGTATTGTGATAGAGAGATGTTTGGTTGGGGCTGGGTGGGGGTTTGTGGGTGCGTAGTGGAGGATGTATGCGTGAGTGAGTGTATGTTGGTGGACGGGTAGGGAATGCGTGTGTGGGTGGGGAGAGGTGTGTGGTGTGTTGGTTGGGGATATTGTGTGGGTGAGGTATGTGTGTGTGGGTGGGGGATTTTTGTGGTGTGTGAGTGGGGGTATGTGGGGTGGATGTGTAAGGGTATCTGTGTGGATGTGGGTGGGAATATTGTGTGGTATCTGGGTGGGGGATATGTGTGTGGTGTGTAAGTGGGGATGTGTTGGTGAGGATATGTGTGTGTGTGGTGCGTGGGTTGGGAATAGTGCGTGGTAGGGGGTGTATGTGATGTGCGGGTGGGGTATTGTGTGGTGGGGGATTAGGTTATGGCATGTGTGGATGGGTGGAAGTTGTATGTGTGGGTGGTGGGGTGTGTGTGAGTGGATTGGGGATTTATGGGTGGTTAATGAGATGTGTGTGTGTGTGTGTGTGGGGGGGGGTAGGGACATGTCAGTTGGTGGGGATGTGTGTGCATGGTTTGGGGATGTGTGAGTGGATGTGCGATGTGTGGGTTGGTGGGGGATTGTGTGCATGGGTGGGGGATTGTGTGCATGGGTGGGGAATATGTTGTCGATGGAGATGTGGCTGGGGGATGGGTGGTTTGAGGTGTGGGTGGGGAGAGGATGTGTGGGTTAGGATGTGTATGTGGATGGGCGTGGGATGTGTGGGTTGGTGGGGAAATTTTTGTGGGTGGCGAGTGTGTTTTGGTTGGGGGATCAGGTGAGGGCAGTGTGTGTGTGGGTGGGGGATGTGCGAGAGGGGGATGGGTCGGTTGGTGGGGTACGTATGTGTCCCTTGGTGTGCGTGTGTGTGGGTAGGTGGGGGTATGTATGTGTCCCTTGGTGTGCGTGTGTGTGTGTGGGTAGGTGGGGGTGTGTATGTGTCCCTTGGTGCGCGTGTGTGTGGGTAGGTGGGGGTGTTGTGTGGGTGGGGTGATGTATGGATAGGTGGGAGATGGGCCTCATAACATGGTAATTAGCCGTGTTTATGTTTACAACATTCATTTCACAATGTTTATTTTTCTTCCTATGTAAATGTATAATGCTCATGATGAACGAAAGACGAGTGATTGGAAGGGCCGAATGTAAGACGGGCCTGCGCGCCCAATGTGTGACCCTAATAATGTTGATTTGATTTGATTTGATTTCTATCTATCTATCTATCTATCTATCTATCTATCTATCTATCTATCTATCTATCTATCTATCTATCTATCTATCTATCTATCTATCTATCTATCTATCTATCTATCTATCTATCTATCTATCTATCTATCTATCTATCTATCTACCTATCTATCTGCCTGCTTGCCGGCCGGCCCACCCACCCATCGACCGACCGACCGACCCACCGACCCTCAGATCGATATCTATCTATCTATCTATCTATCTATCTATCTATCTATCTATCTATCTATCTATCTATCTATCTATCTATCTATCTATCTATCTATCTATCTATCTATCTATCTATCTATCTATCTATCTACCTATCTATCTGCCTGCTTGCCGGCCGGCCCACCCACCCATCGACCGACCGACCGACCCACCGACCCTCAGATCGATATCTATCTATCTATCTATCTATCTATCTATCTATCTATCTATCTATCTATCTATCTATCTATCTATCTATCTATCTATCTATCTATCTATCTATCTATCTATCTATCTATCTATCTATCTATCTATCTATCTATCTATCTATCTATCTATCTATTTATCTATCTATCTGCCTGCCTGCCTGCCTGCCGGCCCACCCACCCACACACCCACCGACCGACCGACCGACCCACCGACTGACCGACCGACCGACCAACCCAACCACCCAGCCAGCCAGCCAGCCAGCCAGCCAGCCATCCACCCACCTACCTTTCTGCCTACCTACCTACCTACCTATCTACCTACTTTTCTGTCTGTCTGTCTATCTGTCTGTCTGTCTTGTCTTGTCTGTCTGTCTGTCTGTCTGTCTGTCTGTCTGTCTGTCTGTCTGTCTGTCTGTTTGTCTGTCCGCGCTATTAAATATTGATAAAAGTTACTGGAAAAAACGTCAGGACCATGTGTTGAAAAAGGAAGAGGACTATTGAAGAAAGGATGGATTGAATTTTATGCAACCGAGAGCAATCATCAACCTACTGGAATCGTCTGACACAGATCAGATCGCAGACCTTAATCTACGTACACACTTACTGGGATATTCTGCTCCAACTATTCAGACGAATTGCAGGCCCTAAACATTACAGCACCAGCATCAGCTAAAGAAACAAGAAGGAAATGAAAAATAAGGTAAGAAATATATTCCTTCTACTTTCCTGTTAATTTACAAATTATTTACCCCGTGCCTCTAAATTCTCTGTCTTTACTAATATTACACATTGCACCCCTCTCGGGAATCTCCGTGGTGAAGTCGTGAAGCCGTCTGACTCGGGCTCCGAAGGTTGTATGTTCGATTCCGGGCCGCGTCCTTCATTTCACGAGTGCATTTTTTCGGAGACTCCCGAGGGTCGTCACTGGAACTACGGAGTTCGTGCTTTGTCCGACGCTTTCCGCGCTGCGGAAAGAAACTGAGCCATATGGGATAAAAACCCGGTGCAATGCAGTCGACCCTGTCGATTTTAAGCTAGTCCTTTCATTGCACCCACTTCCATACGAATCCGGTTACGCCTTTGTGTGTCATCAGAATTGACAGGTCTCCCATTACCGTAAAAATAACTTTGTTAACGAGAAATCACTAGTTGTTCAGCAAAACATCAAAGGAATGTTGCCGCTTTCAATGATTTAAGTTGTTTTTGGACCTATCAAAGACATATTCCTTGGGTGGGGGTAAATATAAGACGGCTGGAAAAATTTCATAACGATGAACCAGACAATTTTCAAAATAATTGATCGTGAATGAAGGCAAACAAATGTGGACATACTATAGTTAGATCTCTGCAGCCCTCTTCCAACCGAAAGTAGTTTTTAGATGTGGCAGTTAGACTTCGGAACCAAAAACAATATATCATGGCCTACCACAGGGATCACCATTATCTCTGGTGAACGCCTACACTATGAGAATCACCAGCGAGCAGATCACTGGACCGGGGAGGACATTGTCATATGCCCACGATGTTTTAGTGTATCGTCAGGGTAAGGATAGAGATGAGATTGCTGTGGAACTACAAAGCGAACTCAATCGCATAAGTACTTGGTGTGTTGAGGCTGGGGCAATTGTCAACCAAACAAAGGCAACAGTGACATGGCTCTCTTTGAATAATCATATTGTCAACACTCCAACACCAACTGTAAATCTGTGTTCAGAGATGGTGGAAAGAACGCAGACAATGAATTACCTGTGTATACGTTTTGATCGATGCCTTGCTTATAATGAGCACATAGACCAGGTGATAACAAAGGCCAAGCGGTGTTTGGCTGCAATGCGTGTGATGGCGGCAGACAACTGTGAGCAGCGCCATCTACGTCTTCTATACGAGGGTCTGGTCATGTCTGTTTTTGAGTTTGCGATGTCGATCCTGTCTCTCAGCTATAAGCAGATAGAAAGGATGGAAAGGATACAGAACGAAGCTATGCGCATTATTCTTGGATATACAAGAGATACAGCATGCAGAGCGATGAGCTACCTTCTTGATTTTCCAACCATTGAAGACAGAATACAAATTTGCAGGGCACGTGTCTACCTCAGGGTTAACGCAAACACATAACATCCACTGATTAGTGAAATTATGAAGGTGAAGGGCAGCAGGTTAAAAATAGGTGGGTCGTGAATGGGTTAAGCCGAAGACATTCTTCAACAGGTGTGTTCACTTGAGGACTTAGAACCTGGCGAGGAGTGGGTACAAGTGCCAACATAATTTAGTACGTCATTTTCTTTTTGCAGAAAGATGTTAAGCACAACTGGACAGAAAATGCATGCAAGAAAATCCGGCTGCTATGGAGGCGGCAGTACAAGCTTTGATTTTCGAGAATTCGTTAGACGGTGATGCTGTCATGTACATAGATGGGTCGGTAGTCTGACATGTGAGAAGCTCATGTGCCTTTATGGCTCAGGCCAGAGGAAGAACTGTGAAGGAGGATTCTGGTGCTTTTGTTGAGACCAAATGTACTCTGACTATGGAAGTCATGGCAGTAAGTAAAGCAATAACATGGCTCGAGACATAGACATTCACTAGGGCATGTTTCCTTAGCGACTCAATGAACATGATCAAGAGGATACAGATGAGATGGATCCGAACAGAGTAGTTACTGTCTCTGGAGCGGTCTCGGCTGGTAAAGATTAGTTAAATCTTCGTGCCGGGGCATGCGGGAGTACAAGGAAACGAGCGGGCTGACAAGCTCTCAGGTGAGGCTACTGTGGAGGGCGGACGCGCCATGGACCAGACTGACATTCTGAATGCTCTACGAGAAGTAAGACTTTTACGAGAACCAAGGGATGACTGCGAATCTACAACCAAGGTCAGACTGCGAGGACAGTAAACTAAAGGAGGTGTGGCCAAACAAGAACACTACGCAGGAAGCCAAAGAAGATTAATAAACCAACACAGAACTTGTGTCCTTAGCCGCTACACGCTGCGGGATTTGCTGAGGAGGGGATCCGAGCACTTATGGACTGAATTGTTTGCCACATAGTGGTCACGCTCACACGCACCACATAGTGGGAATTGGGAGATTCCCAGTCTAACAATAGAATGACTTGACCACTAGGGAAAACTAAGGACGACGTAAGCATCGTCAAGACAGCAACGAAGAACTTCGAGAAAGGACATCAAGACGGCTGTGTGTGTTTTCCCTGAAAGCTCCGTGAACAAAAGGTTTGATCATTTAGGGCAAGGCATTGTTACTGAGGGATATCGCCTGTTTACATAGCATTCTTGTCATACTCAGGACCGGAACATATAGCAAGTATAGACAACGAGTTAACGAGTTATGTTGGACATTAGCTGCAATATGCTTTAAGAGATTGTGTAATTATAGAATTGGATGAACGGCCAGGTTGTATTAACATATATAACGTCCCGTGCCCGTGTTAGGGCCCCGTTATATGATACCGCAGTGTTGTGTTCATTTTGTCTAAAAGAGAGCAGATCCGAAATAAAAGGATTTATCTCAAAATTATAACAGTCTTCAAGGTGAGCGACTTTGGTTACATACATTCATTCAAGTTTGAGTTTTAATGCTTCAGTGGTTGAATGCATGTCAAGACATTGTTCAATGTGCAATGAGGATGATCTGTCGACTAACTAAATAACTAACTAACTAACTAACTAACTAACTAACTAATTAACTAACTAACTAACTAACTAACTAACTAACTAACTAACTAACTAACTAACTAACTAACTAACTAACTAACTAACTATCTAACTAACTAACTAACTAACTAACTAACTAACAAACTAACTAACTAACTAACTAACTAACTAGCTAACTAACTAACTAACTAACTAACTAACTAACTAACTACCTAACTAACTAACTAACTAACTAACTAACTAACTAACTAAACATGGATGATGATGATGATGATGATGATGATGATGATGATGATGATGATGATGATGATGCTGATGGCTAGTAGGACCTAATCTCCAAAGCAAAGGGTGAACACATCTATGATGTTTAATATGATAGAATGAACAGAACTCAAGGTCGCAGCACCGTACGATTTAACGTCTGAATGGGTACAGCTATCTCGGTATAGTCTAAACATCTGATGGAAGATGTCTTATAGAGATTAGCTCTAGAATCGCTAATGCAAATGTTGCCTTTTGCGGAGATGGGAAACATATATACCAATACGAAAGTGCCAGCTACTGTGATAAAATGTTGAATCTGGTGTTGCACAGAACATTCAATGGCAGTGGAAATGACGTTTCTGGGTAGAAATACAACAATGTAATGGACGGTCAGAATCACAAGAGAGAAAAGCTAGAAAATGAAAAGAAATCACAACCGTACATTAATTAGATAAATTAGAAGTACACTTTCAAGAATTGTGGGCTCTGTATAAGGAGAAATGAATTGACAACTTAATAACCACAAGAACGTTTGATGTGAAAACATCAAAGGGAAGGCAGAGAGATAAGTACCTGGATGGTTTGATTACATGACATAATCAGGACAATAACACATATTGATGATGGTGATATTTTCTGGCACGTAATTTTGATGGTGTTGGTGTCTGACACATAATGATAATAGTGTTATTTTCTGGCACATAATGATGATATTATTATTTGCTGGCACATAATGATTATGGTGTTACTTATTGGTACGTAATGATGATGATGTTTTTTACCGGAACGTAATGTTGTTGGTGTTGTTTTTCGGCTGGCATGTTACATGTCATTAGATGTATATATTATTGCCTCATTAGTTACCTCATTCAAGCCCCGGTGAGGGCCGGAATTTGTTGCACGTGGACTTCCAGTAACAAACTTTCCCCTGGTCTCTGGGTAGTGAGATCAGACGACCGTGTGTATTGTTGTGCACGTAAAAAATTCCTTGGCATTTGAAAATCGAAATATAGTAGCCTAACAGCGCTGCCGGGGCAAAATTTCGAGTTAAAAATCTACCCAAAGTATTTCAGGATCCTCGCTGGTGTTAGTTAGACACTAACTTTCACATTATGAGAATAAATAAGTTGGAGAAACTGATGATAACTTTAAAGATTGAGGGAAGAGAACACAGAAAAGGAGTTCGTGCTGGAGTTAGTGCACAAAGTTGAGTTTCTCCGGAAACAGGTTTGAGTTATGAGTAGAACGGAGCACTTATGGGTTAAACCCGTGTGCCGTGATGTTGATCCGTCGACTAAACTAAACTAAACAAGTCGATATATAATTACCTCAGCCATCGACATGGCTGAGCACGTAGATAGCTACCGTCTAAATTGCTAATGCAATTGTGCACCTGGCTCTGTGGCATTCGCGCTAACAACAAAGAACACCACAGAGGTGTCCATCCATCTATCATGTGCCATGCCTGAAAGCGTGGGCGGTCATGACTCGCCATTTCACTCGATCACCAGACTCGTGGATCAGCTCAGTGTTCCTGTCTCGAAATGCCATATGGCCAAGCCATCTAGGTAGTTACTTCTCGGTCTTCCCCTTGGTCTGTTCCCTTCGATCTTGCCAATTGTCACCAAGTTCTCCAATTCATTTCTTGTCATAACATGTCAAAACAATTTTGACTGTCTACGTCTAATTTATCTAATCAATTTACGATTTTCATTTGTTTCCTGTAGTACTTGGTCATTTGTTTTTCTGTCTGTCCATGGAATTCTTTGCATTCTCCTCAGAAACCACATTTCTACAGCCATCAGATGTTTTTCAGCTTGACTGCTCATTGTTCAAGTTTCACATCCGTAGAAAAGTGCAGGCTCTCTGTAGCACCTCAACACTCTTTTTCTTGTTTCAATTGACATCTTTTTATTGGTCAATATGTTTTTCATCTTGCTAAAGGCTACTTTCACCATGACGATTCTTGTTCTAATCTCTTCAAGGCATCTCTCATCAGATGTTATTACTGTTCCGAGATAATTGTATCGATTCACTTGTTGAAGAATATTCCCATTAATTTGTATATTACATTGTGGTGCTTCTTTCTTCCTAGTGACGACCATAATCTGTGTCTTTTTACAATTTAATTCTAACCCCAGTTGTTCACTGTGTGCAACAACCGCATCTACTAATTGTTGCAGATCCTGCTCATTGTCTGCAATCAATACTGTATCATCTGCATATCTAATGTTATTCATTTTTCGTCCTCCAATGATGATTCCATTTATATCTTCTACATTTCTGAAAATATTTTCACTGTATAGGGAAAAACGATCTGGAGAGATTACACACCCCTGCCTCACACCTCTCTTAATAGGCTGATATTGTCCTACTTCATTATCAATCCTTATGACAGCTTGATGTTTCCAATATATGTATTTAATAAGTCTAATGCCTTCCCCATCAATATGTAGGTCTGCAAGCATATCCACCATGTTGACATGTCTTACTCTATCAAAAGCCTTTGTTTGTGTAGTCAATAAAGCAAAGGTGTATATCTTTGTTTACTTCTATAGAACGTTCAATAACTGTTCGCAGCACATACACAGCATTTACTGTACCCTTTCCTTCTACAAACCCACATTTTTCTTCCCCTATTTGAGGTTGTATTATCTTTCTCACTCTTTACATGATAACTCGTAGCAAAATCATCGTGATGTGACTCACTAAACTAACTGTTGTTTTTTAAATCACATTCCAAGGCTCCTGATTTCTTTGGGATTGCAATAAATACAGGATTACATAATTCAGAAGGTATATCTCAGGTATCATATAATGTGTTCAGCAGTCTGGTGACTTGCTCTATTCCATATTAGTCTAAGGCTTTAATCATTTCTGTTGTGATGTTATCTGAACCGGGGGTCTTGCCCGCTTTCATATGTTTAAGAACATTCCAAACCTCCATTTTCAAAATTGGCGGCCCTTCATTATTAAATCTAATATCATACTGTTCATCTCTGATTTCATCATACAGGTTTTTCACATAGTCTGACCATGCATGTAGAATCTGATCTTTTTCTATTATGAATTTGCCATCTTTAGTTTTTAGACAGCCTGTTCTTGTTCTTTTATTAGTAAGTTCCTGAATTCTTTTGTGCACTAATTTGGTATTTTGACTGTTGTGTTGTTGTTCAATTTCTATACAATTTTTCTCAAGCCACGCTTCTTTTGCCTCCTTAAATAATATTTTGCGTGTCTGTGAATTTCTTCATATTTGGCAAGTTTATATTTGTTGAGACTTCTTATCTCCATTAGTAGTAAAATTTCTTCAGTCATCCATTTCTTACGATCCACCTTCTTTAATTTTGGAATAGTTGTTTCTGCAGCCAAACTGATTGAATTCTTCAACATTTCCCACTGGTCATCCACACCCTAAAATAGTATCTCTAGATCAGACACTATATCAAATCTGTTTTGTACTTCTATGTTGAATTTGCTGTGTATTTCCTTGTCAATTCTCAATGAACGCAGATCATATTTAGTTTTTCCTGTTGTATACTTGACTTTCTTTAACTTTACCCTCAACGTACCTGTAAGTAATATGTGGTCACTATGACAATTAGCACTGGGAACTGTTTTTGCAATTGTTGACGCATTTTGAAACGTTCTGCTAATCAAAATGTAGTCAATCTGATTTCTAATCCTGCTATCAAGACTCTTCCATGTCCATAATCTTCTGAGGTGTTGTTTAAACCAGGTGTTTCCTACAATCATTCCCTTCTCTTTTGCCCACTATACACGTCTGCATCCTTTTTAATTTCTCTTTCCCAAACCATGGTTTCCTATTGTGTATCTATCACCTTGATTTCCTACTTTTGCATTGAAGTCCCCTATTATGATGTTTATTTCTGAATTTTTACATTCCTTTAAAGCAGCCTCAATTTCATTATAAAATTCCTCTACACCATCTTCACTGGATTATCCTGTTGGGTCATATATTTGAATAACGTTTATGCTAAAGGGTGTGCCGCTTAATTTAACTAGTAGAACTCTGTCTGACACCGTCCAATATCCTTGAACAGATATTGATGTCTGTCGATCCAATGATACTTCTACCCCTCTCTGTCGATCTTCTCCTCCAAAATAAATAATCTTAAAATCTTCATCAATCGTAATGCCTGCTCCTGTCCATCTCGATTTGCACATCCCTAAAATATCAATTTTCTCTTTCTATTTCTTGTTTGATGTTATCTAATTTTTCGTTGTTGTTTAACGTCCCAAAATTCCATGTTGCTAATTTTAATGTCTCTGTCCTTGTCTTGCAGTGATCTGTAGTTAGACGAATCATAATGAACTAAGCACTATTAAAGAATCTAGTTTGCCGTTGCTTTCCTTCTTTGGCAGTGACCATACTGGCCGGGGCGGCAGCCATTGTCTCGTGAAAGAGATCTTCTGCCTACCATCGCGAAACTTGAGACCATAACCAACAACTATCTGTCGGCAGCCCTCAAAGTTTCATCCACCACCTGCCTTCCGTGTCTTTATATGAACACTTCCAATAAACGAATACGAAATAACACCACACAATCCACTGAAAAACACTAAAAACAGCGTCTCGCGAAGAATGAACGTTACGTCGTCGCCATTTTACCGGAAGCAGAGGTGTCCATATATGCCGAAAGATATTGGTTTTCCAGAGTTGATTCTGTTAAACCTTGCCTGTCTCTCATCCACGACCAAGCGGTGGTGCTGTTGGGGTTTTCCTTTCGACTTAATAAGAGAATTTGAAAGAATATGAGAATTTGAATTTATGTAAAACTATCCTGTCATAATATATAGATCGCCTAGTGTATACAATAATCAAGGCAATAGGATGCCCTTGTTTCATGACGGTGTCCAACTATGGAATGTCCTTGTTTTATGACAAAGTCCAGCTGTGGAATGTCATTGTTTCATGACACTGTCCAACTATAGGATGTCCTTGTTTCGACAGTGTTCAAGTACACACAGCTCGTGACATAACTTATCTGTCGCATTGTTCAACACCAGGACTACATACGGGATCCGACACCTTCATATTTCCATCTATTTCTAAACACAGTGTAAAGGTATGCGTGACATAAATACATCTAATTAGGGAAGCATTTATGGAATATTATCAACATACATGAGTCGACATGACAGGGATAACCCCACAAAGGTAATGTGTCAACAGAAGTAATTTTATTATATTTGAACTTTCATCCGATCGTTAATACAGAAACAGTGCGTGGCGCAATTGCAAACAAGTGCGACTTAAATGCCTAATTGAAACTGAAGACAAAGAACACAGCCGGAATAATATAGCTGAAGTCTGGGACACTAGAACGAAGGTCATTGTAACATCACAAAGGTGCTACAGTACAGAATGCTCCCTGTTATGATCTGTTTTCTCCTACGTTTGGTCGCACGGGCTGACGTAATCTTCTGGTGCATTTATCAGAGGGTACCTGTGGATATAAATTACATGATCTGTGTGATAATGTTATTAACCAACCGTAAGAAGGAATGAAATTGATTTACAATGTGTTAAGAATTGGGCACGTAGGCCCGTCTTACATACCGTAATACTTTTATCTAGTTTTTAATATATTAATTTATTAATACATCATTTATTATGTGGGTAATTATCAGAGGGGAATTATGGGTTAGGTACAAGAAATGAAATAGGGGGAAAGCAAATAGAAAAGGCAAATGTCAATGATATGATACTTGAAAACACATGGTTTAAACACCATAAAAGACGACTATACACATGGAAAAGCCCTGATAAGAAAATACGCAACCAAATTGACTACATACTAATTAATAAACAATTTAGAAATGCTTTAATTAATGTAAAGACAATGTCTGGTGTTGACCGTAATAGCGATCATGTACCGTTATGTGGACAAATAAAAGTAAGATTAAAGAGAGGGAAAAAATGGTTAGGAACATGAGACTTAATAAAGAAGTTCCGAAAGTAGATAAAGAAATTCAAGACGAGTATAGGGTGAATATGAAAAATAGGTACAATGAAATAGCTAGAATACAGAGTATAAATGAACAATGGGAAATGTTAAGGGACGCCATTCAACAAACTACCAAAGAAATATTACCGGAGAAAAGCCAAATAGCTTAGAAACAACGGATGAATGAAGAAATCTTAACACTGATGGATAAAAGAAAACAGAGTAAAAATGACAAACAAGAATACGCTAAGATAAATAAAGAAATAAAAGATAAATGTGTGAAGACAAAAGAAAGTTGGTTTATCGAGCAGTGAAAAAATATTGAATTAAATGCCATTAAAGATACAAAACATATGCACAGATAAATAAGTGAGCTCACGGGAAGAAAAATAAGAATAAATACAGGGTGGTTGAAATCAAAAACAGGAAATGTATTATTGGAGGAAGGTGCTATATTGAAGAGATGGAGTGAGTATATAAGAGAATTATATGATGGAGAGAGGGAAGCATTAACAGACGAAAGTAACTTAGAAGATCTACATATTCTAATATAAGAAGTCGCTGATGCTATAAAACATATGAAGAAAGGAAAAACAGCTGGGCCAGATGAATTCAGAATAGAAGAATTAGAAGTTTTGGGAGAATTTGGAGTAGATATAATAACCAATACCCAGTGATATGCTGAAATCTGTATTTATAGCTATACCAAAAAGACGGGGAGCAATTGAATGTGAAGATTTTCGTACAGTTAACCTCATAAACCATATCACTGAGCTTCTACTCAGAACCATAATGACAAGAACCAGAAAGAAAATAAAAATGGAAATTAAGTGAAGAATAGTATGGATTTGGAGGGAAAGGGCACAAACAATGCAATTTATACATTACGGACACGAATAGAAAGGTCACTAGAGAAACAGAGAGACATATATGTGTGCTTCATAGATTATACTAAGGCATTTGATAAAGTAAAAGGTGATGAACTGATTAAAATGTTTGAATATATCAGCTTTGATCGGAAAGATGTAAGAATAATAAAAAATATTTACTGGAACCAAGTAGCAGCAATTAAAATGGGAAATAAAGAGGTTAGTTACGAACAGATAAACCTAGGAGTACGACAGGGGTGTGTCTTGTCACCAGTTCTCTTCTCCCTATATAGCGAAGTAATAATGAGAGAGATCAAAGAGATGCCAGGAATACTAGTTTGATGTTATAATATAAATAATATACGCTATGCAGATGGCACAGTATTGTGGCGGATAAATCAACAGACCTACAACAATTGTTGGACATTGTAGTAACAGAGAGTGCAAGGAAAGGACTCTTCTTGAATATCAAGAAAACAGTAACAATGGTGATATCAAAGAAAATTATGACACCAAAATGTGACATAGAAATAGAAGGAAACATTCTTAACCAAGTGGATAATTTTAGATACCTAGGGGCATTTATAACATCAGATGGAAGATGTATAAAAGAGATTAAGAGTAGAATAGGGCAAGCAAAAGCCGCATTTAAGAAAATGAAGAGTATTTATGCAATAGGTCACTATCATTGAATGTAAGAGAGGGTTGAGATGGCTATGTAGAACCAGTTTTGCTGTATGGCAGTGAATCTTGGAATGTAAATGAACATATTAAGAAGAATTAGAAGCAACAGCGATGTCGTTCCTTAGACGAATGTCGCGAATTCCTTCCAGAGTAACTAACAACACCTGCCTGAAACAGGCTAATTTAACTAGAACATTATATACAACAAGAAAGTGTGACGAAATTGCCTGGCAGTCTCTCTTCACTTTCCCTAAATTAAAGCATGAAGCAAAATAGTAAGCGGGATTGGTCCTAACTTCTCACTAATCACGGGGTGAACCTTACGGGTAACCAACAATTCATTCATTCATTCATTCAGTAGCATGTCCTTTGCAGAACCTCGCTGCCATAACAATTGGGTACAGAAAATGCACGGGAAGTAAATGAATTTACAAATTCAGGGAAATCCCGGACGATCCGAGATTGTCTTAGCACCGCATCCCATAGCCATTGTTGTGGACCGGTTGGCGGTGTGTGTGTGTCAGGTTGTGCTTCAATTCTGACGGTTCTGAAAGTTAGGTTATATGAGTCATTCGTATGAAGAGCTCCATCCTTCTTTCAATAAGGGAATGATGTGCTAAACGGAAGGTAATTGTTATAATTGGTTTAGTTAAAGCTTTACTACCCTGATCACACAACAACGTTCTAGTTCTAGCAGCTGGTCTGAATTAAGCAAGCACTGATGATGTCACTGTTTGACAGAAAGACATGATAGTCAGTTTAAAATTACCGTGGTAGACAATTGACATTACTTTGCGAACATGTGTATACTTCAGCTTGAAGGATGTATCTAGTTATTTTACTCTATGTTGTGTGAATTCTGCAGTATGTTCCTAACGAGGTGCAGCGAAACATGCCAGGCAATAAATCGTACTATCTGTGGTTTGTATCTTCGTTATTCAAATGTAGATTTCGTAAACGAAAGGCGTAAGATACGGATGTGATTTATTCCCGGATCATATCTCCCCGTAAAGCTAAAGAGTAATGAGAGAGATCGAAGAGAGACGAGGAATCCAATTGTGAAGAAGTGCATCTCTCAGACACATGCAGATGGCACAGCATTTATGACGAAACATGCACGTGATCTACAGCAAAGTTTGGGCAGTGTTTGAAAGAAAGTAACAATTATAATTTTTTTTTAGAATATAGCGAAAACAATAATTATATCAAAGAAAAGGATGACATCTATGTGTGTGAGATAATTTAGAACGGAACATGCTTAACTGATTGCCTGCCAAACAAAAAAAGTGGTCCTGACCAAACAGAAATTCATTGCAGAAAATGGGAAGTAGGGGGTGTGTCACAATAAATCTTTTAAAATGGTTAAAATGGTAGCAGATATATTGTATAATATATAAAATTAAAGGAGATTGCACAAGGAACATGACAGTGTTAATAATTAATTGATAGGTTAGAAATATTATGACAATAATGAGAGGTTTAATAATAACAATTGAAATTAAAAAGATTAAAAATTATTTTAAAATTTCACTTATCAAGGCTGTATGTATAATCCTCTTATGATGATCCTGTTTAATTTACTGAATATTGCTACACACACCAGTTGTGCTCAAGAATATCACAAGAACTGCACCATAACACCAATAAAACACAAGTAAAACATAATATTTTGAAGCACATATTTTTCACACAAAATCAAAAATGTCAGTAACACATCACTCAGATTGTACTGAGAAGAAGAATATAAACACTATGTTCTATTTAGTTATAATTATTTTTCATTCACATTTAATTATTTAAATACTTCTTAACTACTGTGTGATAGGCAAAACAAATTTAGGGGCATAAATTTGGCCTATTAGCGCATTCATAATTCGATATGTGCCATCATATTATGACATATTATGACGAACTTTCGCTTTCAGTGTTGTTTTCCATTCCTACGAAATAATCTAACTGACTAACTGAATACTGCACGTGGTTGTAGTTATTGAATCTTTCACAAAGTCCTTGACATCACTATAACTATAATATAAAATTGTTTAAAACGGTAATTTTATTAAAATATATGAGGTACAGAACCAGAAGGTGTTGTCATTTCGAAGCTCAAATCACAACAATCATTTCGAATTATAACAAACATACTTTCTAAGAACAAATATGGTCGTCCAGCGGCCTGTTTGTAGTTGAGAAATGTAAATACCCATAAGCAATTGTAACATCGGATGGGAGATGCGCGATGTATGTTAAGTGCAGAGTAGGTCAAACAAAAGCTGCATTCCAGAAAACTATTTTATGCAAACACACAAAAATAATAAACTATCAATGTATGTAAGAAACAGAATGCTGAAATGCTATACAGAATGTGTTTTCTTTAGGCAGCGATCCAATGAAAGTGAATGAACAAATTATGACAAGTTTGGAAGCAACAGAAATGTGGTTCCTGATACGAATGTTGTGAACACCGTGGACTGGGATCCATCCATCTATCATGTGCCATGCCGGTAAGCGTGGGCGGTCATGTTTTGCCATCTCACTCGATCACCAGAGTCGTGGATCAGCTCAGAGTTTCTGTCTCTGAGACAGAACTCTCTGTACTGGGATAGTAACTAACAATCATTGCCAGGAAGAGACTAATGAAACTATAACATTGTTTCAACTATATGAAATGTATAGCTTATTGTTTGGTGGTGTCTTTGAGTTCCACATTGATGATGTAGAGAATGCTATACTTTATAACATTACCCTTCATTTGAGAATAAATAGTACATATAAGCATTTGCTTTGTTTTACATATTATTTAAACAACGGCCAAAGATATATTGGAGTACTCTAAGATAATATTATGTAGATTAATGTGGCTTTGTTAAGGAAGAAAAGACCCGTGTCTGGAGTGAGCAAATTCGCCTAATGAATGAACTGGAACATCCGTCCCAGACTGTACAACAATACTCAATGTATGTCTATTTGTGAAAAGTATCCAATGTTTTTCTTGTGATGTCATCAATGAATTCTCTATTTTATTGTGCACATGTTGACATTTTTTATTCAGTTTTTTTTCCTAATGAGGAGGAGAAGTAGGAGGAGTAGGAGTAGAAGGAGGAGGAGAAGAAGAAGAGGAAGACGAAGAAGAAGAAGAAGAAGAAGAAGAAGAAGAAGAAGAAGAAGAAGAAGAAGAAGAAGAAGAAGAAGAAGAAGAAGAAGAAGAAGAAGAAGAAGAAGAAGAAGCAAACTTGTTGCATAATAGATATTCAGTCGCTGTTACCTTTCTCCTGTATTGTGAAACACGTATGGTCCCACTGAATACTTTTGAATTGTATTCGGAGGCATTGACGCAGCTAAAAGGTTACAGGCGTAGGTCCCAGTAAACCGTGGATGTTTCTGAAATAATATCCAAATACTCTAAAGATGCAAGGAACTACCTATATTTGCTGAAAATTCAACTCAGATTCAGCACAAAACATCTAGAGTGGCTCCAGTGGTGTAGAATCTACTTCTAGCGTAAGCATTGTATATGGCGAGTCTTGAATGTCAGTAATTCCACAAGATGTGTGTAGTAATCTGTGTGAGGATATGGGATGACATGTTCACTTATGAGTCGATCTGCAGCAATGATCTTCAAAATATTTTGGGACACAATATGCCCGCTATTTAGTCACACAAATGTTTTTGTAACGAGCTGGTTTTATGCGCGATCCTGATATACTATCATTGTTTCTACTCTCTGGCAACTGTATCCCTTAAGCTACAAGTATTTCGAAGATGGCGTTTTAACAATGTCAATGTGACATCTTATACAGGAACACATTCACCAGAATAGGATCATCACCATCATCATTATCATCATTATCGGGCGCGGGCCATCTTGCTTATGACCGAGACGTTTTCCAGAAGATTGTTATGAGAGCGAGGTTCTGCAAAGCACATGCTACTGAATAAATGAATGAATCATCATCGTCATCAATAGTCACAGTCTGAGGTTTAGGGGTAGTGAATGCAGTTTCACGATCTGGATATACGGGTCCAAATCCAACAGCAAGTGAATATGCAGGCAGATAGCGTTTCTTGGAGTCTCCGTGGCGAAGTAGTCGAGCCGTTTGATTCGGGCTCCGAAGGTTGTAGGTTCGATCCCGGGCCGCGTCCTTCGATTCATAAGTGAAATTTTTCGGAGACTCCTGTGGTCGTGGCTAGAGCTACGGAGTTCGTGCTTTGTGAGACGCTTTCCGCGCTGCGGAAAGAGACCGAGCCATATGGGATAAAAACCCGGTGAATGAAGTCGACCCTGTCAAAAGAAAGAAGTGGTCACAATGGTTTGGGTGTGGTAGTTCATACAGTAATTAGTTAGTTAGTTAGTTAGTTAGTTAGTTATTTAGTTAGGTAGTTAGTTAGTTAGTTAGTTAGTTAGTTAGTTAGTTAGTTAGTTAGTTCGTTAGTTAGTTAGTTAGTTAGTCGACAGATCATTCTCATTGCACATCGAACCATTCAGTCCATAAGTGCTCGGATCCCCTCCTCAGCAAATCCCTCACCGTGTCGCGGCTAACGACACCAGTTCTGTATTGGTTTATCAATCTTCTTTGGTTTCGTGCGTAGTGTCCTTGTTTGGCCACGCCTCGTTTAACTTGCTGTTCTCGCAGTCTGACCATGCTTGTAGATTCCCAGTCATCGCTTGGTTCTCGTAAACGACTTACTTCTCATAGAGCATTCAGAATGTCCGCCTTCCACAGTAGTCCTACCTGCAAGCCTGTCAGTCTGATCATTCTCTGTTCGCAATCCCTGGCACGAAGATGAAACTAATCTTTGCCAGCCGAGACCGCTCTACAGACAGCAACCACTCTCTTCGGATCCACCCCATCTCTATCCTTTTGAGCATACTCATTGAGTCACTAAGGACACATGCCCTAGTGAATGTCTGTGTCTCGAGCCATTGTATTGCTTTACTTACTGCCATGACTTCCACAGGTGGGCTACTTGTAGTCAAAGCAAAAGCGCCAGACTCTTCCTTTCCACGTTTCCCTCTGGCCTGAGCCGCAAAGGCCCATAAACTTCTCACTCCTCGGTCCACCAACCCATCCGTGTAAATGACCGCACAATGCTCTAATGAATTCTCGAAGATCAGAGCCTGTACTTCTGCCTCCACAGCAGCTGGATTTTCTTGTCTGCATTTCCTGTCTAGGTTGATGCACACTGACAAGCATTTACAGAACACTGTTGGCACTTGTACCCACTCCTCGACAGGTTCTAAGTCCTCAAGTGAACACACCTGCTGAAAAATGTCTTCGGCTTGAACCATCCACGACTTTCCTCTTTTTAACCGGCTGCCCTTTACTTTCATAATCTCGCTGTGCATTGGATGTTGTGTGTTTGCGTTGAATCTGAGACAGGCACGTGCTTGGCAAAATTGTATTCTGTCTCTCATGGTTGGAAAATCATGAAGGTAGCGCATCACCCTGCATGCTGTATCTTTTGTACATTTAGGAATAATGCGCATAGCTTCGTTCTGTATCCTTTCCATCCTTTCTGTCCGCTTATGGCCGAGAGTCAGAATCGCCATCGCATACTCCAAAACAGAAAGGACCAGCCCCTCATGTAGAAGGCATAGATGGCGCTGCTCACAGTTTGCCGCCGCCATCTCCCGCATTGCAGCCAAACCCCTCTTGGCATTTGTTATCACCTGGTCTACATGCTCAGTATAAGCTAGGCTTCGCTCAAATCGTGTCCCCAGGTAATTCATTGCCCGAATTCTTTCCACCGTCTCTGAACCCATATTTATAGTTGGCGTTGGGGTGTTGACAATATGGTTATTCAAAGAGAACCATGTCATTGTTGCCTTTGTTGGGATGACCATTGTTCCAGCTTCAACACTCTATTGCTTATGCGATTGAGTTCTGTTTGTAGTTCCACAACAACCTAACCTCTATCCTTGCCCTGACGATACACTAAAACATCGTCTGCATCCGATAATGTCCTCCCCGGCCCTATGATTTGCTCGCTGGTGATTCTCACAGTGTAGGCGTTGAACAGCACCGGAGATAATGGTGATCCCTGTGGTAGGCCAGGATATATTTTTGTTAGTTCTGAAGTCCAGCTGCCACATCTAAAGACTACTGTCGTTGGAAGAGAGCTGCAGCGATCCAACTAAGGAGGACAAGACTTATCTTGATTCAAGAAGCTGATGAATTTAAAAAATCGAATGGTACTCTGTTGTACGCTTTCTCAAGATCAATCGCTGCAGCAAATGTTTCAATGCCTGAGAGGAAACCTTCATAGACATCAAGGGCAAAAACTGCTGCATTGGTCCAGGTTTCGCTTTTTGGACAGTATCCTCCCAGGGTAGGTGGGAAAACCTGTTGACTCTCTAGCTGAATTGATATTTTTCTGGCAATTAACTTCTCCAGCAGCTTGCCTGTTGTATTCTGCATGGTTATTACTCGACATCCCTGAATTTTTGTGCGGTCTTTGCCTGGCTTCGGCAAGGGAATCAGATAGCTGTGTAACCACTCCTCCTTGATACTAGCACTCCCTATACTGTTGTTGTACATGTCTGCCAATTAGTCTAGCTCGTTTTCGGTGCACATATTGATGTCGTCATATCTTACGCCATCTGGCCATGGAGAAAGTAATGGTTACTACTCATGGTAAAATTACCTGGAAAATTAAAAACAGTCCGTAATTGCAGGGTTTGATAGGGGCATCCTGTAAATGACATGTTACTAGCTTTTTATATCATGAACAACCTCAAAAGTACACAACACGGCTGCCTGAAAATTAATTTGTTGCCTATCCTTTTTATAAATATGAATAGTAGATATTAAGCGTTGAAACAGCGAAGACACCGGAAGCAGCAGAGATGTGCCTTTTTAGAAGAATGTTGAGGAAGTCATCAGCAGGGAAGACACCACACGCTGAACTATTGAGAGATACAGCTTGTCTACGATCACCGTTCAAACCACCCACGCTTATCGGCATAGCACATGCTAATGAAGAAATATTTGTTAGTGTGTTTGTCATTGTGAGCGGGTATATTTGCGTGGGAGGTAGTGTGCATTTGTGGGTTATCGTGTGGGTGTAAAACTGTGTGAGTTTGTGTAAGTGATGTATCTATGAATGTGTGTATGTAGGTATGTAAGAATGTATGCGTTTATACATTTGTGAGTGTGTCTGTGTTTGTGTGTGTGCATACCTGCCTGTCTCATAACATGGTAATATGCAATGTTTATGTTCACATCACTCATTTGACAGTGTATTTTCTGTGTGAGTGTAACATACACAATCAATAAATTATGTATGAGTGATGAATCATTTGAAGGATCGAATGTTAGAAAGACCTTACAAGCCCAATGAGTGACCCTTTGAAAGTAAATGTCGTTCGCTCGTAAATAGACAAAATTGCTATCCCTGCGCATACAAGAAAGGAATATCACTAAAAGCTAACACTTTCTGTAATTAACAGGCAATTAGAATTAACCAATTGCTGAGAATCAGAAATGATTAAACCAGGACTTTTTGTTTTTGTTTTTCGCATATCCTTCACAGGTCATCGCTGCCAGCATCAGCACCTTTCAACTGATTGATTTCTTGGCTAGATTACGCTCAGTAGTTTGCCATTGCGAACCAGGACTACAGTGGAGATAATAGCAGCTCTAGATGTCATTGGAAAACAGCAAGTGAAATGGTTCGGCCACATAACTAGGCTACCAATTGAGAGCATATTACAACAAACAATAATACACTTAATGGACAGAGAGAATAAAATCCGTGTGAATCTCGATATATGAAGCCCATACACTTTCTTTCTCCCGCTTTTTATGCTTTACTTTGACACAGCAATGCACAAGAGGAACACGATAAGATTATATGAGATGAGATCATATGAGTTGAGATGAGATTAGGTGAGTTGAGATGAGATGGAATGAGATGAGATTAGATAATAAGATTGTCATTACTAACCCCGTGGTTAATATAGTTGAGGTAGGGAAAGGTACCTATCAGCCATTCCGTCCTTCATATGAAACATGGCCGTGTTGTCCTCGTCGGTGTGAAGGTCTTCCAGTGTTAGTGTCTTCAGAGACTGCACATCGATCAGGGCCGGTCTTCAATATCAGAAACACAACGTGTGTTATCGTTTGGGGTTCGATATTGATATGATATTTGTGAAATAGTTAGAGTGAATTATGTTCTTACTGTTTATATTATAGATACAGTGAATATTATCATCATATTTAACAGATCCGTGATTTTTACATTTATAGAAACAGTAAATAAAATCATCACCATTTAACAGTTTCGTGCCTTTTACGTTTAAAGAAACAGAATGAATAATTATCATCATGTAACAGTTCCCCGATGTTTACATTTATAGAATCATTAAATATAATCATCATCATTTAATAGGTCATTTGTAGAAAATCGTTCTCATCTCGGCCATCCGAGAAGTGTAGTTTCTTCTTGTTAAGCCCCCTCCCCCTACCCCCCCCCCCCACACACACACGCACGAACGCACGCACACACACACACACACACACACACACACACACACTCACACACACACACACATACACCTTTCCCCTCCTGCCGTGTGCTAGCTCGTTCACCAGCGTCCACGCCCTCCCCATAAGACACATTTGTGATTGTGATTTATCTCTATATGTGTGTCGGGAATTCCCATATGTAGTTAGCATCTAGATCATCATCATCATATGCCGTGTCGGCAAGCGTATGCGGTCATGTTTCGCCATCTTACACGATCACCACTACCGTGGATAAGCCCTTTGTTTTTGTCTTTATAATGCTATGCAGCCAAGAAATCCAGGTATTTACTTCTCTGCCTTCCACTAGTTCTTTTCCACTGAATCTTGCCAGATGTCACCAAGTTCTCTAGTTTATTTCTTCTCATAATGTGTCACAACAATGTGATGTCTACTTTCTCGAATCAGTTTGCGGTTTTCATGTTTCTAGCAGGACTTGCTCATTAGTTGTTCTATGTGCATCTAGGGCGTGCTTACAAGTTGTTCTATGTGCATCTAAGACTTTCTCATTAGTTGTTCTAGGTGCATCTAGAACTTCTTTATTGGTTGTTCTAGGTGCATCTAGAAATTTGCTCATTGATTGTTCTAGGTGCATCTAGGACTTTCTCATTGGTTGCTCTAAGTGCATCTAGTACTTGCTAATGGGTTGTTCTATGTGCATCTATGACTTTCTCATTGATTGTTCTAAGGGCATCTAGTACTTGCTCATGGGTTGTTCTAGTTGCGTCCAGGAATTTGCTCATTGATTGTTCTAGGTGCATCTAGGACTTGCTAACTGGTTCTTCTAGGGGCATCTAGGACTTGCTCTCTTGTTGTTCTAGGGGCATCTAGGACTTGCTCACTGGGTGTTCTAGGGGCATCTAGGACTCGCTCACCTGGTTCTTCTAGGTGCATCTAGGACTTGCTCACTGGGTGTTCTAGGGGCATCTAGGACTCGCTCACCTGGTTGTTCTAGGTGCATCTAGATGCACGTCTGCTACACCTGTGGTTTTATTCGCTTCTGCTCGGTTTTGAATATTTAAATTTAACCTGTTTCTAGGTCGACCCAGCCTAACATTGGTACCCGCAAATGTCTTTGGATGAAAAGGTGTTAGATGTGATACAATCACATCACCCATTGGGTACCGCTTGGTCTTTTTGTCTAGCCCCATATATCCGATGCATATTATGCGTGAAACAGGACCCATAGTAAACTTCCCTGATGTTACGGGAGTCAATCAAAGGACTTTCTATTTGCACTGCTCTCATTTTTTCCCCCCAATGTATGCCCCGACAAGCTACAACGTCCTTTCCTTGTGTTCAGATGACCAATGTCTGGATCCGTTGCTTCATTCTGCCCCACGAGAAAGATGTCTAAAAGGTCTAGAGACGTCTCCCTCCGGCAGCCAGGTCACCCATTACCGTCTCCTACACAAGTCACTGTCATGATAATTAATATGGAGACACTGCTTTAGTTTCCGAGACACGGTGGTGATTGTGGGTCAGTTATCTGTGACGTTAGAACAACTGAATGTGACATAGTTTACTGTAACTTGTCGGCTGCTTTTCTGCTTCTTTGTCTACTTTCCTATTATTCTTCTTCGTCTATTTCCTATTCTTCTTCTAAGTCCATTGTCTCTATATTTTCTTCGTTTATTTCCTTTTCTTCTAATTAGTCTATTCCCTCTACTTTTTCTTCGTCTATTTCCTATTCTTCTAATTATTATATTTCCACTTTTCTACGTCGTCTATTTCATATTTGTCTACTTAGTATATTTCCTCTACTTTTTCTTTGCTTAGCTCCACTACTTCCCTTTCTTCGTCGCCTCTTTCATATTTCTCCTCTTCTACTTTATCTTACTTTTAGTCTACTTCTTCCTTCTCTTCCTCTGCTTTCTCGTCCTTCTCGTTTACTTCCAGCTCTTCCTCTCACTCCTTATCTTCGCCTATTTCTCTCTCTTCCTCCACTTATTCGTAATCCTCCTCTCCTCCTCCTCCCGTTCTCATAAACCCCCTCTACCTCATCTTTGTCCTTATCGTATTTACCCCCATCTTCATCGTCCTTCTCTCCCTTTCCTTCTATCTCCCCCACCCCTTTCCTGCTCCTCTACATATTCCTCCTCTTTTTCGTTTTCTTTTACTTTTATGCTTTTTCTTATTTCTTTCATCTTTTTCTTTCAACAGTTGACTTTTATTATTTACGCAATTAAATGACATCCAATTATGACCTCGTCTTAATTAATTGCCTTGAAATTGCTGTTTCGTTTTTGACAGTGATACGGGCAATGAAGAAGAGAGAAGATTTCCACGTAATAAAAGGCAGCTGTGTGCATAATGAAACAATGAATAAGACACGATTTAAAGGCAATAAATAGCAGCCTTGTGTAGGTGATATATTTTTCTTATCAACATAAGCTATGGCATAACAGTGTTAGACATGCTACTCACTTGAGTTTAGTGATGTCAGTGAAGTTATAGATCTTCACCATGACAGTGTCCTTCTCCGGACCATCATAAACCACAGCCAGGTGAAGCATACGTAAGACGCCATTGTTGATTTGCTCTATCAAGACGACAGGGTGCTACAAACAAAACATCATAACTTGTTCAGATCCTTGAACGCCAAATAAAGACCTTGAACAGAATCTGGAGGACACATATATGATTGCTTAGACCCATTATTTGAACCTATTGGACAGCTACGATGACTAACAATTGGTGTATAAAAACAAAGGGAATAACACCATACATGAAATACGCCACGGGCGAGAGAAAGGCAACAAAGGCTAATTTACTTTTTTATCTACTGTTGTCCTAGTCAGAGAAGCTGGAACTTAACTAACACCTCTCCACAACGTCTAACCTCAAGTAGAAGACAACAACAACAACAAAAACAGACCCACGATACTACCTAGTATAGTCAGGGCAGCACTGACTAGACACTGGACAGCAGAGACAGGTTAGTTGCAGGGACTGTAATGTGGTAGCGACAGGTAGACATTTTTGACATAACGGTAGACATAATTGCATTTCTAACGTAGGTGTTAATCTAAATGAGGTTTTTAAGTAAATGTTGGTGACTTATACATATGAACTAACATAAATAATGTCATATATTTACTTGAACATTTGCAATACAATTATAAATATACACCAAAAAAAAAAAAAAAAAAAAATCTTGTTTCAGGTCCGGTCTGACGAGCTCAAACGATAGCGAAACTCGAGTCTAGTGCTTCCTCATTGACGTGCATTGAAGTTCATACAAGAATGCGATCAGCGTTGCCAGTAGTAGGTTGTGCTCAATATTTAACTTCACATACATTTTTGAAAGTGATATACATGTGTCGAGTGAGTTTATTCAGATGGAGATAACGACACTCGTAAGTGCACCTTAAATGTGGCAAAGACTCTAATTTACTAAACAAACTGTGTTAGATTTAGTGACATTGTGTACAATTAGAAGCGTGTGAACAAACAGTCGTAACAGCACTTAAATGTGCCAAAGACTTTAACTTATTACATAAACTATGTTATATTTAGTGACACTGTGTTCCTTTATAATCTTGTCAACATATCATTTGTAACCGCACATTCATGTGCCAGAGACTTTAATTCGCGTGGGTCTCTTTGGTTTCGTTCTGACCGCGTGAGCAGACTTTCGTGTCACCAGCAGACGAAACTTATTATAATAATTAACATAATTAATTAAGTATGAATGAAAGGATGAATGAAACATGACACTAACATTTGCATACAAGCATTTGAATGAAATAAATAAATATTTTATTCTTAGAATCATCGTTCTGCGTCAAACATTCTAATGTGCCACTAGTGTCACAATTTGTAATGACATGAGGCCAAACGTTTGACGCTTAGACTAGACATACAAATGTAATATATTGATTATGGTAATCTTGTAGAGGTTATCCTACAAAGGAAAATATGATTGCACCCAAGGGAAGCTATCCATCCATAGTAAATTTGGTTCATACTATAGACTACTCAAAGTGTCAAATGACTAGTTCGTACCAAATAAGTTCATCTAGTTATGGACTAGAGGTACTTAAATTTGACTGGGCCAGGAGTTGGATACCTGGCCACTATGTCTAGTAAACTTTCCTGATGCTACCCACACATCGTGATAGCATGACGCCTAACATGCGTTTTGTTTTGAGGGAGGTCGTAGTTTCAAAGATAGCGTAAGTCGTTGATTGCTTCCGGTCTGTGCTGATTCCCATAGCCAAATAAAGTACTTGTCCAAACAGAAGACCGTATACGATACTAGCTGGCATAATGACAGCAATGAAGAAGTCACGTAGTATACGCCATTTTACTACGAAAGTAAGCACCGTGCCATCATAAAATCTTACCAGACAACCAGACTAAATACAAGTAAACAACACAGTTGGGCCTTTGACAATAAAGAAGAATTTAAAAATTGGCTACCCACACACAGAATGAAAGTACCACTTTCATAGGGAAGAGGGGGAGAGTGTCACGAAACCAGGATACTACCTAGGATAGCCGAGATCAGTACTAGACAAGGACACATTTTAGTTGCAGTGACTGTAACATAGCAGCGGGCAGGTGTACTAAGAAAGGTCAGGGTTGTTTGCGTCTAGTGGCAGGCAAACCGTGTACTCGGACCAGACCTCGTGTCCATCGGACCACACCAAGTAACCCAAGGTTCACAGGCTGTAGGAATCAGTGATCCGGATGAGCGTACCTGAATGAGACAGACAGGTTAACAGAACTGCGACACGGACGGACGTAGGATTGTGGCTGTGATTCCCGAATGTATCGTTTTGATAGCATGATTGAATGAGCTTCTAGATTAAACTGTGATTGAGATGGCGAGTATTAACAGCGAGTGTGTACTGATAGTCAATGAGTGCCTATATATATATATATATATATATATATATATATATATATATATATATATATATATATATATATATATATATATATATATATATATATATACATATATATATATATATATATATATATATATATATATATATATATATATATATATATATATATATATATATAATAGTAATAATATAATTTTCTACACCAACCTGAGAATAAAAAATATTAATAGAAGTGATAAACATTGTTTTAAAACAAGTTATTGGATATAATATTCACAGGACATCGCTGTAAACACCAGCATTTTACAGCTGTTGTCGATTTCTTGGCATTATTACGCTCAGTAGTTTGCCATTGCTTTCTGAGCGACCGGCTCACATTCCCCCGTATGTAACCAAGGCGATGCGATCCGCTACCGAATCTCTCGCAGATGCGTTACCCTACGTGGATATACAGGATTACTAAGAAAGTCATAAACACCTGGGCCAGGGATTGATTGATTGATTGATTGATTGATTGATTTAGGAACCGACATCACAGCATTCGGGACATTCCAATAAGCGCTCCGTCCCCATCCTCAGCAGCCAGCGAAGAGTTCCAACACTAATAGTTCCAGTAGCAATCTGATTATATGTCCGTCTCGCCTTTCCTCTGAGCGTCGAGCGTCGGCTAGATCCCCTCGTCACACTTCGCTGTCTCATTCTTACTAGACTATGGTGATCCATTTGCTCCTCCGAGGTGTTCACGTGCTCCCACAAGGCCGCAACCACGCCTGCCTTGTCATGCATCAATACTCCACCAAGTTTTGCCGAGCCAGCCAATCTGTCCGCCTGTTCATTCCCCAGCACACCGGCATGCCCAGGAGAAAAGATCCAGGTGATGCTTGCTACCCGTGACCTCCGAAGCGAAGCAAGCCACTCTGCACGAAGCTTGCCTGTTTTCACCCTTCTCAGCATGCTTTCTGAGTCAGTTACAATCACAATGTGTGTATGTATCGTGTTTTATATCCAGCGGAAAGCTGCACTGACCGCCTCCACCTCCATTCTTAAGCTAGATGTAGTGTCATCATACGCCAGGCTCTCCTGCACCAAACGCCGACCATTAGTTTTTGCCAAGAACCCCCAGGCACTTCTCCTACCTCTCAACACCGACCCATCCGTGTAGATGATCACATCACCCGGGCGAGCATTATCCTGAATTAGTTGCTGAATTTCCACTTCCGTGGCTCAATGTAATTATAACTCTGCACAAGTCTGACTGCATGGCTGGCACTCTGACCTGGGCCAGGGAGACGGGTGATAATCATCTGATAGGACAACATTAAAGTCTGTCCAATGTATACCAAGAACATAATAAAATGATGCATATAAACATAGCAAATATAAAAGGAGCATAATCCTAGCATAGTCGTATAATCCTACATGTATAGTAAGATGAAAAACATGTATAGTAATATACTCTAGACAGAAAACTGAGAAATACTAATTCTCATAGAAATAGCCTACAACATACCGAAAAATGAAAGCTTCGAATTTACAGGCTGTAGATAGGAGCTAGAAACTAACATTCCTAGACACTTCTAACAGCATAATAATCAGACATATGAAATTTATGCATAAACGTCTATAATACCTGATCCTCCGAATATTCCAGTCTGATTTGAGACGTTCCCGCCCCGAGCATTTATACACATCCTCTTATCTGTGGAGTAACTTTGATTTCGCTGATCAGGCAGCGGGTGTTAGCCATACGTTTTTTGGTTCATTTGTGGTGTCCGTCCGGTCACACCTTGTATGGTTGAGAGTTCTCAGTCCGATGTAAATTATCCTTGAGCGACTGACCATCTCACGCATGTTGACCGTTCGACGTTCTATTCAGTAGGAATTTCTCACCTTTATTTCTGCTTCGCGGCCCTAGGCCGTTTATCCTCTTCGCTACTCTGTATACGATTTCACGCAATATTTTCCAGTCCCTGGGCTATAAAGCATCAACCATGATACATGATTCGCTATAAAATCTAGCCTGTGATAGCTTTGAGTGTTGGCCGTCTCCTTGCGTAACCATGCGCCAAAGATTGAGAGACGCAGAGAAGCGTGCCCTAATCTGTATACCTCTTATTTCTCATTCCTCTCTTTTTAAATACTTTCTAGTAGTATTAGAGGCATTCTGAAAGAATCGCGGCATTCAACGACAAACATATACTGATCATTTTTACATTACATTCGCCGCTCATTGTTATATAACATATAACGGTCAGTGTTACATAACATATACCAGACAATGTTATATAACATACCTGTCATTGTTACATAAAATATACCTGTCAGTGTTACATAACATATAACTGTCAGTGTTACATAAAATATACCGGAAGGTGTTACATAACATATACCAGACAGTGTTGCATAACATATTCTAGACAGTGTTACATAACACATACCAGACAGTGTTACTTAACATATACCAGACAGTGTTACATAACATATAACTGTCAGTGGTACATAAAATATACCGGAAGGTGTTACATAACATATACCGGACAGTGTTACATAACATATAACAGACATTGTTACATAATACATACCGGGCAGTGCCACATAACATAAAACAGACAGTGTTATATAACATATAACAGACAGTACAGTGTTACATAACATATAACAGACATTGTTACATAATATATACCGGGAAGTGCCACATAACATAAAACAGACAGTGTTATATAACATATAACAGATAGTGTTAGATAACATATACCAGGCAGTTTTACATAACATATACCAGACAGTGTTACATAAAATATAACAGACATTATTATAACATATTCTATACAGTGTTACATAACATATAACAGACAGTGTCAAATCTGTATATATAAAAAAGAATGTATGTCTGTATGTCTGTATGTATGTTATTTATGCGTTCGCGAATGGTTCATACGATTGAGATGAAATTTTCTACACGTCTTCGTCTCATTACCGTGCTGCCAACTGTCATAGATTTTTAGTGTACAAACAGGTATTTACTTAATATTATTTAATATTTAATTTACATTTTAATGTATAAATAGCGAGGAGACATAACTTCTAATAGCATTGCTATATATGTAAAAGTGTTGCATATTTCTCAAATAGGAGGACCTTTTCGCTACAGTTATCTACAGGCATATGCGTTATAATCCTCCTCCTGCTCGTACTCCTCCCCCTCCCTCTCCTCCTCCTTCTTTTCCCCATCCTCCTCTCCTCCCTCCCCCTCCTACTCCTCCTCCTCCCCTTCCTTCACTCTACTCCTCCTCCTCCTCCCCTCCTCCTCACCCTCCTCCTCTTCTTCCCCCCTCCTCCCCCTAATCCTTTCGCTCTTCTCCCCTCCCTCTCTTCTCCCCTCCTCCTCCCTACACATCCTCCTCCCTACACCTCCTCCTCCTCCCCTCCTCCTCCTCCCCTCCTCCTATACCTCCTCCCCTCCTCCTCATCCCCTCCTCCTACTACTCCCCTCCTTCTCGTCCTCCTCCTCTCCTCCAACTCCCCCTCCTCTTCCTCCCCCTCCTCTTCTCCCCCTCCTCCTCCCTCTCCTCCTCCTCTCCTCTTACTCCTCCTCCTCCCCCTCCTTAACCTCCTCCTCCTTCCTCCTCCTCCTCCACCGTACTCCTCCTCCCCTCCTTCTCCTCCTCCCCTCCTCCTCCTCCCCCTCCTCCCCCTCCTCCTCCCCTCCCCATCCTCCCCTTTATCCTCCTCCTCCCCCTCCTCCTCATCCCACTCCTCCCCCTCCTCCCCCCTCCTCCTTATTTTTACATAACATATAACAGACAGTGTTACATAACATATACCAGGCAGTATTACATAACACATACCGGACAGTGTTACATAACATATAACAGACATTGTTACATAATATATACCGGGCAGTGCCACATAACATAAAACAGACAGTGTTATATAACATATAACAGACAGTACAGTGTTACATAACATATAACAGACATTGTTACATAATATATACCGGGAAGTGCCACATAACATAAAACAGACAGTGTTATATAAGATATAACAGACAGTGTTACATAACATATACAAGACAGTTTTACATAACATATAACAGACATTATTACATAACATATTTTATACAGTGTTACATAACATATACCAGACAGTATTACATAACATATACCAGGCAGTATTACATAACATATAACAGACAGTGTCAAATCTGTATTTATAAAAAAGAATGTATGTCTGTATGTCTGTATGTATGTTATTTATGCGTTCGCGAATGGTTCATACGATTGAGATGAAATTTTCTACACGTCTTCGTCTCATTACCGTGCTGCCAACTGTCATAGATTTTTAGTGTACAAACAGTTATTTACTTAATATTATTTAATATTTAATTTACATTTTAATGTATATATAGCGAGGAGATATAACTTCTAATAGCATTGCTATATGTAAAATTGTTGCATATTTCTCAAATAGGAAGACCTTTTCGCTACAGTTATTTACAGGAATATGCGTTATAATCCTCCTCCTGCTCGTACTCCTCCCCCGCCCCCTCCTCCTCCTTCCTTTCCCCATCCTCCTCCTCCTCCCCTCCCCATCCTACTCCTCCTGCTCCCCTTCCTTCACTCTACTCCTCCTCCTCCTCCCCTCCTCCTCACCCTCATCCTCTTCTTCCCCCCTCCTCCCCCTAATCCTTTCCCTATTCTCCCCTCCCCGTCTTCTCCCCTCCTCCTCCCTACACATCCTCCTCCCTACACCTCCTCCTCCCCTCCTCCTCCCCGCCTCCTAAATCTTCTCCCCTCCTCCTCATCCCCTCCTCCTACTACTCCCCTCCTTTTCCTCCTCCTCCTCCTCCTCCCCCTCCCCCTCCTCCTCCCCCTCCTCCTCCTCCCCTCCTCTTCCTCATTCTCCCTCCCCCTCCTTCACCCTCCTCCTCCCTCCTCCTCCTCCTCCTCCACCGTACTCCTCCTCCCCTCCTTCTCCCTCTTCCCCTCCTCCTCCCCCTACTCCTCCAGCCCTCCTCCTCCTCCCCCTCCTCCTCCACCTCCTCCCCATCCTCCCCCTTATCCTCCTCCTCCTCCTCCCCCTCCTCATCCTTATTTTTACATAACATATAACAGACAGTGTTACATAACATATATCAGGCAGTATTACATAACATATACCCGACAGTGTTACATAACATATACTAGGAAGTATTACATAACATATCCCAGACAGTATTACATAACACATACCAGACAGTATTACATAACATATTCCAGACATTGTTACATAACATATACGAGACAGTGCTACATAACATATACTAGATAGTATTACATAACATATACCAGGCAGTGTTAAATAATATATACCAGATAGTATTACATAATATATATCAGACAGTGTTACATAACATATTATATACAGTGTTACATAACATATGCCGGACAGTGTTACATAACACATACCAGACAGTATTACATACCATATACCAGTCTGTATTACATAAAATATACCAGCCAGTGTTCTATAACATATACCAGACAGTGTTACATACCATATTCTATACAGTGTTACATAACATATATCGGACAGTGTTACATAACACATAGCAGACAGTGTGTCATAATCTCCCCGCCAGTTATAACGCGTCGTCTTCGACGGCGCCAGGGAAATACGGCCAGGCACCGATGAGCAACATTAACCACGCTGTGGCAGAGCGGGTTAGCCAGTACAGGCGTGGAACATGAACTCCACGCAGGGACGCAACCCCAATTAGCAAGCCTTCACAATGGTGAGCTTCAGACGGCTTTGGAATGTTGTAGAGGACGGACTGGTTGAATGCGGCTCGAGTTGTGTGTACGAATGCGTATAGATTGAAAGCCTGTATGAATAGGAGACAGTGCGCTTGGGTTGTAGGACTGTAAGTTGTATTGCATTGTATTATATTTGTATATCTATTGATTGTCTTTTGACATCGCTATTTTATTTGCGCGATGTATGTAATGATTGTAATGAGTGAGCAGCGTGAATAAAGGGTTTGACTTGTAGTTGTTGTGTGTCACGTCAAGTCATTCCGTGACCGTGTTTTTGTATCACATTTTGTCAGTGTATACGAGCCTAGATTCTTGCTCAGAGCAAGACCCGACACAGTGTTACATAACATATACCAGACAATGTTACATAACATATACCAGACGGAATTACACAACATGTATCAGACAGTGTTACATGACATATACCAGACATTGTTACATAACATATACCAGACTGTATTACATAACATATACGAGACATTGTTACATAACGTATTCCAGACATTACTACATAACCTATAACAGACAGTGTTACATAACACATACCAGACAGTATTACATAACATATAACAGGCAGTATTACATAACATATACCAGACAGTTCGGTTAGCGGGTTAGGGGTATACCCTACCAAAGGAGATGTAAGACACCTCCTTTCCTCCGTTAGTCTACGGGACACCCTTGGGCAAGGTGGAGTACCCGTTTAGCCCCCCGATTAGGGATACGTGAAGCCATGGAAGCAGGTGGTGGATGGAGTGTGAGAGCAGCCGCAGATTGTTGTTGGTTATGGTATTGCACTCTGCGGCGATAGGCAGATGATCTCAATAGTAGAGACAATGGCTATGGCCACCGACTAGTACAGTCACTGCCCAGAAGGAAAGCAATGGCAAACTACCTTCTGCAAAACTTGCCAAGAAACCATAACAACCATGAAAAAAATACATAATAAGAAAGAGAACTGGCGGCGAGACCCCCAGGCCAGGCAGATCAGATAACACTGGGGAAGAGTGTGACACAGGGACCAGTACTAGTAATCGTGATGACGGAGTTAATCCTGACTGTGTTACCAAGGAAATCCCCTGTGTCAGACTAAGAAACAGAGTTAGAATAGCAACGTGGAATGTGAGATGTCTGTATGAAGGAAAGCTTAAAGTAGTGTGTGATGAGATTGAGAGGTTAAACATTTAAATTTTAGGAATTAGTGAACATCGCTGGAGCGGCGGCAAGGGACATTTTACAACTGAAAATGGAAGTATTTTAATTTATTCTGGTAGAGACGTCGGACGCCAGAGTGGAGTGGCATTTTGTTTAGATAAGACAACTGCAAAAGCTTTAATGGGACATAATCCAGTTAGTGATAGAATCCTCACTATTAGACTTAAAGGCCGTCCAAAAAAACACAACTCTCATACAGATATATGTACCTACTTCAACAGCAGAGGAGGACGAAATTGAAGATTTTTACAACACACTACAAGACACATTAAATAAGATTGGTCATAATGATATAGCAATAATAATGGGAGATTTTAATGCAAAAGTAGGTGCAGGAAGAGCTGAAAATGAGAGACACGTTTTAGGAAAATATTGATTATGAAATAGAATTGATGCATGTGACAAATTAATTGAATTGTGCACAGAAAATAAGTTAACGATAGCCAACACGCTTTTTAAACAACATCCAAGAAGACTCTTCACATGGAAGTCTCCAGACAGTATTACCAAAAATCAGATAGATTATATTTTAATACAAAGAAGATGGAGATCAAGCATAACATCTGCAAAAACCCTACGAAGTGCAGACTGTGATACAGACCATCAGTTGTTAGAAGCAGATCTGAAATTAAAACTCTAAACGCTTATCCGAGGACCAAGGCCACTTCGTTTTGATCTCACAAAAAGACCGGATGCATACACTGTAGAAGTTAGAAATCGCTTTGGGGTCTTGATGTCTGTGCAAGAAGAAATGACACCTGATGAACTGGCAGTACAAGCTAGAGATATCTTGATAACTGCAGCCAAAGATCTAATTCCGACCAAGAAAAAGCAACTTAAGCCATGGATTACATCATACACGTTAGAATTAATAAAACAACAAAGGGAGCTGAAACAGAAAGGAGATGAATCCGATAACAGCAGGATGAAGTATAAATCTTTAACACGAGAAATACGAAAGAACACAAGAAAGTACAAAAATTAATATATACAAGATTGCTGTACCAGAATAGAACAATATCATAAGACTGGAAGAGATTATGAAATGTTCAAAGAAATGAAGTTATTGACAAGAAATGTTCAACCTCAATTGGATATTATCTGTGACAAGATGGGAAATATCTTAACAGAATCTAGACAAATTCTAGAAAGATGGCAGGAGTACTGCAGTGGAATGTATGATATGAGAGACAGTGAGGATATGAATGAGATACATAAGCCAATGACAGCAGAGACAGAACCTGAACCCTCATTAGATGAAATTGCTTGAAGAATGGTAAATCACCTGGATGTGATGAGATACCAGCTGAACTAATTAAAGCGAGAGGAGAAGAAAGCATACACATATATCATGCATTATGTACAAAGATTTGGAAATATGGTATTTGGCTAAAAGATTGGAAGAGAACTATCTTCATTGCAATACCAAAAAAGGGCAACCTGAAATTATGCACCAACTATAGAACTGTTGCCCTGATCAGTCATGCAAGTAAAATTCTATTAAAAGTCATAATGGGAACACTTCGTAAGAAAATAGAAGAAGAGATTACCGTGGTTCAAGCTGGATTTAGACAAGGAAGAGGAACAAGAGATCACATATTCAACATGCGTTTAATAATAGAGAAGTGCAGAGAATTTAATGTAAACCTATTCTCATGTTTTGTGGATTATTCAAAGGCATTTGACTATGTACAACATCAGAAACTTTGGGAAATCATGATAAATATGGCCTTTCCATCACATGTAGTACAACTCATAAAAATGCTCTATCTAGACCAACAAGCAGCAGTTAGAATAGATGGCGAGGCATCAGATTGGTTTGACATCAGGCAAGGAGTCCGTCAGGGCTGCGTGCTGTCACCCTATTTGTTTAACCTGTACGCCGAAAATATAATGAGAAATGTAAGAGATGATATAAACAGGGAGCTTAATGATGCCCTTAATATCGGCGGTCATGACATACCAGAGATTCAATATGCTGATGTCGCAGTATTACTCTCCACAACACAGAATGGCATAGAAAACCTAATAGCATCAACCCAATTGAATAGTGAAAATCACAACTTATATCTTAACATAGCAAAATCAAAGATAATGCATACAGATAAAACTACTATGGAGAAAGAAATATACATTAATGGGGAAAAATTGGAGGTGGTGGAAAATTTTGAATATCTAGGGTCATTGATTACCAACAACGGTGACACATTGAAAGAAATTAAACGGTGACTATCAATTGCTCTTCAAAGACTAAAACAGCTGAATAAATTATGGAGTGGGACAGACAGAACTACAAAAATTAGATTTTTAAGAGCATGCATCTGTCCCATTGCAACATACGCCTGTGAGACATGGACACTTACTAAACATGCTGAACAGCGCATAAACGCCTTTGAATATAAATGTTATAGACGAGTTCTAAGAATATCTTGGGTAAAGAAAAGAACAAATGCATCCATACTTCAAGAGTTGAATATTAAAGGTTGGCTATTAAAGACTATAAAACAAAGAAAATTGAAATATTTTGGTCACTTGAAACGTCACGAAAGTTTGGAGAGAACAATAATGGAAGGGTATATGCCTGGGAAGAGAGGAAGAGGAAGCCCAAAGAGAAGATGGGTGCAGGATGTGGCGGATGATCTCCAGATGGCTGTATCAGACACGGGACATCTTGCTTATGATAGAGAAGTTTTCCGGAAGGTTGTTATGGGAACCAGGTTCTGCAAAGGACATGCTACTGAATGAATACCAGACAGTGTTACATAACATATAACAGACAATTTTACATAACATATATCAGACAGTATTACATAACATATAACAGACAGTGTTACATATCATATAAAAGACAGTGTTACGCAACATATAACAGACAGTGTTACGTAACATATAACAGACAGTATTACATAACATATAACAGACAGTGTTACATAACCATACAATATTACATAACATATAACAGACAATGTTACATAACATATACTAGACATTGTTACACAACATGTACAGGTCAGTGTTACAAAAAATATAACAGACAGTATTACATAACACATACCGTTCAGTATTACATAACATATAACAGGCAGTGTCACATAACATATAGCTGCCAGTGTTATATAACATAACGGTCAGTGTTACATAACATACAAGTCAGTCTTACATGCCATATACAGGTAAGTGTTACATAACATACCGGTCAATGTTACGTAACATACCGATCAGTGTTACATAACATATACCGGCCATTGTTAAATAACATATACAGGTCAGTGTTGGATATCATACTGGTCAGTGTTACATAACATACCTGTCAGTGTTACATAACACACGGATCAGTGTTACATACCATATACAGGTGAGTGTTCCATAACACACGGATCAGTGTTACATAACATACAGGCCAGTGTTACATAACAGATGCAGGTCAGTGGTATATAACATATACCGGACAGTGTTACATAACATATATCTATCAATGTTACATAACATATACAGGTCAGTGTTACATAACATAAAGGTCTGTGTTACAAAACATATACAGGTCAGTCTTACATAACATATACAGTTCATTATTACATAACATATACAGGTCAGTGTTACAAAACATATACAGGTCAGTGTTACATAACATATACAGTTCACTATTACATAACATATACAATTCCTTATTACATAACATATACAGTTCATTATTACATAACATATACAGTTCACTATTACATAACATATACAGGTCAGTGTTACATAAGATATACAGGTCAGTGTTACATAACATACCGGTCTGTGTTCCATAACATATACAGGTCAGTGTTACATAACATACCGGTCTGTGTTACATAACATATACAGTTCACTATTACATAACATATACAGTTCATTATTACATAACATATACAGGTCAGTGTTATATAACATATACAGGTCAGTGTTACATAACATGGTCTCAAGGTATGGTGTCCGCCTCGAGTGCTGGAGGTCCCGGGTTCATATTAAAAAAATCCACCTGGACTTCCAGTAATAAAATTTCCCCTGGTCTCTGGGTAGTGAGATCGGACGCCCATGTGTATTGTTGCGCACGTAAAAAATCCCTTGGCAGTTGGAAATCGAAAAAGAGTAGCCAAACGGCGCTGCCCGGGCACAATTTCGAGTTAAAAATCTACCCAAAGTATTTCAGGATCTTCGCTGATGCAACGGAGTTCGTGCATTGAGCTGAGTTTCTCCAGAATCAGGTTTGAATTAGGAGGAAAACGGAGAACTTATGGGTTAAACCGTGTGCCGTGATGTTGATCCAACGACTAAACTAAACTAAACTAATGTTACATACCATACCTGTCAGCGTTGCATAACAAATACAGGTCAGTGTTACATAATATACAGGTCAGTGTTACATAACATATACAGGTCAATGTTACATAACATATACCAGAGAGTGTTACATAACATATACCAGACAGTGTTACATAAGATATACCAGACAGTGTTACATAACATATACAGGTCAGTGTTACATAACATATACCAGAGAGTGTTACATAACATATACCAGACAGTGTTACATAAGATATACCAGGCAGTGTTACATAACATACAGGTCAGTGTTACATATCATATATCAGTGTTACATAACATATACAGGTCGGTGTTACATAACATACAGGCCAGTGTTACATAACACTTACCGGTCAGTATTACATAACATGCAGCTCAGTGTTACATAACATATACCAGACAGTGTTACATAACATACTCCAGTCAGTGTTACATAACCTATACAAGGCAGTGCTATATAACATACCAGACAGTGTTACATAACATATACAGGTAATTGTTACGTAACATATGCAGCTCAGTGTTACATAACATACAGGCCAGTGTTATATAAGATATAACAGACAGTGTTACATAAGATTTACCATTCAGTGTTACATAAGATATACCAGGCAGTGTTAGATAAGATATATCAGGCAGTGTTACATAACATATACCAGACAGTTTTACATAAGATATACGAGACAGTGTTACATAAGATATACCAGGTAGTATTACATAAGATGTACCAGGTAGTGTTACATAAGATATACGAGACAGTGTTACATAAGATATACCAGGTAGTATTACATAAGATGTACCAGCTAGTGTTACATAAGATATATCAGACAGTGTTACATAAGATATATCAGACAGTGTTACATAAGATATGCCAGGCAGTGTTACATAACATATACCAGACAGTGGTACATAACATATACCAGACAGTTTTACATAAGACATATCAGGCAGTGTTACGTAACATATACCAGGCTGTGTTACATAACATATTCTATACAGTGTTACATAAGATATACCAGGTAGTGTTACATAAGATATATCAGACAGTGTTACATAAGATATACCAGACAGTGTTACATAACATATACCAGGCAGTGTTACATAACATATACCACACAGTGTTACATAACATATACTAGACAGTATTTCATAATATATACCAGACAGTATTACATAACATATTCTATACAGTGTTACATAACATATGCTTGCTAGTGTAATATAACATATATCAGACAGTGTTACATAACATATACCAGCCAGTGTTACATGGCCTATACCAGGCAGTGTTACATAACATATACCAGACAGTGTTACATAACATATACCAGACAGTGTTATATAACAGATAACAGACAGTGTAATATAACATATACCAGACAGTGTTACATGGCTTATACCAGGCAGTGTTACATAACACATACTAGACAGTGTTATATAACATATACCAGGCAGTGTTACATCCGGTTTCAAGATGGCGACGGACGGTCGTGTTGTTTTGTGTTCGTTAACTTTTTCGCGTAAGGGATGGATTTATTCATCTCTTGCGTGTAATTGGTGTGCCAGGATGTAAAACCAGGAGTTTCTACTCAAGATCTGCGCGGGTGCTACGGAGTTCGTGCATCGAGCGAAGCCATCCTTGAGTGAATTTTCAGCAGCGTGTGTGGTTATCAGCAGTCTGTGTTTACGTTTTTTCAACATGGCGGAAGAACGTCTTCTTTCCGAGCGATCAACAGTCAACATAACGAAGCGGCGTGGTAGCCGCGCAGGGACAAAGAAGCAAGGTAAGCGCGGGGGTTTGAGACGTTTTAGACTCAAGTGTCACCGTCTAGGACTCAGGAACATCCGTATTCTATATTGGAACTGTGCCAGTGTAAAACAACGGGGCTCTATTTTAGAAACCCTAGTTTACAGGAACGACATTGTAGCACTCCAGGAGACGAGACTGGGCGATCAGCTACTCCGAATTGCCGGCTTCAAATGTTTCTACAACAGACGACATCTGGGAACGGCGATTCTCGTTCGCGACAGCATGGTGGTGTCAGAGCTAGACATGTCCAGTTGGGACAGTGACGATATACAAATACAGGCGTTGAGAGTTCATTCAGTATACCATTCGTGTTGGTTAATGTTTATGCCCGCAATGCGAGTGTGGACGCCCAGAAGTGGCAGTGCTTAAGTGGCATATTAGGCCACGAGAGAAATGTTATTTTCTGTGGTGACTTCAACGCTAAAGGCAGATCATGGGGAAACACTTCCTCCAATACACAAGGGGAGGAGCTAGAGACTGCACTGGAAACCATCAACCTGGTTTGTATCAACAGTGGCTGTGTCACCAGGACAGCAAGCCGTCCAGGCGATGAGGACAGTGCTATTGATCTGGCGCTAGTTTCACCTTCACTCACTACAGTGTGTAGATGGGGTGTCCTAGGACACCATGGCAGCGACCACCACCCTTGCAGCATATTGGTGGAGAAAGGCAGAACCAGGCAGCACAAGCTAAAGGTAAAGACGTTCCAGTATGACAGTACAGGGCAAGATGTGGTGAGCAAAATAAGACGTGACAAGCGCAGAACGTTTCAGGGCAGGAGAAAAAGCTGGGAGCAGCCACCGTGGTGGAGTTTCGAGGTGGAGAAGGCTTGGGTGGATAAGCGTAGTGCTGTAAGGAGATGGCAAAATGCCAAGAAGAACAGAGCTGGTCATCCTAGTCCCTGCTTGCACTTAGAAAGAGAGATGCACACAAAAGTAAGCTATTTCAAAAAACTGGTCAAGGTGGTTAAAAGCGAAAAATGGGCAGAGGTGTGTCAAAGAGTAAGCACAGACAAGTCACTGAAATTGTTCTGGCGACTACATAAAAGCATGAGTGGGGTAGTCAAGAATAAGAGCATTTCTGACTTCCAAGGTGCTGACCTCATCTGGCAGAGGACTGATGAGGATAAGGGCAAAGCCCTCTTTGAACGCTACCTTGAGCAGAGCAACCAGACAGACATGGGAGGCCGGAATCTGGCCAAGGAGGTCACCTCAGACAGATGCAAGGCCCAGAACACTTCGGATGAAGACACAGTGACAGTGAAAGAAATCAAGGCTGTGCTTCGACGATCAAAAAACAGTGCTCCAGGTCCTGATGGCATAAGATACGACGACATAAATAGGTGTACCGACAATGAGCTAGAGAAACTAGCAGACATGTACAACAACAGTATAGGGAGTGCTAGCATCAAGGAGGAATGGTTACATAGCTATCTGATTCCCTTGCCGAAGCCTGACAAAGACCACAAAAAAATTCAGGGATATCGAATTATAACCATGCAGAATACAGTAGGCAAGCTGCTGGAGAAGGTAATTGCCAGGAAAATATCAAGCCAACTAGAGAGGCAAGGTGTTTTCCCACCTACCCTGGGTGGGTACCGTCCAAAAAGAGAAACCTAGGACCAATGCAGCAGTCTTTGCCCATGATGTCTATGAAGGTTTCCACTCAGGCACTGAAACTGTTGCTGCAGCGATTGATCTTGAGGACGCATACAACAGAGTACCACTGGATTTTTTAATGTTTCAGCTTCTTGAACTAAACGTAAGTCCATTCCTCCTTAGTTGGATCGCTGCAGCCCTCTTCCAACGGAAAGTAGTTTTTAGATGTGGCAGTTGGACTTCGGAACCAACAACAATATATCCTGGCCTACCACAGGGATCACCATTATCTCCGGTACTGTTCAACGCCTACACAGTGAGAATCACCAGTGAGCAGATCACTGGACCTGGCAGGACATTGTCATATGCCGATGATGTTTTAGTGTATCGTCAGGGTAAGGATAGAGAGGAGGTTGCTGTGGAACTACAAACCGAACTCAATCGCATAAGTACTTGGTGTGATGAAGCTGGGGCAATGGTCAACCCAACAAAGGCAACAGTGACTTGGTTCTCGTTGAATAATCATATTGTCAACAATCCAACACCAACTGTAATGCTGTGTTCAGAGACGGTGGAAAGAACGCAGGCAATGAATTACCTGGGGATACGGTTTGATCGAAGCCTTGCTTATAATGTGCACATAGACCAGGTGATAACAAAGGCCAAGCGGGGCTTGGCAGCGATGCGGGTGATGGCGGCAGCAAACTGTGAGCAGCGCCATCTATGTCTTCTGTACGAGGGGCTGGTCATGTCTGTTTTGGAGTATGCAATGGCAATCCTGACTCTCAGCCATAAGCAGATAGAAAGGATGGAAAGGATACAGAATGAAGCTATGCGCATTATTCTTGGATGTACAAGAGATACAGCATGCAGGGCGATGCGCTACCTTCTTGATTTTCCAACCATTGAAGAGAGAATGCAAGTTTGCAGGGCACGCGCCTACCTCAGAATTAACGCAAACACACAGCATCCACTGCATAGTGAAATTAGGAAGGTGAAGGGCAGCAGGTTAAAAAGAGGACGGTCGTGGATGGGTCAAGCCGAAGACATTCTTCAACAGGTGTGTTCACTTGAGGACTTAGAACCTGGCGAGGAGTGGGTGCAAGTGCCAACAGACTTCTGCACATCCTTTTCAGTTTGCATCCAACTAGATAGAAAATGCAGACAAGAAAATCCGGCTGCTGTGGAGGCTGAAGTACAAGCGTTGATTTTCGAGAATTCGCTAGACAGTGACGCGGTCATCTACACAGATGGGTCGGTCGTCCGACATGTGAGAAGCTCATGGGCCTTTACAGCTCGGGCCGGAGGGAGAATTGTGAAGGAGGACTCTGGTGCTTTCACTGAAACCACAAGTAGCCTGACCATGGAAGTCATGGCAGTAAGTAAAGCAATAACATGGCTCGAGACACAGACATTCACTAGGGCTTGTTTCCTTAGCGACTCAATGAACATGATCAAGAGGATAGAGGAGGGGTCGATCCGAAGAGAATGGTTGCTGCCTCTGGAGCGGTCTCGGCTGGCAAAGATTAGTTTCATCTTCGTGCCAGGTCATGCGGGAGTACAAGGAAATGAGCGGGCTGACAAGCTCGCAGGTGAGGCTACTGTGGAGGGCGGACGCGCCATGGACCAGGCTGACATTCTGAATGCTCTTCGAGAAGTGAGACTTTTGCAAGAACCAAGTGATGACTGTGAATCTACAACAATGGCCAGACTGCGAGAGCAGCAAATTAAAAGAGGGGTGGCCAAACAAGAACACTACGCAGGAAGCCAAAGAAGATTGATAAACCAACACAGAACTGGCGTCGTTAGCCGCTACACGCTGCGGGATTTGCTGAGGAGGGGATCCGAGCACTTATGGACTGAATGGTCCGATGTGCAACGAGGATGATCTGTCGACTAACTAACTAACTAACTAACATATACCAGACAGTGTTACATTGCCTATACCAGGCAGTGTTACATAACATATACCGGCCCGTGTTACATAATATATAACAGACAGAGTTACATAACATATACCAGACAGTGTTACATAACATATTCTAGTCATTGTTACATAACAAATGCTGGCTGGTGTTTCATTACATATTCCAGACAGTGTTACATTACCTTACCAGACAGTGTTTCATAAAATATACCTGGAAGTGTTACATAATCTGGAACAGACAATATTACATAACATATACCCGGAAGTGTTACGTATCCTATGATGGTTGTATAGTTGGTTCAATTCAGTATCTATTCAAAATAATTAAATTATCGAAGGTGGTAGTGACAATAAAAAGGGCAATGCCCAAATATGATGTGATTGTAATAGAAAATATTCAGTTAGGTAATTCATTGACTCAGACATGAGCAAATGCATTGTAAAGGTAGCATGTATAGTTGCGAGCGCGTGCGTGTGTGAGTGTGTGTTTGTGTGTGTACAGAGTTGCAGAGGGATAGATTATCTTGGTCTAGAGTTTTAACGTGAAATAAGCTGACAACGGGAGCGTGCCACGAATCGTGCACGTGGATTCTTCTTCTTCTTCTGCGTTCATCCGGACTAATTTTTTTTCTTCCTGACGTGATTGCGTTGTGCCTGTTCACAGAAGAGCTGCATTCTTGCGCGGTTAGGCCGACACATCCGACTTCTGCGGGCATTTGTTGACCAGGTTAACCTTCCCGGGGCACTTGGATTTAAACATTGACTTCTCGTTCAGAAAACAATGGCAATGTTTTTTTTTTTCGCAAATCATATTTGCAGGACATCGCTGTCAACACCATAATTTTAACTCTGTTGTTGATCTCTTGGCAAGATTACGCTCAATAATTTGCCATTCTTTCTGAGCAAACGGGCTCACATACCCTCGTAAGTAATCAAGGCGACGTGATCTGCTACCGAATCTCGAACAGCTTCGTTACCCTACGTGGATATACGGGATTACGGAGAAAGTCACTAAGCCCTTCGCCAGCCAGACCTGCATTGGCAAATTGTAGAACGTAAAATTACCTGGTAAAAAAACATGTGGTTGATTCAATTCAATTCAATTCAACTTTATTTTAAAAGGTTTACAAATTGCGCACGCAGAATGTCTGGCAACTGAATTGTATTTTCAAGACCAGACAACTTAGAGAGAATGCTCTTGAAATAATCCATCATATTCTTGATCTAATGACCAACTGTGATACAAAATATGAAGAGAATGTCCTCTAACATACCTATAAAACATACTTATGTTGATCAATAGAAGGGGGACAATTGAACAAATAGGTTAACGTGCCGGACGTAATGCGGTCACATCTACGGGGATTGACCAAAATTCGATGACGTCATGCTCGGGTCCGCTTTCTTCATCTGTGGCTTATTGTTCCAGTGTCCGATGTAGTAAGATAGAAAGTCCAGCACAGTCCTGGACTGGGGCTTAGACAGAAATAGACATGGTTTTATTTAAGTACATAATGGAGCCTGCTCCGTGGCGAAGGCTTTACTAATGCAAATTGTAATCCCGCATATCGCGTTGTGAAACACAGCCTCGGGCGATTTGTAAGCAGACCGTCTTGTGTTGGTTTCCATACAATGGTATGAATGCCGGTCATTCAGAAAGCAATGGCAATCTTTTTTTTTTTTTGCATATCCTGTTTACATGACATCGTAGTCAACACCAACATTTCTGCCGCTGTGATCTCTTGGCAAGTTAACGTTCAAGTAGTCTGTCATTGCTTTCCGAACGACCGGCACCTATACCAACGCAAAACCAACGCAACGCAGTCTGCTGCCAAATCACGCGCAGCTGTGTTTCGAACGCGGGTTTACGGGATTACGAACCGCGTCCCTAAACCCTTCGCCACGGAGACCTGTAATGGCAAACTACTGAACGTAAACTTGCCTAGAAATGATTCATCATCATCAGGTGCTATACCAGCTGGCGTATGCAGTCTTGTTTCTCCACAGATCTCGGTCTTTGGTGTTCTGGATCAAATCTACTTATGATATTCCACCATGCCACCCCTCAACCCATCCAGAGTTATTTCTCTTGGTTGGGCTCTGCCTCTCTTCCCCTCGTTCTTTCCAGTTGTCACGATGTTCTCCAATGCCTCTCTTCTCATCACTTGACCAAAGAAAGCTGTTTGTCTCTTTCTTATTGTTGTATATACTGTTCTAGTTTCATTAACCTCTTTCAGGCAATCGTTGTTAGTTATTCTGGCAATCAAAATAATTCGCAACATTCGTCTTAGGAACTACATCTCTATTGCTTCCAATTTCTTCCTAATTTGTTCATTTACATTCCAAGATTCACTGCCATATAGCAAAATAGGTTATATATATAAATGTCAAGGTCCTACACTGTACTGAGACAGACTAGTGACAGTAGAGGGGTGAGGACTTATAGGACATAGAGACAGGACGTCTATAAAGGTATAGACTGAATAGAGACAGCACCCAAGCCAGGACGTAATAACAGATATGACTAGACTCGGGTGGGAACACTAACGTGTTATAGTTAGGACAATAGAGGGACCGACCCAGGAATAGGGAGCGGCAGACGTAGACGTGACAACGTGAAGTAGAACAGGACTCTAGAAGGCAGAGACGATAGTGCTGTGTGCAAAGGGATTAGCACGCACCCCACGAGGGAGCTTGACCGCGTAGGCAAGCTGCGAGCTGAGTTAAGACAAACGGGGGACAGACGGCTTTCTGACTGGACGTGGTTCTAAGTTATTGTCTATGAACGCATGCAATGTTTAGCGAGAGTGTGTTGTGAATTCATACATTGTGTAATGTGATTAATAAGTATTCTCTATTTATGTACAGGCAAAGAACGCCTTAGAGAATTGTCAGGCTTGCCTGAATAAATATTGTAGAGAAAACCATCTGTGCATATTATTATTATTTGTGAGGTACAGATGAGGTTTGCCTGAGTGCAGGACTGTGACAATAACACTTCAGAATTCTCTTTATTACATTCGATGATATTGGTTTATTGCATAAAATACTTTTAATTTTCTGAAATGTAGCTTTTGGTTTCCCTATTCTGTTCTTGAACTTCTATTTGCATTAAGACCAGTGCCCGTTTTACAGCGATGAGAGCAGACTACATAATCATATTAAAAACTGAGTTCAACATGCAGCAGATACAATATGAGTATAAACACAGCCAAAATCGAAGTAATGCAAGCTAGCAGATCGCCTGGTCCCCTAAGTATACATATAAAAAGGACAACTCTGAAAAAAATTAAATAATTCAAATATCTTGGAAGTATGATCACAGAAAATGGCAGACTGGACAGAGACATCGAAATCAGATGTCAAAAAGCTAGAGCACTTACATATCAACTATCACCCTTACTGAAACATCCAAATATACCCATGTCCGTAAAGCGACTAGATAATAAATAACATATCCACACAAACCCCCAATCTCAAACTTGGACTTTATCCAAATCACACTTTCGCAAAATCAACACCTGGGGGAGTCTCCGTGGCGAAGTGGTCAAGCCGTTTGACTCGGGCTCCGAAGGTTGTGGGTTCGATTCCGGGCAGCGTCCTTCGGTTTACGGGTGAATGTTTTTCGGAGACTCCTGTGGGTCGTCGCTAAAGCTACGGAGTTTGTGCTTTGTGCGACGCTTCCGTGCTGCGGAAAGAGACCGAGCCATATGGGATAAAACCTGATACAATGAAGTCGACCCTGTCAACTTTTAAGCGACTTTTACAACACCTGCGAGATGAGATGCCTGAGGAAAGCTGCCAACGTAAGAATCCGAGTCCAAGTTAGAAATACTGTTATCAGACAGACTGTGGGATCAACACCTTGTTCCACATTTATTGAAAGACAGAAGATCAAGTGCTTTGGCCATGTCGTTAGAATTCGACAGCAACAACTACCATCACTGGCCTTACATCAAAGATCATCTGCGACGAGACCAAGAGGACGTCCAAGAAGAAAATGGATTGACGACATATAAGACATGTACAATCACACGGAATGACACTATCCAGTGCCGTCCACCGGGCGCTGGAACGCAAATTATTCCTCCCCACGATGCTTGACGGCAGAAGTGGAAGATGATGATGATGATGATGATGATGATAATGATGATGATGATGATGATTTTATTCTTAAAATATATTGCGCACCTTCCGTCTGATGTTATAAATATCACTGGTGATTAAAATTATCCACTTGATTAATAATTTTCCCTTCTATTTATATTTCTCACTTTAATGTGATCTTTTTCTTTGATATCACCATTGTTACTGTTTTCTTGATATTCAAGGAGAGGTCTTTCTTAGCACTCTTTGGTAATACAATGTCTAACAATTGTTATAGATCTTTTGCACTATCCGCCACCAATAATGTCTTCTTTAAAGCGTATATTTTTTATAACATCTGATTAGTCTTCCCGGCTTCTCTTTAAATCTCTCTCATTATTATTTCGCTGTTGGGGGTAGGGGGATGGGTGGTGTGGTGGTGGGGTTGGATTTTATCCGGTGAAAAAACGCACACCTGTCGTACTCCTAGCTTTATTTGATCATAATTGTTCTCTTTATTTTCCATTTTAATTGCTTCTACTTGGTTCCAGTAAGTGCTTTGATTTATTATTCTGAGATCTGTCCCATCAAAGTTGATATCTTCCAACATTTTAATCAGTTCATCATATTATACTTTATCGAATGTCCTCGTATAACCAATGTTGCACATATATATATATATATATATACATATATATATCTTTCTGTGTCTTTATTGATATTTCTATAAGTGTTCATAATGTATATATTGCATTGTTTGTACCCTTTCCTTACACAAATCCATACTGTTCTTCAATAATTTGCATTGCTATTTTCTTTCTTGTTCTTCTCATTATAATTCTGAGTAGTAGTTTAGTGACATGGTTTATCAGGTTGTTTGTACAAAAGTCACCGCATTCAAATGTTCCTGGTCTTTTTCGTACAGCTATAAATATATATTTCAGCGATAAATATCCACTGCTGTAAATATCATTCAACATTTTGGTTAATATATCTACTCCAAATTTTCCCAGTACTTCTAATTCTTATATTGTTATTTCATCTGGCCCAGCTGTTTGTTCTTTCTGTGTATCTTTGACTGCGCTAGGGACTTCTTCTTTTAGAATAAGTGGACCTTCTAAGTTACAAGGGGCTTCTCATAAGTCTTTAGTGTAACCATGAAGGAGTAGACGGAGAAAATTGAAATTTGGCACATTGCTTATTCCTTCTCAATGTAGCCACCACCTGAATTTATGCATTTCTGCCATCTCTGCGTGACCTTGAAAATACCTTCAGAATAGAACAACCTATTTTTCGAACTAAACCAGTTATCACAAGCCATTATGACATCTTCGTCACTGTCAAGCCGATTTCCTTTCAGCTGTTTTTTTTACGATTTGGTGAATCCAAGTCTGATCTACCGTCCCCATGGCCTTTTACATGTTTTTTCGACAGCCACATGTTGAGCAACTGGCCACAGCAATCAACCCGTGTTTGTTTCTGTTCACATGTCAGCAGGCGCGGGGCACACACTTTTCTCATGTTCAGTCTGTTGTGTGAAATTCTAAAAACTACTCTTACTCAGTTTTTCTGAACCCGATATCTCTGCAATTGTCATTTTCCTATCATGGCCTATGATTTTCTTCACTTTTGCAGCATTTGCATCATTGCACTCTAAGGACGGTCGTCCTGGTCTTGGCAAATGTGCAACTTGGGAACACACTTAAACTGCAAACACCAATATTTTACAGAAGCATACGAAGGACAGATTTCCTCAGACACTGGCCCCATCTCCCTGTGTATTTCTGTAGGATTTTTACCCTGTAACATCAAGAATTTTATCACAGTCCTGGCGTCTAATTTCTCCATTGTTCTGTCAAACCGTTGGATGTGCAGATCTGGTCAATAGGGTGTGTTGTGCCATGCACGATATCGGAAAAACCAGTTGAGGTGGGAAATTCATAATTCATATGTTTATTACGAATTGAATGAGCTATACATGTGTCAAATTTTAATTTTCTCCGCCTACTCCGTCATGGTCAGGCTAAAGACTTATGAGAAGCCCCTTGTACTTCCTTCTATTAATTCTTCCCTTTCGCCATCATTTAAATCTCTTTTATACTCATTCCACCTCTTCATTTTGGCCTATTTCTCCGATAATAACTTTTATGTTTTTGATTTCAAACACCCTGAATTTACACTTATTTTTCTTCCTGTGAGCTCACTAATTTGTCTGTGCATATGTTTCTTAAAATTAAAATTTTTTTTTTTTTAATTTTATATTTAATAGACTGTAAGCCAATTTCATTTCACTGCTCGTTTAACCAACTATCCTTTGCCTCCACATTTTTGTCTCTTATTTCCTCGTTTATCTTATCATTCACTCTTGTTTGTCAAATTTACATTTGATGTATCTATAAACCTCAAGATTTCATCAGTCATCCATGTTTTCTTATCATTTTGGCTTCTCTCCTGTCTGCAGCACGGAAATCGTCCCACAAAACACGAACTCCGTAGCTTTTAGAGACGACCCACAGGATTCTCCGAAACATTCAACTCGTAAACCGAAGGACGCGGCCCGGAATCGAACCCACAACCTTCGGAATACGAGTCAAACGGTTTTGTCTGTGTGTCTTCAGTGGTGTCTGTGTAAGTATGTGCCTTTCTATATGTATGCATCTGTCTAAGAAGACGACATTTCTGACTCTAGTACTAACATCTTACCTTGTGCGTTGGCAAATGCAAAGAAGCACAGAAATGTCCAGAGTCGTACAGACATGGTTGTCTCTTGTCTAAAACTGCGGTACATGGGCAGGGCTAGCTGTTATGTAGACACGGCTGGAATGTGAACTCAATGCTTCCACACGCATGCCGAAACAGGAATGATAATATCAGAACTATTTATCACTTATCAAATGTAGTGGATTTTCAACTACTTGAACTGAACCGGTAAATTGGTATCTGAGATGAATGATAACATCTGATGGGAGATGCCTTGAAGAGATTAGAACAAGAATCCCCATGGCAAAAGTAGCCTTTAGCAAGATGAAAAACATACTGACCAATAAAAAGATATCAATTGAAACGAGAAAAAGAGTTAGTTAGTCAGTTAGTTAGTTACGGTTCGAACTTCACAGCAACGGTTCATCCCCATTATGCTCCTTTCCTGTGCCAGTGAATTTCACACAAAACGCTCCCCACTGGCCAATGTGAAAAGTGGAAAAGACAGGAGTCTCGACAAACAACATCCCGCACAGATACAATGTGCATAATGCCGCCGTCATTTTGTCAACACAATAGTCCCCCACGGAACATCCAGTTCATCTCTGATGGAATCGTCAGTCATTTTCCCATCTGGATGTTTCCTAGATGTTCACCCACACAGTCCACGAAAATACAGTTCATCGTCGATGGTAGTGGCAGTCAACCAGAAGCCCAGCAGCCACGCATTTCTGCATAAGGCAAAAACCGGTCAACTCTGGGACATAGCCAGCTGCCATCGCTCTGAACATGCAGTCACGTTCCAAAAAACCTCAGGCAAATTCAAACGCATTTCACATGAAACCCACAGCTCACAGTGTCGCGCCACGCACTCACTCAGTAGCAGGGCAACGGAACCATCAAGCCTCCTTAGTCGCCTCTTACGACATGCGTGGTAGGCTACAGTGTTGCTATTCTTGTGTTGAGGGGATACATAGAGCCTGTTCTTTTGTATGGATGTGAAGCTTGGACAATGAGCAGTCAAGCTGAAAAGCATCTGATGGCTGCAGAAATGTGGTTTCTAAGGAAAATGCAAAGAATACCATGGACAGACAGAAAAACCAATGACCAAGTACTACAGGAGACAAATGAACATCGTAAACTGATTAGAGAAATTAGACGTAGACAGTCACAATTTTTTGGACATGTTATGAGAAGAAATGGATTGGAGAACTTAGTGACAACTGGCAAGATCGAAGGGAACAGACGAAGAGGAAGACCGAGAGGAAAATACCTGGATGGCTTGGCCACATGGCATGGACGAGACAGGAACACTGAGCTGATCCACGACACTGGTGATCGAGTGAAATGGTGAGTCATGACCGCCCACGCTTTCCGGCATGGCACATGATTGATTGATTGAGTTGAATGTCTCTCTTCTATTCAAGAAAACCGTATGGACTTGAGACCTGTACAGGTAAATACATTACTTTTTTTTTTTAAATTTTATTGTTTGCCATACATTGTAAGTTACCGCCTCGGAGAGAACAGCTACCAATTCTCGTACACATCAGGTTACTCACGAGAGTATACGGATTACGGAGAAAAAATAATACATGACTAGTAATTACAAAACCTTGTAGAGTACAAGTCTTCATCTGTCACTGTTCGTGTACATGTGTTTATATATATATATATATATATATATATATATATAGATATATATATATATATATATATATATATATATATGTGTGTGTGTGTGTGTGTGTGTGTGTGTGTGTGTGTGCACGAACACTGGCGTGGCAGCCGGTAGTTTGTTACATTGGCTTCAAAAGAGGCATAAAAACTTCAACCCATGGCGGCAGCGAATGTGACTGATCAGACCATTTCGCGAAGTAAATGTTTAGCACTAATGGATGTAAGTGCAAACATGGTCATTTTCACGTGTGTCTGACCTATCTGCAATCATTGTCTCCTTTGTCTTGATTCTATTCCTGATCATTTCCATACTTGCACCGTGATCTGAGGCGATTGGCTTCTAAGCTGAAATAGCAATGCCTGTATCAATCATGCCCAGCTATACATATGTTTATACCGTAGCAGAGGTGAACCCTGAGAAACTTTACCCATCTGCACTTTCACAAAAAGATGTTCTGTGCTATTTTATCATCGTCCATTCTTCTAAGGTGTCCTATCCATCTAAGTCTACGAAGATTGAGCATGAAACACACCGTAACACAACCCGATATCTCTATATATAAAAGAGACTGTATGTGTGTCTGTCTGTCTGTCTGTCTGTCTGTCTGTCTGTCTGTCTGTCTGTCTGTCTGTCTGTCTGTCTGTCTGTCTGTCTGTCAGTCTGTCTGTCTGTCTGTCTGTCTGTCTGTCTGTCTGTCTGTCTGTCTGTCTGTCTGTCTGTCTGTATGTATGTTTGTTTGTTATTTTGTATGTATGTATGTATGTATGTATGTATGTATGTATGTATGTATGTATGTATGTATGTATGTATGTATGTATGTATGTATGTATGTATGTATGTATGTATGTATGTATGTATGTAAAGGCATTTGATTTGGTCAGTCGTGAGGGTCTGTTCAAGGCACTAAAGAAGATTGGCTGCCCACCAACTCTTCTGTCCATTGTGGAATTGTTCCACACAGGCATGAAGGGTATAATCAAGTTTGATGGTGCAACTTCTGAAGAATTTGAAATCAAGAGTGGAGTTAAGCAAGGTTGTGTACTAGCTCCCACCCTCTTTGGAATATACTTTTCACTTCTACTGAAATATGCATTTCGTGATCAGGATGGTGGTATATACATTCACTCACGCTCAGATGGCGGCCTCTACAATGCTCAGAGATTGAAGGCTAAGACCAAAATTAGGAGGTACTGATCAGAGAGTTGCTTTTTGCAGATGATGCTGCAGTTACGACCCACTCTGAGGAAGAATTGCAATGTCTACTATCTGCATTCTCCAATGCTTGTTCTGAATTTGGTTTAACAATTAGCAAAAAGAAGACACAGATTATGTCACAAGGTGCACATGAGGTACCATCAATCTTTATTGACGACGCCGAACTAGAGATAGTAGACCATTTTACATATCTAGGATCAGTGGTAATAGCAAATTATCCCTAGATCAGGAAATCAACATCCGGATTGGTAAGGCAGCACAACAATGAACAGGTTAAGAAAAAGAGTCTGGGAGAACAGGAAGCTTACTGCCAAAACAAAAGTCCTTGTCTATCAAGCCTGTGTCCTTAGTACTCTTCTCTATGGCAGTGAAACCTGGACAACTTACTCACACCAAGAGAACAATTTAAACAGCTTTCATATGCGGTGTCTGCGAAGAATTCTTGGTATTAAGTGGCAAGACAAAATCACAAATACTGAAGTATTGGAAAGATCAGGTTGTGTGACAGTTTATTCCATGCTCAGTCTTCGTAGACTTAGATGGATAGGACATCTTAGGAGGATGGATGATGGTATAATACCAAAGGATATCTTTTTGGTGAATTACAGATGGGTAAGAGATCTCAGGGTCGGCCTCTACTACGATACAAAGATGTGTGTAAGCGGGACATGATTGATACAGGCATTGATAATGCACATTGGGAGCAAGTCGCCGCTGAACGTGTTGCATGGAGGGCAAATATCAGAAATGGAATAAAGTCAAAGGAAGAAAATTATTGCAGAAAAAGTCACACACCAAGCGTTTGAGACGTAAGATGGTGGTGCATGATGGTGGAAATGACCACGTGTTCACATGCACCCACTGTGAACGGACATTTACAGCGCAAATTGGCCTTATCAGTCACACTCGCTACCGCCATAGTTAAAAGTTATTATGCCTTTTTAAAGCACAAACTATCGTCTGTCAAGACGGCAAGGTGCCAATGGAATGGAATGTATGTATGTATGTATGTATGTATGTATGTATGTATGTATGTATGTATGTATGTATGTATGTATGTATGTATGTATGTATGTATGTATGTATGTATGTATGTATGTATGTATGTATGTATGTAGGTAGGTAGGTAGGTAGGTAGGTAGGTAGGTAGGTAGGTAGGTAGGTAGGTAGGTGTGTGTGTGTGTGTGTGTGTGTGTGTGTTGTGTGTGGTGTGTGTGTGTGTGTGTGTGTGTATGTATGTATGTATGTATGTATGTATGTATGTATGTATGTATGTATGTATGTATGTATGTATGTATGTATGTATGTATGTATGTATGTATGTATGTATGTATGTATGTATGTATGTATGTATGTATGTATGTATGTATGTATGTATGTATGTATGTATGTATGTATGTATGTATGTATGTATGTATGTATGTATGTATGTATGTATGTATGTATGTATGTATGTATGTATGTATGTATGTATGTATGTATGTATGTATGTATGTATGTATGTATGTATGTATGTATGTATGTATGTATGTATGTATGTATGTATGTATGTATGTATGTATGTATGTATGTATGTATGTATGTATGTATGTATGTATGTATGTATGCATGCATGCATGCATGCATGCATGCATGCATGCATGCATGCATGCATGCATGCATGCATGCATGCATGTATGTATGTATGTATGTATGTATGTATGTATGTATGTATGTATGTATGTATGTATGTATGTATGTATGTATGTATGTATGTATGTATGTATGTATGTATGTATGTATGTATGTATGTATGTATGTATGTATGTATGTATGTATGTGTATGTGTATGTGTATATGTATATGTATGTGTACATGTATATATGTGTATGTGTATATATGTATATGTGTGTCTGTGTGTCTGTGTGTCTGTGTGTCTGTGTCTCTGTGTGTCTGTGTGTCTGTGTGTCTGTTTGTCCTTTATGCGTTCGTGAACGGTCCATCCGATTGAGATGAAATTTTCTACACGTCTTCCTCTCATTCCGTCGCTGCCAACTGTCATATTTGTTTTAGTGTGAAATCGGCTACCTACTTAATATTATTTAATATTTCATTTTTCATTATAATGTCTATATAGCAAGGGGACTTAACTCTAGAAAAGTTATTTCAAGGGGCATAACTTTTAATAACATTGCTATATACCTTATAGTCATATTGTTGCATCGTTTTCAAAGATTTATAAACTCTTTGTCTATAGTTATTTACAGGCATATGAGTTATAATAAATAATGATATAATCTTTAAGGCATTTCAAAGTTTTCATAAAAATAATGCATAATGCATAACATTGTAACTCATCTTTTTATGCTTAAAGAAGTTATCTACAGTCATGTAGGTGATTAAAAACAGTTTTCATTAAAAATAATGGATGGTGTGTGGAAGGACATTCTTTTAAGTTACTTTTTTGTTGTTGTATGAATTTAATGAGACGCTCCCCGCCAGGAGCTGGGCGAAGCCACGCCGGGTCAGATAGATAGACAGACAGATAGTCGGGAACCGGAACTGATTTGACTACTTATATGAATTAAATGAGATGCTCCCCACCAGGGACTGGGTGAAGCCGGGCCGGCTCAGATAGACAGTCAGATAGACAGACAGACAGTTAACTACAGGCATGTGCGTTATAATCCTCCTCCCCTCCTCCTCTCCCCTCCTCCTCCTTCTACCCTCTTCCTCCTCCCCTCCCCCTCCTCCCTCTCCCTCCTCCTCCTCCATCCTCTTTCTCCTCCTCCCTCCTCCTCCCTCTTCCTCCTCCTCCCTCCTCCTACCTCCTCCCCTCCTCCTCCTCCTAATCACTCCTCCTCCCTCCTCCTCCGCCCTCCTCCTCTCTTCTTCCTCCTCCTCCCTTCTCCCCCTCCTCCTTTCTCCCCCTCCTCCTCCCTCCTCCTCCTCTCTCCTCCTCCCTCCTCCTCCCTCCATCTACTCCTCCCTCTTACTCCTCCTCCTCCCCCTCCTCCCTCATCCTTCTCCCTCTTCCTCATCCCTCCTCCTTTCCCCTCTTCCTCCTCCCTCCGCCTCATTGCTCCTCCTCCCTCCTCCTCCTCCTCTCTCCTTCTCCCCCTTCCTCTCCTCCTCCTCCCATCCTCATCCTCTCTCCTCCTCCTCCCTTCTCCTCCTCCCTCTTCCTCCTCCTCCCTCTTCCTCCTCCCTTTTCCTCCTCCCCCTCCCTCCTTCTCCCTCTTCCTCCTCCTCCCTCCTCCTCCCTCCTCCACCTCCCTCTTCCTCCTCCCTCCTCCTACTCCTCCTTTTTCTTCTTCTGCTGCTGCTGCTGCCGCCGCCCCATTTACCCAAGTTAATTGTTGGGGGAAGATATAAAGATCTTTCAAGTGCTCTTTCTAATGCTTTTTGTAAGTTGGTCTTCGTTTATCTAAGGTTGTTCTTACTGCAACCAATAAATGATTAGACAGACAGGCAGACAGACAGACAGAGAGGGAGGGACGGACGGACGGACAGACAGACAGACGGACAGACAGACAGACAGACAGACAGACAGACAGACAGACAGTCGGGAACGGGAACTTATATGACTACATATATGAATTAATTGATTGATTGATTGATTGATCTAGGAACCGACATCACAGCATTCGGGACATTCCCATAAGCGCTCCGTCTCCATCCTCAGCAGCCAGCGAAGAGTTCCAACACTAATAGGTCCAGTAGCAATCTGATTATATGTCCGTCTCGCCTTTCCTCCGAGCGCCGAGCGTCGGCCAGAACCCCTCGTCACACCTCGTTGTCTCATTCCTACCAGACCATGGTGCTCCATCCGCTCCTCCGAGGTGTACACGTGCTCCCACAAGGCCGCAACCACGTCTGCCTTGTCCTGCATCAATACTCCACCAAATTTTGCCGAGCCAGCCAATCTGTCCGCCTGTTCATTCCCCAGCACACCGGCATGCCCAGGAGAAAAGATCCAGGTGATGCTTACTACCCGTGACCTCCGAAGCGAAGCAAGCCACTCTGCACGAAGCCTACCTGTTCTCACCCTTCTCAGCATGCTTTCTGAGTCAGTTACAATCACAATGTGTGTATGTATCGTGTTTTCTATCCAGCGGAAAGCTGCACTGACCGCCTCCACCTCCATTCTTAAGCTAGATGTAGTGTTATCATACGCCAGGCTCTCCTGCACCAAACGCCGACCATTAGTTTTTGCCAAGAACTCCCAGGCACTTCTCCTACCTCTCAACACTGACCCATCCGTGTAGATAATCACATAACCCGGGCGAGAATTTTCATGAATTAGTTGCTGAATTTCCACTTCCGTGGCCCCTGCTGGCCACTCCCTGCACTCCCGGTTCAATGTTATTACAACTCTGCACAAGTCTGACTGCACGGCTGGCACTCGGGTGATCTGTGTCTGCAGCTACTCTGAGGTATGCCTTCGCTTGCATCACCTTGTGCCTACTAGCAACAGTAGGAAGACCAAGGATGTAACGCATACACACTACTGGAGTGTCTCTGGTGCATCCCAGAATGACACGCATCGCTTCATTCTGTATGCGCTCTAATTTCACCAGCTGACTCTTTGAGACAGTAAGCATTCCTAGTCCATAATCAATCACTGAGAGGATGTGTGAAGAGCATTCTCTGCTCTATGTCCATTGCAGCCATAGTTTTAAGTGCATTGAGTCCCTTTTTTCGATCTTGTCACAACCGTCTTCACATGGTCCTTGAAGGACAGACTCCTGTCAAATGTGATTCCCAGATACTTCAGTTTGTTCTCTCTGTTGACACTTCTACCATCTATCGTGAGGCTTTGGGTATCATCTCTCACAATCCTATTGTCCAGAGAGCACCACAACACCGCCGCCTTTTCCGGGTTGATGACAGCACTCATTTCAGTGAACCAGTCAATCACTTTGTCCACTGTCACCTGTAGCTCCTGGGCTGTTTGATCCCTATTTCTCCCCTGCCTGTATGCAAGAATATCATCTGCAAATGTTAGAATCCTTCCCCACTGGCTCAAGTCAAGTGCCACATGCTTTACTCCTCTCTTCACCAGCAGACCTTGCCCATGTCTCTTCTGCCCAGTGGGGTTTATATAACTGACGTACCCAGGGCAATGGTATTTATCTGTATTTAACTCCTGGAGCATGAGGACATCAAAATCACATAATAGTTTCTCCAATACAGGACCTCTCTGCTTGGCACTACGACAGTTCCAGTATCCCACTCTTACGTGGTTGAAACCTAGTCTCTCCACTTTTCGTCTTGTTCTCCTGGCGCCTGCCCTCCTATTTCTATGCCTTCTTCTCACACCATTTCCTCGCCTTCTCTTCCTCACCCTCTCTTCGCTAGCCGCTGAAAGATGTGTCAAGCGCAGAGCACGTGCTCCGTAGCTAATATATGAATTAAATGAGCTGCTCCCCATCAGGGGCTGGGCGAAGCCGAGCCGGGTCAGACAGACAGACAGACAGACAGACAGACAGATAGACAGACATACAGATAGATAGTCGGGAACGGGAACGGGAGCTTCTATGACTACTTATATGAATTAAATGAGATGATCCACACCAGGAGCTGGGCGATGCCGGGCCGGGTCAGTCAGACAGACAGACAGACAGACAGACAGACAGACAGACAGACAGACAGACAGATAGATAGACAGACAGACAGACAGATAGATAGTCGGGAACGTGAACGAGAACTTATAAGACTACTTATATGAATTAAATGAGATGCTCCCCACCAGGGTATGGGCGAAGCCGGGCCGGGTCAGCTAGTCTTATATCTATAAAACAAAGTGTATGTATATGTGTATGTATATATGTATGTATGTAAATATGTATGTCCTTTATTTGTTCGCGAACGGCCCATCCGATTGAGATGAAATTTTCTACACGCCTTCCTTTCATTCCAGAGCTGTCAACTGTCATAGTTTTTTTTTCTTCTTCCTCCTCCTCCCTCCTCCCCCTCCCAAAATACGTACGTAAATATATGATGATGATGATGAAAGAATCCCCGAACCAAAACGCTAGGGAAAGGGAAGAAAATGACGTGACTACACAGAATCGTCACACGGCAATCATCATCATCAAGTGCCGTGCCGGCTGGCGTAGGCGTTCATGGCTCTCTGTAGATCTCAGTCTTTGTTTTTTGAATCAACTCTGCTGCTGATATTCCTCCATGCCACGGCAATATCAATAACAATTCATCTTTTTATGTGTAAGGAAGTTATCTGCAGTCGTGTAGAAGGGAAGAACTAGACGAGTATGAATTCGGAATGGCGAACTCTCTCCTCCTCTCTTCTCCTCCCTCCTCCTCCCTCTACCTCCTCCCTCCACCCTCCTCCTCCCTCTCATCCCTCTCCCTCCTCCTCCCTCCTCCTTCTCCCTCTTCCTTCTCCCTCTTCCTCTCCCCTCCTCCTCCATCCTCCTCCCTCCTACTCCCTCCGCCTCCTCCCCCTCCTCCCTCATCTTCCCTCCTCCTCCCTCTCCCTCCTCATCCCTCCTCCTCATCCTGCCTCACTCCTCCTCCTCCTGCCTCCTTCTCCCTCATCATCCTTCCTCCTCCTTCTCCCTTCTTCTCCCTCTTCCCTCTTCCTCCTCCTACCTCCTCCCTCCTCCTCCCTCTACCTCCTCCTCCTCCTCCACCCTCCTCCCCTTCTCCTCCTCTTCCTCCTCCCTTTCCTTCCTCCTCCTCCTCCCTCTACCTCCTCCTCCCCTACCTCTTTCCTCCTCCCTCCTCCTCCTCTTCCACCTCCCTTTCCTTCCTCCCTCCTCATTCTCCCTCTTTCCTCTCCCTCCTTCCTCCTCCTCCGCCTTCCTTCTTCTCCCTCTGCCTCCTCCCTCCTCCTCTCCCCTCCTCCTCCCTCCTCCTCCTTCTCCCTCTTTCCTCTCCCTCCTTCCTCCTCCTCCTTCCTTCTTCTCCCTCTGCCTCCTCCCTCCTCCTCTCCCCTCCTCCTCCCTCCTCCTCCTTCTCCTCCTCCCTCCTTCTCCCTTCATTTCCTCCTCTCCCCTCCTCCTCCTCCTACCCTCTTCCCCTCCTCCCTCTCCCTCCTCCATCCTCCTCCTCCCTCTTCCTCCTCCTTCCTCTTCCTCCTCCTTCCTCCACCTCCCTCTTCCTCCCTCTACCTCCTCCATCCTCCTCCTCCCTCTTCCTCCTCCTTCTTCCTCCTCCTTCCTTCTCCTCCCTCCTCCACCCTCTTCCTCCTCCTCCTACCTCCTCCCTCCTCTCTCCTCCTCCCTTTTCCTCCCTCCTCCTCCTCCCTCTACCTCCTCCCTCCTCCTCTCCACTCTTCCTCCTACCCTCTTCCTCTTCCCCTCCCCCTCCTCCCTATCCCTCCTCCTCCCTTCACATTCCTCCTCCTCCCTCTTCCTCCTCCTCCCTCCTCCTCCTCATCCCTCCTTCTCCCTCCTCCTCCTTCTTCCTCCCTCCTCCTCCTCCCTCCTCCCCCTCCTCCTTCCTCCTCCTCCCTCTCCTCCTCCTTCCTCCTCCCTTCCTTCCTCCTCCTCCTCCCTCTACCTCCTCCTCCCCCTACCTCTTTCCTCCTCCCTCCTCCTCCTCTTCCACCTCCCTTTCCTTCCTCCCCTCCTCATTCTCCCTCTTTCCTCTCCCTCCTTCCTCCTCCTCCTCCTTCCTTCTTCTCCCTCTGCCTCCTCCCTCCTCCTCTCCCCTCCTCCTCCCTCCTCCTCCTTCTCCCTCTTTCCTCTCCCTCCTTCCTCCTCCTCCTTCCTTCTTCTCCCTCTGCCTCCTCCCTCCTCCTCTCCCCTCCTCCTCCCTCCTCCTCCTTCTCCTCCTCCCTCCTTCTCCCTTCATTTCCTCCTCTCCCCTCCTCCTCCTCCTACCCTCTTCCCCTCTTCCCTCTCCCTCCTCCATCCTCCTCCTCCCTCTTCCTCCTCCTTCCTCTTCCTCCTCCTTCCTCCACCTCCCTCTTCCTCCCTCTCCCTCCTCCATCCTCCTCCTCCCTCTTCCTCCTCCTTCTTCCTCCTCCTTCCTTCTCCTCCCTCCTCCACCCTCTTCCTCCTCCTCCTACCTCCTCCCTCCTCTCTCCTCCTCCCTTTTCCTCCCTCCTCCTCCTCCCTCTACCTCCTCCCTCCTCCTCTCCACTCTTCCTCCTACCCTCTTCCTCTTCCCCTCCCCCTCCTCCCTATCCCTCCTCCTCCCTTCACATTCCTCCTCCTCCCTCTTCCTCCTCCTCCCTCCTCCTCCTCATCCCTCCTTCTCCCTCCTCCTCCTTCTTCCTCCCTCCTCCTCCTCCCTCCTCCCCCTCCTCCTTCCTCCTCCTCCCTCTCCTCCTCCTCACTCCTCCTCCTCCCTCTACCTCCTCCCTCCTCCTCCCTTCACATTCCTCCTCCTCCCTTCACATTCCTCCTCCTCCCTCTTCCTCCTCCTCCCTCCTCCTCATCCCTTCTCCTCCTCCCTCCTCCTCCTCCCTCTACCTCCTCCTCCCTTCACATTCCTCCTCCTCCCTCTTCCTCCTCCTCCCTCCTCCTCCTCATCCCTCCTTCTCCCTCCTCCTCCTTCTTCCTCCCTCCTCCTCCTCCTCCCTCCTCCCCCTCCTCCTTCCTCTCCTCCTCCACACTCCTCCTCCTCCTTCCTCCTCCTCCCTCTACCTCCTCCCTCCTCCTCCCTTCACATTCCTCCTCCTCCCTCTTCCTCCTCCTCCCTCCTCCTCATCCCTTCTCCTCCCTCCTCCTCCTCTCTCCTCCTCTCTCCTCCTCCCTCCTCCTCCTCCCTCCTCCTCATCACTCCTCCTCCTTCTTCCTCCTCCCTCCTCCTCCCTCCTCCCCCTCCTCCTTCCTCTCCGCCTCCTCCCTCCTCCTCCTCCCTCCTCCTCCCTCTACCTCCTCCTCCCTCTACCTCCTCCCTCCTCCTCCCTTCACATTCCTCCTCCTCCCTCTTCCTCCTCCTCCCTCCTCCTCTCTCCGCCTCCCTCCTCCTCCTCCCTCTACCTCCTCCCTCCTCCTCCCTTCACATTCCTCCTCCTCCTCCTCCTCCCCTCCTCCTCTTCCCTCCTCCTCCTCCCCCTCCTTCTCCTCCTCCCTCTTCCTTCTCCCTCCGCCTCCTCCCTCCTCCTACTCTCTCCTCCTCCTCCCTTCTCCTCCCTCTCCCTCTCCTCCTCCTGCTCCCTTCTCCTCCTGCGTTCTCCTCCTCCCTCCTTCTCCCTCCTCCTCCCTCTTCCTCCTCCCTCCTCCTCGCCTCCTCCTCCACCCTACTCCTCCCTCCTCCTAATCCCTCCTCCTCCCTCCTATTCCTCCCTACTCCTCCTGTCTCCTCCCTCCTCCTCCCTCCTCTTCCCTCCTCCACCTCCCTCTTCCTCCTCCCTCCTACATTTACCCAAGACAGACAGACAGTCAGACAGATAGTCGGGAACGGGATCTTATATGACTACTTATATAATTTAAATGAGATGCTCTCCACCATGGGCTGGGCCGGGTCAGACAGACAGACAGACAGATAGATAGATAGATAGATAGACAGACAGACAGACAGACAGACAGACAGACAGACAGACAGACAGACAGACAGACAGACAGACAGACAGACAGACAGACAGACAGACAGACAGTCGGGAACGGGAACTTATATGACTACTTATATGAATTAAATGAGATGCTCCCCACCAGGTGTTGGGCGATGCCAGGCCGGGTCAGACAGACAGACAGATAGATAGTCGGAACGGGAACTTATATGACTACTTATATGAATTAAATGAGATGCTCCCCATCAGGGTCTAGGCGAAGACGGGCCGGGTCAGACAGACAGACAGACAGACAGACAGACAGACAGACAGACAGACAGTCGGTAACGGGAACGGGAACTTATATGACTACTTATATGAATTAAATGAGATGCTCCCCAAAAAGGACTGGGCGAAGCCGGGCCGGGTCAGCTAGTATAATATAAAATTCGGTAGTTTGATATTATCTTTCCACTTAATACCAAGATTTCTTCGCAGACATCGCATATGGAAGCTATTTAAACGTTTCATTTGGTGTGAGTACGTTGTCCAGGCTTCACTGCCATACAAAAGAATACTAATCATACATGACCAACAAACAGCAATTTGAATAGATGGCGAGGCAACAGATTGGTTTGACATCAATCAAAGAGTCCGTCAGGGCTGCGTGCTGTCCCCCTGTTTGTTTAACCTGTACGCCGAAAATATAATGAGAAATGTCAGAGACGATATAACCAGGGAGCAATATGATGCCCTAAATATCGGTGGTCATGACATGCCAGAGATTCGATATGCTGATGATACAGTATTGCTATCCACAACACAGACTGGTATAGCAAACCTAATAGCCTCAACCCAATTGAATAGTGAAAATCACAACTTATATCTTAACATAGCAAAAACAAAGATAATGCATACAGATAAAACCACTATGGAGAAGAAATATATGTTAATGAGGAAAAATTGGAGGTGGTGGAAAATTTTGAATATCTTGGGTCATTGATTATTAACAACGGTGACACAATGAAAGAAATTAAACGACGACTATCAATTACTCTTCAAAGACTAAAACAACTGAATAAATTATGGAATGAGACAGACAGAACTACAAAAATTAGATTTTTAAGAGCATGCATCTTTCCCATCGCAACATACGCCTGTGAGACCTGGACACTTACTAAACAAGCTGAATAGCACATAAATGCCTTTGAAAATAAATCTTATAGACGAGTTCTAAGAATATCTTGGGTAAAGAAAAGAACAAATGCATCCATACTTTAAGAGCTGAGTATTGAAGAAGATTGGCTATTAAAGACGATAAAACAAAGAAAATTTAAATATTTTGGTCACTTGTAACGCCACGAAAGTTTGGAGAAAAGAATAATGGAGGGGTATATGCCTGAGAAGAGAGGAAGAAGAAGGCCACAGAGAAGATGGACGCAGGATGGGGGCGGGGGTGATCTCCAGATGGGTGTATCGGACGCGGGACATCTTGCTTATGATCGAGAATTTTTCCGGAAGGTTGTTATGAGAGCTAGGTTCTGCAAAGGACATGCAACTGAATGAATGAATGAATGAACGATACATGCTTGATAGATAAGGACTTTTGTTTGGCAGTAAGATTTCTCTTCTAGCAGACTATCATTGTTAACCTGATGTAGGGATAATTTATTTGAATATATAAGACACAAACGATAGATTGCACGATTTATTGTCTGGCATTTTTCTCTGCATCTCGTTAAGTACATACTGCAGAAATCACACAACATAAACTAAAGTAATTTGATAAATATTTCAAGCTAAAATATAAAGCACAAATATTTACACAATAATTGCGATTATCTACCACTGTAATATTAGACTGACTATCAGATTTGTTTTTCTAAAATTCATACCGCCAAATTGAGTGGCGATGGGGAGTCCTCTTGGTCCTATTCTATCGGATATTGCCATGGGACGTTTAGAAGAAAAGAGATCCCCAGGTATTAAAAACTTTGTCTTCTACCGTCGTTATGTGGGCAATATAATACTCATTACCACAGACGAACAACAAGCAACATGGTTCCTGGCCATAATGAACCAGAAGCATAAGAACATATCTCTGTTTATGGCACGAGAACACAAGGAAGCGTTACCGTTCCTAAATATTCTAATGAGACGTAGAGCAGACGGCACAATTTAAAGATCGGTGTACCGCAAAGAAGCGTGGACTGACAAATACTTAAAACGTCCACACCTTCGCACCCTCCAGTACAAACGTGACTTAGTACGGACCCTGTTTGACCGTGCCAGGAAGATGCACATCCAGGACACACTTACAGAGGAATTTGAAACTCTGAAGAATGTCTCACACATGAATGGATACTCTACTGGATTTATAAAGCGCCACTGCCAACAGCAGAAACCAAACCCGAAGAAGAATCAGTCGCTAATCGCAAAGTATTTATCCAGTTAACCTTTCAAGGGGATGCCGTATTGCAAATTCTACAGTACCGGCTCATTACAGCGGTCGGCCGGACATTCTATGCTGCAGCTCCAGTTATGAGATACGGAACAACACCTATGTCCACCCCATCAGTGAAATAACTTATATGGAACAACACCTATTCCGATCCCATTAGTAAAATAACTTGTCCCTCCGTACGCCAAAACCAATTGTATTTATCAGTTTACATGCAGGTGCCAGTCTACCTACACCGGCAGAACATAGAGACAGTTAAAGAACAGGGTGATTGAACGCATGCCTAATTGGATTGGCAGAATAATACCAACGATGCTGGGAACCTGGCCAAGTCAATACACCACAAACCTCCAACGTCATTGATTTGACGGTACCTTTTGGAAAACTGTCACTTGATTGATAGAGACAATGCGTTGTCTGTGTTGTTTAACACACAACTTGGCCGCATGTTAAAGGTGGCAGAAGAAATCTCCATTATTTATGTGAGGTGTAAAATGATTAGACTAGGATATTGATAATGGCATCCTGGTTGGGATGGGTTTATATTCTTTGTAGCCTTCTTCAGGAAGCTTGGAATTTGGCTCGTCTTTCCCCACGTGAAGACAACTATAGCTAAAGCAAGTATCCTACACGAAATTTCCTACGACTCGTAGCAACATTTTCTCTGCAGAAACAACAATGCATAGACTGTGCATTTAAAGAGTTCGTTTCCACTGCATGGAGAGAAGTGTTTTTATATAGATGCATTTAGGATGCAATAGCATTCTGCAGCCACTGGTAATAGAATGTCTAGCAGAAAAGTTCTAACATGGCAGATGCAGCGAATGGAAAAACATGGCGCTTGGCAACATTTCTATCTCGAGCAAGAGAGTGGATTTTGATCATCTTTGAGAAGCTTGACACCATTATACACAAAATCACCGTGTTACTTTAACATCATGGATCGTCTAGGCACATATTTAAGGTCAAGCTTACCCGAGGGAGCCAAAACACCCGAAACTTTCACCCCCTAATAGAAAATGCTAGTGACTGACTCAAAGGTTTTTCATGGACTGACTTGTTTTTCACAGTCAATTCTGCCCAGGGATTCTTGCGGGTACCTCAGTATTTGCTCGAGCCAATCGTTTCTCGTCCTTTCAAATCGCCCACGTGTTTTGATCCGGCTGATGAAGTATTATCTTATATAGTGCTTCATTCTAGTCAGTGTGATGAATCTCGGAAAATGTGAGGTAAGTGGGAAATATATCACAATTTACAGAAGCCAATGTTGTGCAAACAGACATACATTATGGTGAGTCTAAATCTACCGTGGTAGAGAACTGGAATTATTGTGTGAATATGTGTGTTGTTTATTTCAGCTAGAAGGATTTATCAAATTACTTTAGTTTATGATGTATGATTTTTGCAATGTTTACCTGACGAGATGCAGCGAAATATGCTAGGCAATAAATCGTGCAATATATACTTGATTACATCTTTGAAAGCTATCGGGTATTACGGTGAAAACTTAACTCCTAGTGGATGATGTTACAAGATAGTATCCAATTAATATACAGCGTTTACATGTTCTTATAATATACGGTGTTCTACTTAGGGTTGTTCTATCATTGGCTCTTCCTACAAGGTCAAGGCCTTCTACTACACTGAACTCTTACTCTAAGGTCAACTGGTAACTCGTGATTATTACAGGATATCAGCTATTACTTTGCATTCGTAACTTAAAATATGATTTTGCAGTATAATATTGCAGTAAAATATAATAATAATGCCGGCTTCGTAGCTTAGAGGTTATGACTTTTCTCCGTAATCTCGTATACTCTCGTCGGTAACGTGATTACGGTGAGAATCAGCAGTGGTTCGAATCGCATCTGTAACTTACGGGGTATGTGAGCCGGCCGCTCAGAAAGCAATGGTAAACTACTAATCTTGCCAAGAAATCAACAATCAGCTGAAACATGCTGATGTTGACAGCTATGTCCTGTAAAGGATATGAAAAAAAGTATAATATTCATTTCTATATTCATTGGCACCTTGCTTCAAAAAGGCATAATAACTATAACCCATAGCGGTGGCGAATGTGACTGATCAGGCCAATTCGCGCTGTACATGTTTGTCCACATTGGATGCATGTGAACACATGGTCATATTCACCATCACGCACTATCTTACGTCTCACAAGCTCAATGTGTGATCTATTTGCAATCATTTTCTCCTTTGTCTTTATTCCATTTCTGATATTTGCCCTCCATGCAACATGTTCGGCGACGATGTGCTCCTAATGTGCATTATCAATGCCTGTCTTACTCACATACATATATGTATCGTAGTAGAGGCCGAGCCCGAGATATCTTACCAATCTGTAATTCACCAAAAAAAAGATGTCCTTTGGTATTCTATCATCATCCATCCTCCCAACGTGTCTTATCCATCTAAGTCTACGAAGACTAAGCATAGAACAAACTGTCACACTACCTGATCTTTCCAATACTTCAGTATGTATGATTTGGTATTGTAAATTATTATCATGTATTCTTCGCAGACACCGCATGTCTAAGCTGTTTAAACGTTTGTCTTGGTTTGAATAAGTTGACCGGCCTTAAGTGGCATAAAGAAGAGTACTATGGGCGTATGATTGATAGACAAGGACTTTTGTTTTGGTATTATGTTTGATTTTCTCCCGGACTCTTTTTGTTAATCTGTTCATTTGTGTTGCTGCGTTTCCAATCCTGATGTTGATTTACTGATCTAGGGATAATTTGCTTTTTACCCATGATTCTAAATATTTAAAATGGTCTACTATATCCAGTTCGGCGTCGTCAATAAAGAATGGTGGTACCCCATGTACACCTTGTAACATAATTTGTGTCTTCTTTTTGATAATTGTTAAACCAAATTCAGAACAGGCATTGGAGATTGCAGATAGTAGATATTGTAATTCTTCCTCAGAGTGGGTCGTAATTGCAGCTTCATCTGCAAACAGCAACTCTCTTATCAGTAACCATCTAATATTGGTCTTGGCCTTGTATCCCTGAGCATTGTATGTAGAGGCCGCCATCTGAGCGTGAGTGAACATATATACCACCATCCTGATCATACAAGGCATATTTCAGTAAAAGTGAAAAGTATATACCAAAGAGGGTGGGAGCTAGTACACAATCTTGCTTAACTCCACTCTTGATTTCAAACTCTTCTGAAGTTGCACCATAAAACTTGAATATACCCTTCATGCCTGTGTGGAACGATTCCAAAATTGACAGAAGAGTTGGTGGGCAGCCACTCTTCTTAAGTGCCTTGAATAGACCAGTAAGTATGTTTGCGGGATTTGATTATCATTTGGAGGATTGATGAGGATTGACCTTGACCTCGGCTGATTTGCACTTCTCCTCTGTCATGTAGTTGGGTGGGGTAAGGGGTGATATCTAGGTCATATCTAAGGGCGATAATTCTAAGATTTTATGTTTCTAAGGACAGATAACTATTGAGTGGGTGTATAAAATTTTTAATTAATTATTAAAAAATAAAATACAATAAATAAAAATAAAAATAAATAACGACGGGGTGCGGGGTGGTGGCGAGGGGGTGGGCGCGTGGGGTGAGGCTATTATCGTCGTAGTGGATATGGATTAGTGATATTTATTGTTAAGGGGTGCGTAGAGGTGTTTAGTGATCCGTAGGGGGTCGTAGTGGTTTAAACACTATCATCATACGACATACAAATGAAAACCTTAAAAAGTAAAGATTGCCGGTATTATTGGTTGCTGTGTGTACGGCTTACTGAAATTCGTTGGTGTGGAGTGGGTAGCTGTTATTAGTGATCAGTATAGGGATTTAATGGCCTATACACTATCATCATACGGTTACAAATGAAAACCTTAAAATGTAAAGATGGCCGGTATTATCGTTTGCTGTGGGTATGGGTTAGTGAAACTCGGTGTTAAGGGGTGAAAACCAGTTATTAGTGATCTATGGATGGATGTAATGGCCTATAAACTATCATGTGTTAGACTTTGTCAGCATTGTCAGCGGTGACTACGACAACAAAGAACAGACACGGGAAGCCGGAGATGACCATGCCTTCATCGAAATCAGGGCTATACCTGTGGACATAAAATGTTTGCGGCCGGCAAGTGGAAATGTCTGGTTTTGTTTTGTTTATTGCCTTAGTGACAAGCTCTGTCAATAGTTATATGTTTGAATAATGGAAAAGCAAACAATAGAATGCACAATCTATATCTATAAAACAGACTGTATGTGTGTGTTTGGCTATGTATTGGATGCGTTCGATAACGGTACATCCGATTGAGATGAAATTTTCTACACGTCTTCCTTTCATTCCTGTGCAACCGACTGTAATAGTTTCTTAGTGTAAAATCGGCTACTTACTTAATAACATTTAATATTTCATTTTTCATTATATAATTTCTATATAGCAGGGGGACTTCACTCTAGAAAAGTTATTTCAAGGGGCATAACGTTTAATAACATTTATATATATCTTATAGTCATATTGTTGGACTTACTTGCACTATTGTTAAACTCTTTCTCTATAGTTATTTACATGCATATGAGTTATAATAAATAATGATATAATCTTTAAGGCATCTTCAAAGTTTTCATAAAAATAATGCATAATGCATAACATTGTAACTCATCTTTTTATGCTTAAAGAAGTTATCTACAGTCATGCTGGTGATTAAAAACAGTTTTCATTAAAAATAATGGATGGTGTGTGGAAGGACATTCTTTTAAGTTACTGTGTGAATTTAATGAGACGATCCCCGCCAGGAGCTGGGCGAAGCCACGCCGGGTCAGATAGATAGACAGACAGACAGACAGATAGTCGGGAACGGGAGCATATATGACTACGTATATGAATTAAATGAGATGCTCCCCACCAGGGACTGGGTGAAGCCGGGCCGGGTCAGACAGACAGACAGATAGACAGACATACAGATAGTCGGGAACGGGAGCTTATATGACTACGTATATGAATTAAATGAGATGCTCCCCACCAGGGACTGGGACTTCTTCTTCTCTTTATCCACAATTATCCCATAAGCCCTGAACTAATATACACCGAACCGTCCTATCGTTTGCTAACTCCTATAATTTTCTCCTTGTTCGTCCTGCATCATTCAATGGTGTCTGTAAATCGTGTCTCTGTATGTTTTAAGTCTCCCGCTATGTCGTTTGTCTTGTGAGTTCCAGACAACAGACTGTCTAGTCATATTGTCCTCAAATTTACCTCAGTGAGTGGCCTATCCATCTTCAGCGGCCTTTCTCCAAGTGATATGTTTGTGTAAGATGTATACAACATTGGAGCCGACCAATTATTTACTTTTCTTTAAATGTTTGTTAATACATCTGAAACAGCATATGCGTGTTGTTATTTATATATGAGAGTTTCATATAACATTATGACACCTTGGTGTTATTTCAATGGTTTGATACAAATTACACCGCAAGGTTCTATATTAGCAGTAAAAATGACAGATACGAGTTCTGTCTATATTCCATAGTTGAGGCTTAATGTGAATGATAGACCTGGCTAATGAATACATCACTGTTAGGTCACGCGGTGAAGTACACTTGCACCTGCAACGAAGCGCTGTCGACATTAGGAGATGACAGGTTCGATCCCCTGTGCGGTAAATAGCGCTTTAAATTGGTATGTTGTCTAGTGTGTTCTGAAATCTCTGTTCTTTCTTCTACTTCAAAGCGCCCCATATAATACATATGATTTTTTTAAATGTGGTATCTGGCCATTTGGTGTCATTCTTGTATGTATTAAATAACTCAAAATGTAATTAATGTTTTCCATGTGTTATATCAAGTGGCCAGGTTCGTATCAGTTTATAATGGTTTGTTAATAGTTACAAGAGGTACCAGAATGCAAAAAGTATATACAGACAGATGCTGCAAACCTGCGTTCTTTAGTTACGGTAGATATGTTACAGTTTGTTACTGTCAGACTTTCAGACACGTTTGATTAACCAGATCTTTTATAGTATGTTACTAAAAATATGAAACATGTTACCTAGAAATGTGTGGAAGTCAATGGAAGTTATATTTAGCTGCAAACTTACAATATTCCAGTGTTAACTCCATAACATCTGTATGGATCAGAAACACGGAGAGCAACTAAAATAATTCTCAATAAACTGCGAGGGGAAGTCAATAAGTAAGTCACAAATGGCTGTAGAAAAATAACTAAATAGGATAATAACCAGAAACCAGTGTATTTTCTTACACACATTTTCCCTTTATTTCTCAACATAATTTCCACCAACATTGATGCATTTATCCCATAGTTTTATAAGTCCTCCCAAACCGCCTGCATAGAACGGCGTGCTCTGTTTTCTAAACCACGTTTTCACTTCACATTCAACTTCGGCATTATTCGAGGAATGTCTCCCGCCAAAGTGGGTTTTAAGTGGCCCAAAAACGTGGAAATCGCTAGGGGCTACGTCGGGGCTGTAAGGTGGATATTAAAGAATGTCCCACCTTAGTTGGATAATTTTCTCCTGAGTTAATCGAGCCGCATGTGGTCTGGCATTGTCATGAAGAAGGAACACTCCTCTTGTCAGCAGTCCTGGGCGTTTTCTTCGAATGGCATCATGAGGCATCGATAGAACTTCACAGTACGATTCATAATTCACATTGTCACCTTTCTTCTTGAAATTAGTTAAAATCACGCCTTGTCAATCCCAGAATAATGTCAGCATAACCTTACTTGCTGATGGTGTAACCTTGAATTGTTGGACACAAGGCGAAGAAGGATGTTTCCATTGCATTAAAGCACGCTTTGATTCGGGCTGGTAGTGACGCACCCATGGTTCGTCTCCAGTAATCCTGTTCAGCATGTCTTCTCCTTCATCTTTGTATCGACAGAGATGATGCAACGACAGGCCAAATCGATTCATTTTGTGTTCCTCCTTCAATTATCTGGGTACCTTCAAGATTTCAGCCATTATGTTTTGTCATTTTTTGTGAAAATTACATGGTTCAGAATATGCACCAAAACTTCTTTTTGGGTTATTGTAATGAGCAATACTGTTTATATTCTTGAAGACAAGTGGTGTTTGTTTGATTATTCAGTAAATTAAACATGATTAGCAGTATAGGAGTGTAGAAAACACCTTATAAGTGTAGTTTTTTAAATATTTTTTACCTCTTTAATTTCAGTTGTTATTATTAAACCTCTCATTATTGTCATAATAATTATAACCTATCAATTAATTATTAACACTGTCATGTTCCTTGTGCAATCCTCTTTAATTTGATATGTAATAAAATAGATCTGCTACCATTTTAACCATTTTAAAAGCATTATTGTAACACACCCCTAGTTCCAATTTTCTGCCATAAATTTCTGTTTGGTCACAGCCCAGTTTTTGTTTGGTAGTGAAAGAGTTAAATTGTCTGGGTACCCACCTTGAGCACACTTTCTGAAATTTCAATCGATCATGCATTATGCTGTATGCTGAACCATGTAAGCACCCTATTGCAGATGCTACAGAGTATATTGTTACTCGCCTGTCACCTCTAATCATCTCCTCCACCCGCTGAACGGATGCTTCTGTTGCAATCTCAAGAGGATGACCAGATAGGATTTCATCAACAATTTTAGAAAGTCTTTGAGAAAATTTTTCTACCCAGGTATGCACCGCTTTACGGGACAAACATTTGTCAGCATAAAGAGGAAGCATTTTCTTTATGAATGTCCTTTGCAGGCAGTCCTTTTGCCCACAAAAAATCACAACAGCACGTTGCTCTTTGGTTGTGCACTCTGTAAGTACAGTTGCCATTTTGTTTATGCGCTGCTCATGAGACACCTAGCGCCACCTGACGAACGGGAATATAAAGTTCGATGTTGCTGTCACCTAATAACACCTGTAGAAAACACCAGCTACATTTAGCTGCCATCCCACAGAACTGCCAACGTAGAATTTGCGGAAAATAGTTTGAATAAAATGGTATTATAGAATCACCAGTATGGAGATAAAATGCAGCATGTTAACAATTTAATGGCATCTACATTAGGAGTAGCTATGATTCAGGTGGGAAGTATCAAGTAAACCAGAAGGATAGGACTAAGTGATTGTGCCAATGAGCAAGGATATAACGTGTTTCGGTGAGAAATCTTCACCCAGTATTTCAGAGTTTATCAGACAAAACAGAGTTGAAAGTAAAGCAGTAATAAACAATAACGTGTCTACTGTAACATACCGTATCAGGCCATCATAACGCATCTGTATAAAATGTATGCCTCCAGATAAGTGCTGTAATAATGGTCAAATGTTATTCGTAATTTAGTAGACCTCGCTATTACCGATATTTGCATCAATGACACATCTAACAGCCAGATGTTTGCATCTGGTGATTAATGTAGGATATAGTATCAATCATGGATACTGACAACAATAAGTAATCAGCTTATTTCCTGTAGGGCAACCATTTCGTTGTGATTTCTATATTTCCCGTGGAAGCTTTCCTGTACAGATTCCTGCTGCTATTAAAGCTAGTCATACAAACATACTGAAGGCATATGTTATGATACGTAAGTCTCTTATTGTTAAACTAAGTAGAAATCCAATGATGCCATATTATTAAAGATATGTGGCACGACGTTTCGAGATGTCATGCTGTTTCTTACTTCCAACTGATGTGTATAGAATGACAATTCCGTTTGATGCTGTCATTTTAGACAGCTCTGTGGTGTACATAATTCATGAAGACAAAGTTTATGTCGCCCTGGCTGTCTCATCTATTTATTATCGTTCTCTGGCTACTGTTTGTCTGATTTGGAGAGAAATCTGGACAACATGCAGCCTCTCAGATTGTTCGCTTTTCTGGCTTTCATTGTAGTACTCAAAGCCTCAGGTGAGTAAAGAAACATGATTACAAATAATACACAGTATGAAGGACAAGCAAACACGCACAATTGTAGACTTGCAATGCCATTACAAATAACGCATGCCATTTGTGGGAGTATGTGTTGTGTGTGTGTGTGGTGTGTGTGTGTGTGTGTGTGTGTGTGTGTGTGTGTGTGTGTGTGTGTGGTAAAGATGAGAGTGTCGACATTGTTGCGCGAGGGTTACACTTTATATGGCCTAGTCTCTCCCCGCAGAACATCAAGCAGCTCACCGAGAGATTCTTACAATGTTCCAACACCGAAGCTTCCAACAACGACGATGATCCACAAGGGGGTCTCTTGGAAAATTGCCCGAAATAAAACTCAGGTTTGGATTGTTCCGATCTGCTATTTTACACAGCCATGCAGATGTGCATCGTTTTGTCTTCCTCTTGTTCTTTCCTCATCAAGTTACCCAGCTTTCGCTGTGCTTTAGGCTAATTTCTATGAACACGTCCAAAATGTCATCAGTGTCGACTTTCTCTCATGAAAGTCATCCATTGCACTAAGTCACTATCACTGAATGTAAGCAAGAGAGGGCTGAAATATTATTTAGAACCTATTTTGCAGTCAGCCAATGAATCATATAATGTTAAAGACAAATTAGGGAAAGCTGGAAGCAATGGATATGTAGTTCCTTTGGCGAATAATGCTATTTCCTTCCACTGCGAGAGTAACTGTAATAGGAACTATTAAGAAAAGTGCGTTCACATTTGTTCGCCTCCATATAAAAATCCATATCTCAGTAACCAACTGAGGGAAAATTATGAGATTTAGCATATAACCTTATCATCATGTCCACCCAACAAAAAAATTTTTGTTCTGGAGATTGTACAGCAGATTTCAAAGTTTGTTTATATGCGGTATATAATTTACGAGTCAGAGATGAAGTGCACATTTTTAGAAGTATTACATTTTGACACGGAAACATCAGCGTTGAATGGTTAATTTTCTCGTGGTTCACGAGAAAGGCCTTATGACAAGAACCCTGCGCAGTTTAAAATGGGAGTGTTCAGGCTAGTTCAGAGGTGTCGTCAGTATGTGGGTACTTTCATGAATCCTGATTATTGTTTTTTTTAAATCTTACCACTTATCGCTAACATCTGAATGTGTGAATATTGTTCAGTGGGATTGAATGTGAAATTGTGTACACTTCAAAGCATCGCTATGAAGTTGTACACACATTTTTTGACAAGAAGCTGATAGAAGGAAACTGTTTCAAACTGTTAAATCCCGAAAAAAGAACGGTGCATGCATTGGGTTTGAATAAACGGTCATTTCGTCGATGGGTGCAAGAATCTGGAATTAAACCACCACGCAATAACCAAACGGTAGGTAGAAAGGTTATTAGTAGACAGCTTTGACAAGGATTTCATAAGGCGAGCTATTATAAAAATGCTTTAAAAAGTCGCTTAAAAGTCGGCAGGGTCGACTTCATTGCACCGGTTTCTATCCCATATGGCTGGGTCTCTGTCCGCAGCGCGGAAAGCATCGCACAAAGCACTAACTCCGCAGCTCTAGCGACGACCCACAGGAGTCTCCGAAAAATTTAACTCGTGAACCGAAGGATGCGGCCGGGAATCGATCCCACAACCTTTGGAGCCCGAGTCAAAAGGCTTGACCACTTCGCCACGGAGACTCCTAAAATTATAAATATTTAGGATTTTATATCCAGGATTATCCAGCATTATAAAAATGCTGGATGCCAAAGAAACAGTGACTGTAAGAAAACTTAGGGCTTGGTTGAGAAAGAACAATAACATAGATCTATCCAAAACAACTTTGTGGAAAATTATAAGGACATTATCTTCACTTTTAGAAAATACAAGGGAGCAGCAGCATTTAGGAGCCATGAGAAGCAGATCCCTACGTGAAATAAGGGAAATGCGCAAAGAAAATTATGGCATAGTGTATTTGGATGAAATGTGGATCAATGCGCACCACACAAGTAATAAGGAATGGCAATCAGTGGATGGACAGATAAAGCGATATGTGGCCAGTAGTATAGGACAGCTTTTGGTCATGGCCCATGCTGGTAATACGCATAAAGGCTTACAACAGAATACTGGGCTCGTGTTCGTATCAAAGAATACAGACAATAGGGATTATCATAATAAGATGAATGGTAATGTATTTAGAGATTGGCTCGAGAATACTGTGCTTCCATCCCTAGATAGACCGTCATGTCCAATTATGGACAATGCATGATATCGATGTTGTTGCCCAAGAAGACAAAATACCTACAGCATCGAGCACAACGGGAGCAATAAAGATATGGTTCCGAATGGAAAACATACCATTTCCAGAAAGGTATTTCTAGCCAGAATTGTTGTCCCTTGTAAAAGAGACACCAAAAAGCAAGAAATATCACATCGAAAAGTTGATAGAAGAGCATCGTCATGGGTGCTTGAGACTTCAGCCGTACCGCTCTCATTTTAACCCTGTATAACTTGTGTGGGCTAAAATTAAAGGACAAGTGGCAGCTGACAGTACTATATTCAAATTGTCTGACGTCAAGATCCTAATCTAGTCCGCGCTATTAAATATTGATAAAAGTTAATGGGAAAATGTGAGGACCATGTGTTGAAAGAGAAAGAGGACTATTGGAGAAAGGATGGATTGAATTTTATGCAACCGAGAGCAATCATCAACCTACTGGAATCGTCAGACACAGATTAACGTCTGAGTAGATCGCAGACCTTAATCCGCGTGCACGTTTACTGGGATATTTTGCTCCAACTATTCAGACGAATTGCAGGCCCTAAACATTACAGCATCAGTACAATGTCAATGGCAACAGTTTGTATTCCAAAGTGATGAATTTTCAATTCTGCAAGCCCTCAGTGGTGACAAACAACTGGTATTGAAAAAAAACAACAACAAACAAACAAACAAAACAAACACACACACACACACACACTAAACGCATTGAATACCAACAGAAGAGTATAATATTGCGGTGGAAACTGACATATTGTGGCATAACAAGAAACGTGAGAGCAAACACGATGTCAAATTAGGGGACAACACACGTGCATACGAATCAATCTATAAACTTCAATGAAGAGGACCAACATCTTGGTCGTTAAGAAGAAAGCCCACTACAGAGACACTGACAACTATTTTCATAGTGCAAAACAGGTAATCATGGTCCGTCTCTGAACAGTAAACAGCAGAGTAGACAATCTTTCACGAAGACTCAAAGCGGGGCTGTCACCCATGTGTACGTGTGAACAAACCACACAGACAACTGAACAGATCCTTAAAAATGGACACACAATGACTAAATTGCGGTATAATTTCTGGTCACTCCATACGCACATTAACGCACAGCTATTTGGAAACTTTCTCGAACTCAATATAAAAAGCTAACATGAATACTTGTGTACACATTATCAACCAGCAGCTGAAGAAACAAGAAGGAAATGAAAAATAAGGTAAGAAATAGATTCCTTCTACTTTTCTGTCAATTTACACATTATTTACCTCATACCTCCGTAAATTCTCTGTCTTTATTAATATTACACATTGTACCCCTCTCGAGATTCTCCGTGGTGAAGTGGTCAAGCCGTCTGACTCGGGCTCCGAAGGTTGTATGTTCGATTCCGGGCCGCGTCCTTCATTTCACGAGTGCATTTTTTCGGAGACTCCCGAGGGTCGTCGCTGGAGCTACGGAGTTTGTGCTTTGTGCGACGCCTTTCACGCTGCGGAAAGAGACTGAGCCATATGGGATAAAAAACCGGTGCAATGCAGTCGACCCTGTTGACTTTTAAGCTACCTCTTTTACTGCACCCACTCCCATAAGAATCCGGATACGCCTTGTGTCGTCATCTGAATTGGCGGGGCATTCATTACTGTAAAAACAAGTTTGTTAGCGAGAAATCACTAGCTTTTCATCAAAACATCAAAGAAATGTCGCCGCTTTCGATGATTTAAGTTGCTTTTGGACCTATCAAAGTCATATTCCTTGGGTGGCGGTAAATATAGGACGGCAGGAAAAATTTCATAACGATGCAACAGACAGTTTTCAAAATAATTGATCGTGAATGACGGCATTCATTTCTGGACATTTTTTATAATAACAATGATTGCCTGAAAGATGCTAATGGAACTAGAACATCATATACAACAAAAGAAAGAAAAAGCAGCATTCTATGAGCAAGTGCTGAAAAGAGAGGCTTCGGGGAATATCATGACGATTGGAAAGAACAGTGGACAAGATACAGAGGCAGACCAAGAGGAATTATGCTGCGTGGACTGAGAAGGTAGCGCTGAGGGATATCATTGGACCGCATATTGGGCCGAGATCTTAGGAAAAGCATTAACAACTACGCATGGTTGCAAAGGCGCATGATGATAATGTTGTCTTTCAGTAATACGTGTACGCTCTTAATGTGTTTTGTTAACGACTGGCTCATTAGTTTGTCTATCTGTCCGTGGTATTCTATGCACGTTCCACAGAAATCTCATTTCCACTGTCATTAATGTTTATCTGCTTGTTTGTTATTCCACATGCATGATTCAGTATAGGCTCCATTGTTCTGGATGTTATTGTGTATTCATAATGTTTACATCCAAAGGTTTGATTATATATATATTGAAACGTTCACGTCCTGTGAGTTAAGTATCTTTAATCCAAAACAGGAACGTCAAAGAAGGTGTTGGACTTTGTCAACATTGTCAGTGGTGACTACGACAACAAAGAACAGACACAGGAAGCCGGAGATGACCATGCCTTCGTCCAAGTCAGGGATTATACCTGTGGACATAAAATGTTTGCGGCCGGCAAGTGGACATGTCTGGTTTTGTTTTATTTGCTGTTTTCGGTGACTAGCTCTGTCAATATCTATATGTTTGAATAATGAAGAAGCAAGCGAATAGAGTGCACGATCTATTTTCTGGAATATTCCACAGGAGCACACTGCAGAAGTCACACACCAAAAGCTACAGCAAAAGGATAAATCCTCCACGCTGAAGTGTAGAACACAAACATTCCCACAGCAATTTCAGTTGTCTACCTCACTAAGTATAAGTTGACTAGCGTGTCTGTATCTTCATACTAAGATGTCCTGGTCGCGTATATAGCAGCTGTCTCAGCTAATCTTATCTATCCGTTTATTTCTCTGGCAATGTCAAACAATTAAGACACTTCGGAAAAATAAAAAGACAGGGCTCCTATTAAAGGATTTTTCTGTAAGGCAAGCGTGAAGACGTTGGAGAGATAATATATATACAGACCTACAAGCACTTGGAATCAACGACTGGCAAGAGAAAGTCAACCAGAGAGACGAATGGAGACGGATTGTATCTGCAGCAAAGAACCTCAATGGCTCGGAACGCTAAAGAAGAAGAAGAAGAAGAAGAAGAAGAAGAAGAAGAAGAAGAAGAAGAAGAAGAAGAAGAAGAAGAAGAAGAAGAAGAAGCGTGAATGAGAAGCGAGGCTCTTATAAGACAACGTGGAAGAACAACAACAAGAGAAGGACATGACGAAGTCACTGTTTGAGGATGTGCGTGTTTATTGTATCGTGTGTGTGTGTGTGCGTGTGTGTGTGTGTGAGCTTGTGGGTGTGTGTGTGTGCGTGTGTGTGTGTGTATGGGTGTGTGTGTGCGTGCGTGCGTGCGCCCAGGATGGATATATATCTATAACGTTGTTTATAGTTTAAGAAGTTAACATCCAATTACATTTAACCGTTACAAATGACGTTTGAGAACTGAACTTATTGAAATGTGTCACATGTCGTTATTTGTTTAGGGAATGTTGACAAGTGAAGCCTTTCAGTGACATTGTTTGCTGCAGTATGAAAGCGATATTCACAGAAGTGGCTCCAGTCTGGGCGTTGGTTTGGAGTCTGCTGACGATGAACTACCTACAGCTGTGGAGAGGACACGTCATCAACCTGGACATGCTCTCAGCCAGTCCGTGTACGCCATGCTGGGTCCCACCGTTGTCATTTCCTAATACAGCCCACAAGAGTGAAGTTCCAGTGCCAGTCTTGTAAATTTGTCGTTGATGTGTGTTTCAGCTACCACGAAAGCTTAACGGCAAAGACCATCATCATCAATATTAGCATCATTATTATCATTATCAGCACCATCGTCATTATACACACAGTATCATCATCATCTTCGTAAGCCCTATTATTATCGTCATCAAAATTATCATCTTCATCACCACCACCATGGCCGAGCCCAGCACAGTCACCAATATCATAACAATAATTTTCAGTATCACCACAATCATCGCCTTCATCATCATACAATTATTTACCAATTGATCTGTTCGACTGCAGTTGGCTCCATATCGAACATTTTCGGCTGGCCCTAAGGTTTGATTGCAAGGACCATCGCTATTATCATCACTACCATCATCATAATCACAGAGCAGAACCCTGCCGTTGTCAATGCTGAGGTTAACACGCTCACCTATGAACACTCAGATAGCCCCGAAGTGCTAATCTATGCAAATGGATCTGTTGTAAAGCAGCAGAGAAGTGCGTGGGCATTTACAGCCCGTTCAGCGGGCCGAACCGTTCAAGAATCCAGTGGTGCCCACTCTATGACCACGAGCAGCATGACGATGGAGGTGATGGCAGTTACACAGGCTTTCCATATGGCTGGAATCACATCATTATACCAACGTGTATGTACTAAGTGATTCAATGAGCATGATTCAGAAGGTCGAAGCAAGATCTGTACGTAGACAGTGGACTGAATCGCTGCGGAAGTCTGTTGTCCGTAAAGTCATCTTCATCTTCGTCCCGGGACATGCGGGAGTCGAGGGAAATGAACGAGCTGACAAACTGGCTGGGTCTGCACCCCCTGTAGATGGCCAGCCCATGGATCGTGCCGATGTTATTAACGTCCTTAAAGATATGGCGAGAACAGAGGATTTTGACGTCAGTGATTCCACATCGCTGTCCAGGATGAAAGACCTGGGAGTAAGAATCGGCACGGCCAGACGTGAGAGGTACATCGGGAAAACAAAGCGCCTCGTCAACCAACACAGAACTGGCACTATTAGCCACCGGACGCTGATGCATATGCTGGGGGGGGGGGGGGGGGGGAAGGATCTGAGCACCTATGGACATGTCCGGAGTGCAATGAAGATATCCCAACTGATAACTGATAACTGATCATAATCACATCACCATCACCAGTTTTGTCATCATTATCATCAGCAGCTTTATTGTAATCACCATCATCATTATCATCAAATTTATCATCATCATCAACATTACCACAATCATGCTCCAACAAGCAGAACCACATCATACAAATCATTTTCATTGTTACCACTATCATCATCGTCATCACATCTCGGTCATCATCATCCATCATAAAATCCTTGTGTTGGACTGCACTTCACCACATCTCCATTCTCTATCACAATGCATCAATTCCTATTCTAGTATATTTCTATACCATGATGCAACAATACCCAGCCTAACTTGTGGACGACTTTCCCGAATGCCTAACATGTCAGTAACCGCTACGCTCTCCCCTCTATAACTGATGTCTGCCGATGAATTTCAACAAGCCCACGCGAGGCTTTCTAGTTTGTCTACCTTGTCTGAGAAAGACACGTAGCTTCTCTTCTAACCTCTACCAAGTCAGGAATAACAATTTAACTAGGCCCCTTAGCTTGGGCGCGTGATACTATTGTTGGTGTAGTGTTGGCCGTGTTCCACATGTTGTCGTTAATCCAAAACTCCTTACAGAAAAACAATACAACGAGTCGGTATTCTGCGCCCTATTTTGTGTTTTACTTCATAATTACTAGGAGACTTGCTTGTGGCAAGATTGACAGTAGAATACAGTTTACTATGTGGTATTCTACATTATGCCCATGCCACATCCGCTTTCAAAATAGCCAGAGGGCATACATAATTCAGGCATCAGAAGTAACGCTCGTGGCGAGTCACCTTACTCAAAGCTATTCCTGTACTCGCCCTCCTTCATTTATTAGACATCCCAAGCGGTTTTCATTTTTCTGGGAAGTATTAAATTGGGAAGGAGGCGTTGAGATAAAATGAGTAATGGGATTCTCAATCTCACAAAACATATAGCGTAATTCTTAAATAATCAGTGAACTCACACTTACAGTCCAACCCTAGTTTTACAGCATGTTACATCACATTCACCACTACAAATACAATGCTAGAGGTAGCAATGTCATGCACATGTGAAGTGTGTTTTTTAGTTTTTTATAAAGCGTCTTTATATTTTGATATAGGACGCAGTTATTTTAGCGGAAGAAGGCGTCAATGGAGTGATCAAAGTTGTGGTTAAAGATGACAAAGAGGATACAGTTTCTGAGACTATTTATACCTTTACTGACCATACTAAATACAAGTTAGTAGACTATCTATACAATGTGATAATTTGTTTTGGAATGATATTTTACAGAACGACATACATATAGAAATAAACCAATGATTTGACTGAAAATCACAAATAGGTAATTACCAATGAAAGGAAACCCTTACAACGGGACAACTTTATTAAACTGTCTAAGCAAACGTTCATTATCATCTGATGTATTAGTCGGAAGACTGGCTTTGGTATCCATTCATCATGTTCCTCTACTGTCTTCTGTTCCCGGCAATCATCCCACATAGTGTTTAATCTTTACCCCAAAGTACTTGCATGTTTGTGTGATGTATTTCTTCAGCTTAGTTTAGCTACTCCAAAGTCGCCGAATGTTTGAATTATGTGTAATGAACTCTACGTTATATATATATAATATCAGAAACAGAAATGAAGAAATCAGGACTAAAGTAGGGGTTAAAGCAGCACTAGATTGTATTAGAAAGCAGCAAGTCAAATGGTTTGGCCATGCAAGTAGGTTACCAGTCAACAGCATAGCCACAACAAGCAATGATGTACAGACAAGATGGAAACAGAGGAAGAGGCCGACCACGTAAACGTTGGACGGAAGGAATAGCAAAGTCCATGGGAATATCGATATATGAAGCCCATAATCGGGCACTCTCACTATGTTTATACTTCACCTCGACACCGCAAGGTACAAGAGGAACATGATGAGATGAGATGATATGAAAAACATATTTCTTTATCATAGCTGTATGCATTATCTTTGGTTTTGCAAAGTTAAGATATAAGTTGTGATTTTGAGTATTCTTATGGGTTGAGGTTATTAGTTTTTCTATACCATTCTGTGATGTGGACAGTAATACTATATCATCAACATATTAAAACTCTTTTATTTTATGAGCAACGATATTTAGGGCATCATATTGCATCTTGGTTATCATCTCTGACATTCCTCATTACATGTTCGATGTACAAGTTAAACAGATTGGGGAACAGCACACAACAGTGACGGACTCTTTGCTTAATGTCAAATATGGTGTCTCACCATTTATTATATCCGCTGTTTCTTGGTCTAGATAGAGCATATTTATAAGCTTTACTATATGTGATGGAAAGCCCATTTTCCTGATGATTTTCTCAATAGTTTCTAATGTTGTACACAGGCAATTGCCGTTGAATAATCGACAAAACGTGATAAAATGTTTACATTAAATTATCTACACTTCTCTACTATTAAACGCATGTTGGGTATGTGATTTCTTTTTCCTCTTTCCTATTTAAATCCAGGTTGAACCATGTTAATCTCGTCTTCCATTTTCTTCCGAAGTCTTCCCATTAAGAATTTAATTAGACTTTTACTCGCATGAATAATCAGGGCAACAGCCTATAGTTTTGTAATAATTTCAGGTTGCCCTTTTTGGTATTGGACGCTTCCAGTCTTTTGGCCATATGCTATATTTTCAGATTTTTGTACATTATGCGTGATAGATTTCTACGCTTACTTCTCCACCCGTTAAAATTAGTTCAGCTGACATCTCATCACAACCTGGTGAGTTACCGTTCTTCAGGTTCTTGATTGCCCTAACAATTCCATCTAATGAGGGTTCAGGTTCTGTCTCTGCTGTATTTGGTTCATGTATCTCATTCATGCCGGTCTCTCTGGCCGAGGGGTTACAACACTTTCTCCGTAATCCCGTTTATCACGCAGAGTCTCGTAGCGGACGAGAGCTGGAAGCGGTTCGACCCCCACTGGGGACTTGCGGGATAACTGAGCCGGCCGCTCAGAAAGCAATGGCAAACTACTGAGCGTAATCTTGCCAAGAAATCAACAGACAGCTGAAAGATGCTGCTGTTGACAGCGATGTCCTGTAAAGGATATGCGGTGAAGAAAAAAAAAAACTCATTCATATCTTCACAGTCATTCGTATCATACATTCCGCTGCAGTACATCTACCATATTTCTAGAATTTTCTTATGAAAAATATAATATATTTAGATAAAATAGAATAAATATATGAAAAGACTTCCGTTTTCATTTTTGAAATGTCCCTTGCCTCTCCAGCGATGTTCACTAATTTCTAACATTTGAAAGTTTAACCCCACAATCTTATCGTATGCTACCTTAGGTTTTCCCTCATACATTCTTCTCACATTACGCGTTCCTAGTCTCACTATGCTTCTTAGTCTGACACATGGGATTTGCCGCTGCTTCTGGGTAGTGACTGTACTAGTCGGTGGGCAAAGACATTGTCTCTATTGATGAGTTCATTTGTCCATCGCCGCATAGTGCAACAACAATCTGTCGGCTGCTCTCACACTCATTCCACCACCTGCTCATATGCCTTTACATAACCATGATTTGGGGGGGGGGGAACTAAACGGAAACACCATCTTGCTCAAAGGTGTTCCGATGACTAAAGAAGGAAAGAGGAGGCGTCTTATATCTAATTTGATATGGGATACCCCTATACCGCTAACTATATATATATATATATATATATATATATATATATATATATATATATATATATAGAGAGAGAGAGAGGAGAGAGAGAGAGAGAGAGGAGGAGAGGAGAGAGAGAGGAGGAGAGAGAGAGAGAGAGAGAGAGAGAGAGAGAGAGAGAGAGAGAGAGAGAGAGAGAGAGAGAGAGAGAGAGAGAGAGTTGCATATCTTGTACAGTACGTTCGTAATTTCTTGCCAAGTTTACCTTCAGTAGTTTGCCATTCCTATCTAAATGACAGGCACTCATACCATTTTATAAAATAACGAGCGCCAGGTGGTCTGCTGCCAAATAGCCTGCAGTTTTGTTTCGAACCCGGTATTCCGGATTACGAGCTGCATCCGTAACCCCTATGAAACAGAGCCGTCATATATATATATATATATATATATATATATATATATATATATATATATATATATATATATATATATATATATATATATATATATATATATATAATATATATATATATATATATATATATATATAATATATATATATATATATATATATCGAGGCTTATTTATCTGTTTCGTAACAAAATAGTTTTTACAAAGGTGGGGATGTTAACCCCACGCTTCAATCCCCAGTCCGGCTTGGGAGGCCCTGGTACCGCCGGCATAGCTCTCAGGGTCATTGAGAAACTCAAGCTCCACCACCACACCAAGGTGGAAACACCATCGGGAGCTGAAGGCTAATAGACTGCAATGGCTTGGGCATATAGAAAGAATGGAAGATAATAGGGAAACAAAACTCGCTTACACTCAGGAAATAAATGACCGCAGACCCCGAGGTAGACCAAGAGGACGATGGAGAGATAATATACATACAGACCTACAAGCATTTGGAGTCAACCACTGGCAAGAGAAGGTCAACCAGAGAGACGAATGGAGACGGATTGTATCTGCAGCAAAGAACCTCAATGGCTCGGAATGCTGAAGAAGAAGAAGAAGAAGAAGAAGAAATATATATATATATATATATATATATATATATATATATATATATATATATATATATATATATATATAATTTTATGGAGCTTTTAGACAGAATAAGGGGGAACATACAATCATCCTCACGTTGTCAACTACAAATGCTGAGAATGATAGGAAGACAAAGAATGATGTATGTGGAGAGTTGTAAACTGCCAAGCAGTACATAATATAAACAATACCAACCCCATCAAAACATGGCATGATATGTAGCATTGGATAATAATGATCACTGATTTCTGCTCCAGACCAGGCATCTCAAAACAATGCTGTAATAGTTGAGTTGAGATGAGCTAAGAACGGACATCACTGCACTCAGGAGATTCCCATACGCGCTCTGTACCCTCTTTCAACAGCCAGCGAAGAGTCACACTACTAATCGTTCCTTCCACTTTCTGATTGACAGTTATCCTTGTCATCCCTCTCAGTTTTAAGATTCTACCACAGCTCCTGCTAATCCCCTGCAATATCATCCTTTCCACATAAGGGTTCTCAGTCTGTTCTTCAACCTTCCCCACCTAGTCCTACATGCGCACGACCACCTCTCCCTTATCCATAGGTAATCGACCACCAAGAGGTGCATTTCCTGCCAGCCTATAAGCGTGTTCATTCAACCACACTTCTGCATGGCCAGGGCCAAAAAAAAAAATCCATACAATTCTTACAATCTATGACCTCTGAAGCCAGGTGAGCCACCCCACAAAAAAAAAAAAAAATTACTTTCTCCACTTTATTTAGCATACTCTTTGAGTCATTGATGAATACAATGTGTGTTGGAGTGGTCTCCTCTAACCAACGGAATGGCGCTGTGACTGCTTCCACCTTCATATCTCATGCTGGAGGTTGTAGCCTCATATGCCATACTCTCCTTTTTCAAGAATCGTCCATTAGCCTTCGCTGATGCAGTAATATCTATACTGGTATACCTTACTAGTGCAACATTACTTTATATTATGTATTGAATGAAGTCCAATACCCGCACACATTAGCTTCCCATACCTCTCACTGCTGTCCCCGTGTGGTCTTTCTACAGGCCAGGAGACTACGATGTTGAGAACTTGTTCAACATCTCTTGCGGAGATCTTCAAGAATACGAAAATTGCCCTGGGTCATACATAGTTTTTAGAGAAGGATCCACGTTTGGGAACTATCCGCAATGTGGAGTAACGGTAAACGAGGTCATTCTTTACACACCAGATTGTATCATTTCGTATACGAAATAATCTCATCTATAATAATATATCTCATAAATAATCTCTCAAGTGTGTAATCACAGTCTTCGCGGCAACGTTGTTAAGCCGCCTGCCTCGCCATTGGTTTAAGGTTCGATTCCGGTCTTCGTCATTCGGTTCGCGAGTGCAGGTATTTAATCTGGGGGTCATCGCTGAAGCTACGGAATTCGTGATTTGTGAAACGCTTTCTGCAGGCCGATCTTTATTCAGGTACTGAGACATATGGGATACAAGCCAGTGCAATCAAGCCAGCACAAGTAAACATATTCTATCAGGTTAGAGTACAATAAAGGGAAGGACTCTACCACACATATGGAGGAACATCACCAGCATCATGTGCCCTGTCAACTGACGTAGACGTTCTTGTCTCTGCACAGAACTCGATCCCTGGTGTTCTGGATCAAATCTGCTGCTGATATGTCTCCCTGATCTTTTCCTTTGTAACTATATTCTCCAGTCCTTTTCTTCTCGTCAATGACCAAAGCATATTGTTTGTCTCTGTCTTATAGTTGTATGTAACATTCTAGTTTCATTAGCCTCTTCCAGGCAATCGTTGTTAGTTACTCTAAGAGTCCAAGGTATTCGCAATATTCGTCTCCGGAACCACATTTCCAGTTCTTCTAAGCTCTTCCTGAATTGTTCATTCATACTCAACGATTCACTGCCGTACATGGGTGCTGTAACCATAAATCTACAGACAGTTGAGCACCCAGTGTGTGCTGTCCCAGTAAACTGCCGCCTGTCTTTACTTCCCACGACATTTTCAAGTATCCATGTCAGGCTGTGTCGATCTGGGCATCTGGGTAAATTTTACAATAACCACAATGATGCAGATTCGAACGTACGACTAACGGGCTATGAGGCCAGCGTTTTGCCACAACCACGTTTAATGTGATCACAGTATATATGTTGTTTCCAAGAGATAATACAGTTTATGAGCCAGGTTTCGTGGATGTTCAAATCTGGTACAGTTTGCAATGTGTGCTTGCCATGTAACTATATCCGCAGATATTGAGCCTTAAAGACTGTAACAGGTCTTGGTGCCTTAAAGGTCTGATTGCACGAGATTACCAGTCTTTTCCTCCTGTAGTGAACGGCGAGCTCAGGTATCGAATTACTGTCCGACCGCGTTCATGAAATTTTCAGTGCACCACTTTAACTGTTATACAAATCTTCGTATATCGTTGAAGTGTGACGTTTGCTTTTCCCTGGCCGTTCTTGTGAGAACTATTTTGTTTTTTGTTCGCATATCCTTTACAGGACATCGCTGTCAACATCAGCATCTTTTAGCTTATTGTTGATTTCTTGGCACGATTACGCTCAGTAGTTCGCCATTGTTTCTGGGCGACCAGCTCACATTCCCCGTAAGTTACCGACGCAGAGACAACCGCTACCGATTCCAGCGCACGTTACGTTACTCACGAGAGTATACGGGATTACGGAAATAGTCGTGTAACTCTAGACCAGGGAGGTCGGTTGTGATAACTATATTGCTGTAATTTATCTTTATAAAGGAATATTTGTTAAATTATAACAAGGCGACACTGAAACACCATGTTTATGAAAGTTACATGTCTTACTACTGGGTTACCCACTACATAAAATCTCTCTCTCTCTCTCTCTCTCTCTCTCTCTCTCTCTCTCTCTCTCTCTCTCTCTCTCTCTCTCTCTCTCTCTCTCTCTCTCACCAATTGAAGGTTTCACTTCCAAATTCTCCTTGCAATTTATCCTTATTGCCATCGTTTTGCGAGAATAGATGCTCCCGCGATATTCTTTCCGACATACCGTTAATGACAATCACAGAAGTATTCACTTACCTCAGTAACCTAAAAAACACAACCTCATCTGGTTTAGATGGAATCAGCAACCGGATTTTCCACTTTTCACATTGGGCAGTGGGGAGCATTTTTGTGTGATATTCATTGGCACAGGAACGGAACATAATGGGGACGATCCGTTGCTGTGAGGTTGAAACTGCGACTAACTAACTAACTAACTAGCAACCGGATTCTCCGCTTTGCTGCGCCAGTGATCTGTATATCACTATCCTGTGTATATAATCAGTGTCTCACTAAAGGCCACTTTACATCAGCTCTAGAAATCGCTTAAGTCTACCCTCTTCTTAAATCTCGTTCATTGGACAATGGTCTCCCGAACAATTACAGACCCATTTCCTTACTACCATCACTATCTAAACCACTAGAAAACCACATCCATAAAGTAACGTCACAGTATTTAGTTCGCAACAAGCTTATTGTTGACAGTCAATCGGGATTTCGACCAAAATATTCTTGCCATACGGCCATAACAAACATGATAGAAAATTGGAACCAGAATATAAACAACAACAGTCTGCGTGGAACTGTGTTTATTGATTTCGGGAAATCATTTGATATGATAGACCATGCTATTGTAATTACAAAACTAGAGACAATGAAAATTGGCCATAATGTAGTCACTCTAATAACATCTTTTCTATCAAACAGAAAGCAAGTAGTATCACACAATAAATCTCTGTCTCAAACCACAACCTTCAATATTGGAGTACCACAAGGCTCAATTCTTGGCCCTCTATTAGTTTCCTTGGTATTGGAAAGATCAGGTTGTGTGACAGTTTATTCCATGCTCAGTCTTCGTAGACTTAGATGGATAGGACATCTTAGGAGGATGGATGATGGTAGAATACCAAAGGATATCTTTTTTGGTGAATTACAGATGGGTAAGAGATCTCAGGGTCGGCCTCTACTACGATACAAAGATGTGTGTAAGCGGGACATGATTGATACAGGCATTGATAATGCACATTGGGAGCAAGTCGCCGCTGAACGTGTTGCATGGAGGGCAAATATCAGAAATGGAATAAAGTCAAAGGAGAAAATTATTGCAGAAAAGTCACACACCAAGCGTTTGAGACGTAAGATGGTGCATGATGGTGGGAATGACCACGTGTTCAGATGCACCCACTGTGAACGACATTTACAGCGCAAATTGGCCTTATCAGTCACACTCGCTACCGCCATAGGTTAAAAGTTATTATGCCTTTTTAAAGCACAAACTATCGTCTGTCAAGACGGCAAGGTGCCAATGACATTAGTTTCCATATATATATATATATATATATATATATATATATATATATATATATATATATATATATATATATATATATATATATATATATACCTTTGCATCTTTCGTCGTCCTGCGGATCTATTTGCAGAAGACTGTACAGTGTATACAAACGCTGAAAACTGTAATTTGCTGGAGTCGTCTTTGCAACAAGAATTAAACAATGTAGTTAGATGGAGCAATGCAAACAGCATGCAAATTAACATCACTACAACAAAATAAATGTTATTAACAACCAGACAAAGACTTCAAACTCTAAATTCACACACATCACTTCAACTTCACATCGATAACATTCCAGTAGAAAGTGTAATTGAGCACAAAACATTAGGCCTAATCATTGTTAGAAACCTAACCTTTAATTTCCATGTTCAAGCGCTCATTAAACAAACCACCAAAAAAGTCTACCAACTCGCCAAAATTTAAAATTTCCTTGATGAGGACACAAGGAAAATATTCTATACTTCTCACATACAGACACATTTTGACTACTGCTCTACAATCTGGGACGGTTGTTCTAATTCAAGCACCAAGCGACTTTACTCACTCCAGAAACGGGCCATGAGTTTAATTTATAGCAAACACTTATCTGACAATCCTAGCCTGCATAACCGCCTTCAGTTACTACCACTCCGCAAACGACTGCTTTTCAATAAGGCTAAACTAATTCACAAAATCCTACATCGGAATGCCCCAAATTACCTTTGGCCATTGTTTAAATATTAATGCTAGACACAGTAAACGATTAAATATATTACACATTCCGAAGCCTAGGATTGACTTATACAAAACAAGCTTAACGTACTCTGCAGCTCAGCTGTGGAACAATCTTCCACAAGAAATCAAAGACATTACCAATCCCTATACATATAATCGCAAATTATTCGAACACTATCTCAGTACGGATTACCTTCCCCCTTAATAATAGAAATAATAATAATAACAAAACCCTAGTACCTTTTGGTAGACGAGTATATTCCACATAGCTAATAACAAGTGTCACACTATTATTTAATATTACTGAATCATGTAGTATTGATGTTCGCATTTTGCCCATGCCTTTATAATGCATGCCATTTATATTGTTGCTGCTCTCTGTTAGCCTTGAAATGTATGAATGAAATAATGTATGAAAGTGAGTGATAGAAGGGCAGAATGTAAGATGGGCCTGCGTGCCCAATTCTTAACCCTTTTAAAATAAAGTTCGTTCGTTCGTTCGTTCTCTCTCTCTCTCTCTCTCTCTCTCTCTCTCTCTCTCTCTCTCTCTCTCTCTCTCTCTCTCTCTCTCTCTCTCTCGCTTCAATTATTAAATAATTTAACCATTTTACAGAATCATCCAAGATTTACAACTATGTTCACGTGTGATTCGCTAAGTGTAACGATGCCAATGAATTCAGACCAAGTATCACCTATTGAACCCTACGAATTAAAGCTCACATGTAAGAAGTAAGTAATACTCAAATAGATTGGCTGTTGTTTATTTATTCCCGTCTTGATTGATACATCAATAACATTAGATATGCAGATGATACAGTCTTGATTGCAGACAATGAACGAGATCTGCAAAATTTAGTAGATGCAGTTGTTGCACACAGTGAACAACTAAAGTTAGAACTGAATATTAAGAAGACACATATTATGGTCGTCACTGGGAAGAAGGAAATACCACATGTGATATACGAGTAAACGGGCATATTCTTAAACAAGTAAATCGATACAGTTATTTTGGCACAATCATAACATCTGATGGGAGATGCCTTGAAGAGAATAGAACAAGAATTGCCATTGTGAAGGTGGCCATTTGCAAGATGAAAAACATACTGATCAATAAAAAATATATCAAGTGAAACGAGAAAAAGAGTGATGAAGTGCTACATAGAACCTATACTTTTGTATGGATGTGAAGCGTGGACAATAAGCAGTGAAGCTCAAAAACAGCTGATGGCTGTAGACATGTCGTTTCTGAGGAGAATGCTAAGAATACCATGGGCAGACAGAAAATCCAATGAACAAGTCCTTCAAGTAACACATGAAGATTGTAAACTGATTAGAATCATTATACGTAGACAGTCGAAATTCTTTGACCATGTTATGAGAAGAAATTACTTGGAGAACTTGGTGACAACTGGCAAGATTGAAGTGAAGATACCAAGAGGAAGACCTAGAAGTAAATAACTGGATGGCTTGGCCACGTGGCATGGTCGAGACAGGAACACGGAGCTGATTCGCGACTCTTGCGATCGAGTGAGATGGCAGAACATGACAGCCCATGCTTATCGGCATAGCAAATGATCGATGGATGGATGATTGATTGACGCATTGATTTAATTATTGATTAATTCATTCGCGGAGGCTTTGACGCTGGAATAAACAAGGCAAGGCCGAGAGAGGGAACATGTCGTTTGGGCACCACATGTTCTCTGAAGCTCTGCCCAGGCATTGTGATGGGATTTTGGCCAAATTCCACTCACATACTTTGGTCTGTACAAGACTGTAAGGTGCCACTCACTCAATTCATTCATTCAATAGATAAATTCAAGAAGACTGGTATTACAGTTGTCTGATCGTGTTGCTCTATTATCTCATATTCGCATCCTCATCAGCAACTCGGGCCTTGCCCACAAGCATGGACGCTCATGGATCGCTATTTCAAACGAACACCAGTGCCTCATCACGCAACACTTTTCCGGTCAACATATGGATATGCCTCAGCATCCTTGCAAGCTTGTGTGACATGATTTTCCCTTGCATGCCTAGTTTCTCCCTTTACCGTGAATATTCTCCTCAAGGTTGTTTCTGTAGAAACCCGTATGTCTCGTATTGTCATCATGATATGATACTTGTTTTTTGTTTAGGATTTTCAATTGATTATTCACAGGAAGCTTACACCTGCTTTTGGATGTGGATGTCATCACACAATAATCTGATCAGTCAAATGACAAAACTGTTACTGAGAATCATTATCATCATCAGCACCCTCATTATCATCAACGTGTACCACGCCAACTGGCGTAAGCGTTTAAGTCTCCTGCATATATCGGTCGTTGCTGTCCATGAACACCTCTGTTGATGATATTCCTCCAAGCCACCGCCTCAGTCCATCCAGTATTGCCTCTCGGTCTACCTCTGCCTCTCCAGTCGCCATATTGTCTTTCACATCCGCATTGCTCATTAAATGATGAAACTAATTATGCGTTTCTCTTTGTTATAGCTAGTTTCCTTCCATCGTTAGGCTCTTTCAGGCATTCGTTATCGTTATTAGTTACTCGAGCGGGATAAGATATTCGCAGTAGTAGCAACAGTAAAAGTAATTGTAGTGGTAGTAGTAGTGGCAGTAGTAGTAGTTGCAGTAGTGGTAGTAGTAGCAAAAGTAGTAGTAGTAGTAGTAGTAGTAGTAGTAGTAGTAGTGCCAGTAGTATTAGTTGCAGTAGTAGTAGTAGTAGCAATAACAGTAGTAGTAGAAGCAGAAGTTATAGTAATAGTAGTAGTAGTAGTAGCAGCAGCAGCAGCAGTAGTAGTAGTAGTAGTAGTAGTAGTAGTAGTAGTAGTAGTAGTAGTAGTAGCACTAGGAGTTATAGTAGTAGTAGTAGTAGTAGTGGTAGTAATAGTAGTAGTAGAAGTAATAGTAGTAGTAGTAGTAGTAGTAGTAGTAGTAGTAGTAGTAATAATAGTAGTAATAGTAGTAGTAGTAGTAGTAGTAGTAGTAGTAGTAGTAGTAGTAGTAGTAGTAGTGGTAGTAGCAGCAGCAGCAGCAGCAGCAGCAGCAGTAGTAGTAGCAGAAGCAGAAGCAGCATAATTCACTCCAAGCCTTCTATGTTAAGCAGAAATATACCATACACCATTCACTCAACAGGTACCCGCTGATAAACCCTCCACAAGACTACGTGGCTCCGTGTGACAACTAAAGATGGCAGCATCAATGACATTACCAGCCACGAGTTATCGTCACGACAACCTTAGAGGATTCAACCCACACTCTACACCTAATGGCTGTCTCCACGGTGTGAACTTTAAATAAAGTGCTTTCCAAAAGGATGTGCCGTGTGTGTTTATGATATGCCTATGTTTATGTTATGTCATTTTTTATGTTATGTATGTGTTTATATTATGTCTGTGTAGGTTAAAAATATGGATGTGCAATACTGTAGAGAAACCTAGTATTTCACAATCAATATCACATTAATTGGCAGCTTGTGGTCTTGACTGACGATAGTTTGTTACATTGTGCTTCAAAAAGGCATAATAACTACAACCCATGGCGGTGGCGAATGTGACTGATAAGGCCAATTCACTCTGTAAATGTTCGTTCCACAGTGGATGCATGTGAACACATGGTCATTTCCCCCATCACGCACCATCTTACGTTTCTTTTCACACGATCGGTGTGTGACTTATCTGCAATAGTGTTCTCCTTTGTCTTATTTCCATTTCTGATATTTGCCCTCCATGCAACATGTTCAGCGGCGACTTGCTCCCTAAGTGTGAATTATCAATGCCTGTATCAATCATGTCCCGCTTACACACATCTTTGTATCGTAGTAGAGGTCGACCTGAGATCTCTACCCGTCACCAAAAAAGATTACCTCTAGTATTCTACCATCATCTATCCCACTACCGTGTCCTATCCATCTAAGTCTACGAAGACTAAGCATGAATATATCCGTCACACAACCTGATCTTTCCAATGACTTCAGCTATTTGTAGATTTTGTCTTGCCACTTAATAACAAGTATTCTTCAGCAGACAACGCATATGAAAGCTGTTTAAACGTTTCTCTTGGTGCTGAATAAGTTGTCCCATGCTTCACTGCCATAAAGAAGAGTACCAAGGACACAGGCTTGATAGACAACGACTTTTTTTTTTGGCAGTAGCATCCTATTCTCCCAGACTCTTTTTGTTAACCTGTTCATTGTTGTTGCTGCCTTACCAATCCTGATGTGGATTTCCTGATCTAGGGATAATTTGCTATTTACCACTGATCTTAGATATGTAAAATGGTCCATAAAAAAGAGCTAAGATTTCACAATCAGTAATTGATAAACTCTGTGGACCGCTGAGTGAACTAAAAAGACTTTTAGATTCATACAAGAGCCAACATTGCAGTTATAGACATATTTCAAGCGAAAGAAAGAAGAAGAAAAACAACAAGTAAGATTAATATTACCCGTTTTACACAGTTTTGTCACATATCGCCACATTACATTATTTTAACACATTGCACAATGTACACCTTTAATGGCACATATACAGCTTATATTAAACATAATTATAACATACCCATTATTATATTGTAAGCACTTACTTCCTTTCTCTGTTAAAGAATTGCGTATATAATTTCAAACACAATGCAATTGTATCTGACAGCTAGAGACAATAACTTCACCAACATGCCAAAGGAACAACCATCATCCTAATTATGGATAAACTACTACTAATAAAATTTAGTTCCATGTTCTTCACATGGACGTAGCAGTCAACTCCAACATTTTGGCTGGTCGTGATTCCTGGATAAGTTTTACGTTCAGAAGTTTGCCATTGCTTTCTGAACGACCGGCACCTACACTATTTTTTAAAACACCAGCACCGCTGTGTTTCGAACCCGGCTATATGGGATTACGAATCGTCTCCCTAACTCATTCGCCGCAGAGACCGTACTACTACATCATGAAAAAGTGAATTAAGACATGCACACACTTCGCATCTTTCCAGCAACACTATGCAATCAAATTGTTCGGAGCGTTCTGTAAGACTGTCCCCTCTTATAAGACACAAAGAAAGATGCACTGATGCAAATGAAACTAATAAATGAGTTTAAATAACGTTTATGTTCATCATTAGACTACACCTGATAGTATAATCATCAATGACAACAATGTCACGAAGAAAACATTAAAAGAAGCGGCAGAAGAAGAAGGTGTTTGTGATGTTAATAGCTGCATCTCTTCAACCGCTCCAGTTAGAGGCTTTGAGATGTGTTCTTCAAACGATGGTCGGCATGACTGCATTGCGTTTTCTCGGGGTTTGTGTTAAATGGCTGCCTCCTCTATCTCCAATTCGGAAGATGCATTTTCCTGCGTTGACTCTAAGAGTATTATTTTCGCCCTTTTCGGACTCTTGATGTGGTACTTGATGCTCAATTCCAGACAAGCAACCCTATTTTGTCGTGAACTTCCTTTAGGTAAATTATGTAGATTATTGCCTCACTGGCTTCCCTGGGTGACCTACTTAGTTATCTCAGGAAGGTCATCTTCCTCCTGGCTGTTATAGCTACCTTTTGGATGGAATTTTTTTCACGTCAGCATGTCATCACATGTGTCTCCGAAGTATGTGGGCTGCTTTTCTTGTTTTATTATCTGCAACATGTAGTAGATGCAGTTGTTGCACACTTTGAACAACTAGGTTTAAAATTAAATAGTAAGAAGACACAGATTACGGTCGTCACTAAGAAGAAGGAAACAACACAATGTAATGTACAAGTAAATAGCAATAATCTTAAACAAGTTAATCGGTAAAATTATCTAGGAAAAGCCATAACATCTGTTGTGAGATGCCTTAAAGTGATTAGAGTTACAGAAAGACTCGATATAGCGAAGGTAGCCTTATGCAAGATGGAAAACATACTGACACCCACCCCCTTTACCCTCCCCCCCCCCCAAAAAAAAAAAAAAAAAAGAAAAGAAGAAAGAACAGATTTCTTTTGCAACGAGAAAAAAAGGGTATTGAAGTGCTGCATATAACCTGTACTTATGTATAGATGTGATGCATGGACAATGAGCAGGTAAGCAGAAAAACATATAATGTAAGTGGATATGTGGTTTCTGATGAAAATTCAGTAGTACCAAGAACAGACACACACACACAAACCAAGTCCTGCAAAAACAAATGAAATTCGAAAACTGATTATAGAAACTAGAGATAGACCATCACAGTTTTGTGGGCACGTTATGAGAAGAAATCATTTAGAGAACTTGGTTACAAGCGGAAAGAGGATGTTGATGATGAATGACATATGCCTGGGTTCATTGACATTGAGGTGAGTGACCTGTAGCGGGGCTATGAGAAAAACAACCAGCCCTGAGAAATAATGGTGAGGGTGAGTGCAGACCCCCAGGGTGGATGGGGTGAGAGACAGTTTAGTTGGTGTGAAGTCAGGAGACTTGAAAGGGACAGTTGAAGCTGAGACCGACTGAGGGTCGCGTCGTTTCGGACAGTTGAGTGTCAGGACCAGAAAAGTGTAGGTCCGTGGTCTGCAAAGTGAATGATAGGGGAGTTAGTGATAGAACTCTGCCCTGTGGGTTTTCAGTGATGGGAATTCTGAGACTAAGGATTAAAGACTGAGCCCGGCTTATCAGCAGACGTAGTGTATTGAAGCCTAGCCCTAGAGAGGGTCGGATAGTTAGCAGAGGCGTAGACCCAGTGTGTGGGTTGTATTGTGTGAGGTCCAGCCGTGGATAGTAGCTAGATAACCGTCTGGTAAATTTGAGATTAAGAAAGCCTTAAGAAGGCAGTGATGTGTGCGTGTTAAGTTGTGAGGAGTATATATATATATATATATATATATTCTGTGGATTATATTGTTTTCTGGATATGGAAATATGTTACGTGTGTCCGTGTTTCTTCTGCATTAAAAGATTATGTGCGGCAACTCAATCTTGTTCACTGACTGGCAGATGTGTACTGCGGTGGTGAGTTATATTGTGAGACAGGTGGCTAGCTTAACTTATACTCCATAGTGACACACAAGGAGCATTGTAACCTAGACAACGACCATCTCAAGCGATTATCATTAAGAACATCGTGAGAATCATGATGATGATGATGATGATGATGATGATGATGATGCTGATGATGATGATGATGATGATGATGATGATGATTATGATGATTATGATGATGATGATGATGTTTGGACAACGCCTTTCTTTTTGCTTTTGGGGAGATAGTGAATAGAGTGTCTTTGTTGATGCTGGTCTATTGTGTGACATAAGCGAATCCCATGGACCTTCTCGGCCCTGGTGTAAAGGATAACTATCAAAGAAGAAAGCGAATCATTTTACCGTGACAACGAGTAGAACTATGGAGGTTGTGGCAGTAACGAGAGCAATAATTTTGTTAGTGACCTGCTTGCATCCACGTTTCGTCTTCAGTGAGACTATGCGCATGCGCAGTAATACAGAGATAGGGTTAGTTTAAAGACAATGGTTGTAATGTCTGCAGATGTAAAGCCTGACTAACGTCGTTTACTTTCTTTTGCCAAGCTGCGAAGATGTAATAAATAATGAAAGAGGTGATGAGCCCTCGGGTTTAGTTCATGCGTAGAACTCACTAGCATTGCACCAAACGCATTTTCCGGGGCAGCTTGGGCTGGGACAGAGGATGCAAACGACGTGGTGAATCCAAAGGAATAATCAGTCTGCACGTACATCAGATGAAACACGGGTTCCAGCTAAATATATGATGGGGTCGTTGCAAATACAAAAAGGCAGCCAACACAAACCAGCTGACAAGGTCTCTATACGCTTGTCACTGAAGGGTTATTTCCGAGATAAGTGCCTTCATTTTTATTAATTTGAAATGCGCTTTGCTGGAAGTAATCACATATATGAACCCATATTAATCCTTCATCATATAGAGATACATGCATACACTAACACAGTGGTTTTCAACCGGTGGGGAATTCCCCCCCCCCCCCCCCCCCCAGAGGGGAATTTTAAGGTTTCCAGGGGGGAGGGGATGAAGATTATTTCAAGATCGCGTTAATACAAGAACTGATTACTTGATATTGTTTTTCCCTTCATGCTTTACGGTTCTGTTCGTCTTAGCCCTTCTAGAATTCATTTTATAAAGTAAGTAGACCCACAAATCATGTTTTATGTAGACGTCTTGATTTGTTTTGGTATGTGCTTCCATTATTACGTATACTGTGTAGAGGCAGGAGAGGGAAGGGGGTATTTAGGTAGGAAATACGGGGGGGGGGGGAATGACGTTCTGAAAATATGGTGAAGTGGGGAACGGGCCAAAAACGGTTGAGAACCACTGCAATAACACAAAGCCCTAACACTCAAACTAATATGTGTCTCCACAACACCAACAATAAAGTTAAGAGTAGGCAGTGTCTAGGGGAATATGACAAACAGTCGTCGCAGCAAGACGTGAATACTCTACTCAAAACAACAAAAATGAATGATTCCCCCACCCACCCCACCCATATCCCCCAGCCGGTATACTGAATGACGGAAGTATATTAGAAACCCTTTAATGGAATTCTTCTGTTCTAACTATTCTGCGTGTAGTGGGGATAAATCAAATCAAATCAAATCAACTTTATTAGGGTCACAAATTGGGCGCGCAGGCCCGTCTTACATTCGGCCCTTCCAGTCACTCGTCTTTCGTTCATCATGAGCATTATACATTTACATAGGAAGAAAAATAAACATTGTGAAATGAATGTTGTAAACATAAACAAGGCTAATTACCATGTTATGAGGCCCATCTCCCACCTATCCATACATCACCCCACCCACACAACACCCCCACCTACCCACACACACGCGCACCAAGGGACACATACACACCCCCACCTACCCACACACACGCACACCAAGGGACACATACATACCCCACCAACCGACCCATCCCCCTCCCGCACATCCCCCACCCACACACACACTGCCCTCACCTGATCCCCCAACCAAAACACACTCGCCACCCACAAACATTCCCCCACCAACCCACACATCCCACGCCCATCCACATACACATCCTAACCCACACATCCTCTCCCCACCCACACCTCAAACCACCCATCCCCCAGCCACATCTCCATCGACAACATATTCCCCACCCATGCACACAATCCCCCACCAACCCACACATCGCACATCCACTCACACATCCCCAAACCATACACACACATCCCCACCAACTGACATGTCCCTACCCCCCCCCCCCACACACACACATCTCCCTAACCACCCATACATCCCCAATCCACTCACACACACCCCACCACCCACACATACAACTTCCACCCACCCACACATGCCTTAACCTAATCCCCCACCACACAATCCCCCACCCGCACATCACATACACCCCCTACCACGCACTATTCCCAACCCACGCACCACACACACACATATCCCTCACCAACACATCCCCACTTACACACCACACACATATCCCCCACCCAGATACCACACAATATTCCCACCCACACCCACACAGATACCCTTACCCATCCACCCCACATACCCCCACTCACACACCACAAAAATCCCCCACCCACACACACATACCTCACCCACACAATATCCCCAACCAACACACCACACACCTCTCCCCACCCACACACGCATTCCCTACCCGTCCACCAACACACACTCACTCACGCATACATCCTCCACTACGCACCCACACACCCCACCCACCCACCCCAACCAAACATCTCTCGATCACAATACCCCTACCCACACACATCCTCCACCCACTCACACATCCCACCCCGACACATACAACTCCCTCACCCACCTACACATCCCTAAGCCACTCACACACCCCCACCCACACATTCCCCATCCACACACACACATCTCCCACCCACACACCCCCACATACTTCCCCCAACCACCACAATCCCCTACTCACCCACACATATACCCCACCCATACGCACATTCCCCGCACCCATCACACACATCCCCCACACCACACACTATCCTCCACCCATACCACCACAAACATACCCTCCACCCACACATCATTCACACATCCCCCACCAACACACCGCACACATATCTCAAACCCACACACCATACACTTCTCCCCACCCGCCCTTGCATCCCCAATCCACCCAACACAATCCCCTACCCACACAACCCCGCCTCCCACACATACTTCCTCAAACCATCCACACATCTCCACCCACATAAACACACATCCCCCGCATCCGTCCCATACACATATCCTCCACCCATACACACATCCCCCACACCCATTCCAACACCCCTACTTTCACCCCCACACATCCATCCACACATCCCACCAACACCCACAAATACCACTACCCACCAAAACCCACACACCCCAACCCATCCAAACGCATACCCCACCCACACACCCCCCACACACACATATCCCCACACTCACACACATCCTCCACATACACTCACACTTCCTCACATCTAGACACATACAAAATGTCTCACGTTAGTATTGAAACTAGTATGAACAAACTCCCACACTTTACTCACACACATACACTGACACTTGTCATGAGCAGTCTCATAAAAATGTTAAACATGGAGAAAAATGTGTACATAAAATGTATGTGACGTAAAAATAGTGATGCTCTCTCTCTCTCTCTCTCTCTCTCTCTCTCTCTCTCTCTCTCTCTCTCTCTCTCTCTCTCTCTCTCTCTCTCTCTCACACACACACACACACACACACTCACACACACATTCACTCTCACGCTCACACATTCACTCTTCCGCTCATTCATTCACTCTCACGCATTCACTCTCCCGCTCATTCACTCTCACGCTCACTCATTCACTCTCCCGCTCACTCATTCACTCTCCCGCTCACTCATTCACTCTCCCGATCACTCATTCACTCTCCCGCACACTCATTTACTCTCACGCTCACTCGTTCTGTCTCTCATTCACACTCACTGACTCTCTCACTCAAACTACAGTAATGAACATGAGTTTATATTATGCATGATAAAATCAAATGGTATTTAACTGATAATATGACAGATGAGAATACACAAACATATGGATTCGCGTGTTACATAACATGCGTGTTACATGACATGCATCTGCTCATCTCTCTCTCTCTCTCTCTCTCTCTCTCTCTCTCTCTCTCTCTCTCTCTCTCTCTCTCTCTCTCTCTGTATTCTTTCATATACACACGCTCACACACATGCGCGCGCTCACACACACACGCACTAACACATCAACTCTCCCACTGTCTCATTTGATTTTATCATGCATAATATAAACTCATGTTCATTACTGTAGTTTGAGTGAGTGAGTCAGTGAGTGTGAATGAGAGACAGAACGAGTGAGCGTGAGAGTGAATGAGTGAGCGGGAGAGTGAATGAGTGAGCGGAAGAGTGAATGAGTGAACGGGAAAGTGAATGAGTGAGCGGGAGAGTGAATGAGTGAGCGTGAGAGTGAATGAGCGGGAGAGTGAATGCGTGAGAGTGAGAGTGAATGTGTGTGTGTGTGTGTGTGTGTGTGAGAGAGAGAGAGAGAGAGAGAGAGAGAGAGAGAGAGAGAGAGAGAGAGAGAGAGAGAGAAGAGAGAGCATCACTATTTTTACGTCACATACATTTTATGTACACATTTTTCTCCATGTTTAACATATTTATGAGACTGCTCATGACAAGTGTCAGTGTATGTGTGTGAGTAAAGTGTGGGAGTTTGTTCATACTAGTTTCAATACTAACGTGAGACATTTTGTATGTGTCTAGATGTGAGGAAGTGTGAGTGTATGTGGAGGATGTGTGTGAGTGTGGGGATATGTGTGGGTGGGGGTATGCATTTGGATGGGTTGGGGTGTGTGGGTTTTGGTGGGTAGTGGTATTTGTGGGGTTGGTGGGATGTGTGGATGGATGTGTGGGGGTGAAAGTAGGGGTGTTGGAATGGGTGTGGGGGATGTGTGTATGGGTGGAGGATATGTGTATGGGACGGACGCAGGGGATGTGTGTTTATGTGGGTGGAGATGTGTGGATGGTTTGAGGAAGTATGTGTGGGAGGCGGGGTTGTGTGGGTAGGGGATTGTGTTGTGTGGAATTAAGATGGAAGGGCGGGTGGGGAGAAGTGTATGCTGTGTGGGTTTGAGATATGTGTGCGGTGTGTTGGTGGGGGATGTGTGAATGATGTGTGGGTGGAGGGTATGTTTGTGGTGGTATGGGTGGAGGATAGTGTGTGGTGTGGGGATGTGTGTGATGGGTGTGGGGAATGTGCGTATGGGTGGGGTATATGTGTGGGTGAGCAGGGGATTGTGGTGGTTGGGGGAAGTATGTGGGGGAGTGTGGGTGGGAGATGTGTGTATGTGGATGGGGAATGTGTGGGTGGGGGTGTGTGAGTGGCTTAGGGATGTGTAGGTGGGTGAGGGAGTTGTATGTGTCGGGGTGGGATGTGTGAGTGGGTGGAGGATGTGTGTGGGGGTAGGGGTATTGTGATCGAAAGATGTTTGGTTGGGAGTGGGTTGGTGGGGGTGTATGGGTGCGTAGTGGAGGATGTATGCGTGAGTGAGTGTGTGTTGCTGGACGGGTAGGGAATGCGTGTGTGGGTGGGGAGAGGTGTGTGGTGTGTTGGTTGGTGATATTGTGTGGGTGAGGTATGTGTGTGTGGGTGGGGGATTTTTGTGGTGTGTGAGTGGGGATATGTGGGGTGGATGGGTAAGGGTATCTGTGTGGGTGTGGGTGGGAATAGTGTGTGGTATCTGGGTGGGGGATATATGTGTGGTGTGTAAGTGGGGATGTGTTGGTGAGGGATATGTGTGTATGTGGTGCGTGGGTTGGGAATAGTGCGTGGTAGGGGGTGTATGTGATGTGAGGGTGGGGGATTGTGTGGTGGGGGATTAGGTTAAGGCATGTGTGGGTGGGTGGAAGTTGTATGTATGGGTGGTGGGGTGTGTGTGAGTGGATTGGGGATGTATGGGTGGTTAGGGAGATGTGTGTGTGTGTGTGTGGGTGGGGGGGGTAGGGACATGTCAGTTGGTGGGGATGTGTGTGTATGGTTTGGGGATGTGTGAGTGGATGTGCGATGTGTGGGTTGGTGGGGGATTGTGTGTGTGGGTGGGGAATATGTTGTCGATGGAGATGTGGCTGGGGGATGGGTGGTTTGAGGTGTGGGTGGGGAGAGGATGTGTGGGGTAGGATGTGGATGGGCGTGGGATGTGTGGGTTGGTGGGGGAATGTTTGTGGGTGGCGAGTGTGTTTTGGTTGGGGGTTCAGGTGAGGGCAGTGTGTGTGGGTGGGGGATGTGCGGGAGGGGGATGGGTCGGTTGGTGGGGTATGTATGTGTCCCTTGGTGTGCGTGTGTGTGGGTAGGTGGGGGTGTGTATGTGTCCCTTGGTGCGCGTGTGTGTGGGTAGGTGGGGGTGTTGTGTGGGTGGGGTGATGTATGGATAGGTGGGAGATGGGCCTCATAACATGGTAATTAGCCTTGTTTATGTTTACAACATTCATTTCACAATGTTTATTTTTCTTCCTATGTAAATGTATAATGCTCATGATGAACGAAAGACGAGTGACTGGAAGGGCCGAATGTAAGACGGGCCTGCGCGCCCAATTTGTGACCCTAATTAAGTTGATTTGATTTGATTTGATTTCTCACTCTCTAACACACAATCCTTCACACACACACACACTCACTCTCTCAATCACACTCTCTCACACATACACATACACATGCACATGAACGCATGCACGCACGCACACACTCCCTCACTCACTCTCACACATACACGTACGAATGCATGCACTTACACATTCCCCCACCATTTCTCGCTCAATCACTCTCTCCACACACACGCATGCACGTGCGCACATACTCTCTCCCTCTCTCTGACACCCACTTTCTCTCTCTCTCTCTCTCTCTCTCTCTCTCTTTCTCTTTCTCTCTCTCTCTCTCTCTCTCTCTCTCTCTCTCTCTCTCGCTCCCACACGCATACACATATATAGTGAACAATTATAGTTAAACAATTATAATGAACAATTATACTGAACAATTATACCAGTAAATGAATTATGGTGGCATATAGTCGGTATGGATTAAGTATTGAAAGAGTTTTCGGTTAAATGTGTAGGGACTCATTGGAGTTTTCAGATCTGGAGGCAGATCATTCCATAAGTGAGCACCAGAATAGGCGAAACATGTTTTGTATAGGTCCAATCTAGGCTTTGAGACATGTAACAAATTTAGGCGCTTGCTGTTCATTGCATTAGATTGAATCAGCGGCAGAAGATACTCTGGGGTATTTTGAGATATAATTTTATTCACTAATTTGGCTTTGTTGAAAAGGAAGCGCTTTTGTTGTGGTAGAAGTCTTAGATGACTGTACAAATTATTACTTTCAACGTGCTTTATGCCAGAAACCAGACGAATAGCGCGGTTTTGTAGAGAACATAGTCGTTTTAAATTAGATTTAGGGCAACCATCCCAAACTGTGGAACAGTAATCGAGATGTGATTGGATATAGCATGTGTAGAATATTTTTCGTGTGCTTTCGTCTAGGAAGTGCTGAATTTTAGCAAGTTGGTAAACTTTTTGTGCTATTTTCTTGGTAAGAGCGTGAACATGAGAGCTCCAGTTCAAATGGCTGTCTATTAAAAGCTCTAGTGCTTTATGTTCAGTCACATTAACTATAGGTAACGTGCCCATGCAGAGAACGAGCGGTGATCCAGTTATGGCCAGTGTCTGTAGTTTTTGTCTGGTCGTTATTAGCATGGATTTGGTTTTGTCGATGTTAATTTGCATGCGGTTTTCATTGCTCTATCTAGTAAGATTATCAAGTTCCTTTTGTAAAGAATTCTCTAATTCACTACGGTTTTCTTGACTAGTATATATAGTACAGTCGTCTGCAAATAGATCACAAGTTGTATTGATATATAAAGGAAGATCATTAATATAAACTGCAAAAAGCAGCGGACCTAGTATTGAGCCCTGAGGCACACCAATATTAAGCTGTGCGGGTCTTGATAGACAGTTGTTGAAGGACACGACTTGTTGCCTGTCGGATAGAAATGACGTAATTATGTTCACCATGTTGGTGCTTGTCTTCATTTGCTTTAGTTTTCTAATTAAAATATCGTGATCTACCATATCAAAAGCTTTTTTAAAGTCTACAAACACCGCTCCACAAATTCTACCGTTGTTGATGTTTAAGTGCCAGTTATCGGTCATTTTTGTTAGAGCACTATGGCAAGAATATTTAGGTCGAAACCCAGATTGACTGTTAATTATTAGATCGTTGTTAATTAAATGGTGTAACGTTATTTTATGAATGTGTTTTTCTAGTGGTTTTGATAGCGACGATAGTAAGGAAATAGGTCTATAATTACCCAAATCGCTATTATCGATTGAGCCATTTTTAATTAGCGGAAACACTTTAGCAATTTTAAATGCAGATGGAAAGTAGTTTTTGGCCAGGCACTGGTTATATATGAACGTTAAGGACTCGCTAATGACTGGTGCAGCACAACGAAGAATTCTATTACTGATACCATCTAGGCCTTGTGAGTTTGTTGATTTGAGGTTCAAGAGATATTTATAAACGTCTGCAACAGACATTAAAGGAATCTCAGCGGGAATATTTCTGGTGCACTTCTCCTCACAGAATGATGCCAGTGAACTTAAATTACACGATGAGTCTGGTATTGAAGACTTTAGATTCTCTATTTCTGATTGAAAGAACCAACTGAATTCATCGCATGTTATAGAATTTGGCATTGCTGATTCTGTAGGGCGTTTCTTATTGGTTAGCAAGTTAATAGCCTTCCATATATTTGTACTGTTTGAATTATCTACAATCAAATTTTTAAAATGATCTTTTTTTATCCTACGAATTTCATATTTAACTTTATTCCTTAGTCTGCGGTAATTGATGAAGTCTTTATTTTTGTGTGCTGTATCTCGCTCTCTCATGATTTCCAGCACTTCTCTAGTGACCCATGGGGATAGTACAATTATGTTTTACATATCCTATACAGGACATCGCTTTCAACATCAGCATCTTTCAGCTGATTGTTGATTTGTTGGCAAGATTACGATTAGTAGTTTGCTATTGCTTTATGAGCGACCAGCTCCATACTCTCATAAGTCACTGGCGCGACTTGAACCGTTTCCAATTCTCGTGCGCTCACGTCAACCACCAGAGTATTCGGGGTTACAGAGAAAGCTGCTAACCCCTCGGCCAGTACTATTACTAATTCGTTATTTGACTATCATCATAGTCTTAAAATGTTAAAACACATATATTTATATAGTGAATAAAGGCAAGGGGGACACAAAGGATAGAGATGGGGTGCACCTAGAAGAAGAGAAGATAATATAGAATGGAAAAGGGTGGGGCAAGAATGAGATAGGAGGGGAGAAAGAGGGAGTGAGGGAAGGAAAGAGAGTCTCACTCTCTTTCTTGTCGCGTTTTCTAACTCATGCAGACACCCATCAGGGTAAATACAACTGAATGTACAATACAGGTGCTGCATGATGGTTCATGCTGGGATTTCTCGACGTTTGTGAGATCGATCATCAGTTGATACGAGCAAAATATGCTCTACTGGATAAAACAGATTTGCAAACAGCCACACTCATCAACACATGCCATCGTTATATGGCTGTAAAATATAATCATCTGCTTGAATGATTTACCTCCCTTTTAAATAACTATGGGGAATGTTAAAACGAAGTATGTATTGGCTACAACAGTGCACAAGACCATTAGTATTTAGAGCCAGTGTCGTATCCCCAACAAACAAGTGCACGTGCAAGTATATTCATATAGCAACACACCTGTGTGTTATGGACCATTCCACAAAAAATTAAAGAATAAAGGAATACATAAAATAACTTGAAAATTATGTCAATTGAAACGGGAAAAGAGTACTGAAATGTTAACAGAACCTGCACGTTTGTATGGTGTGATACGTGAATAATGAGTAGACAGACTAAAAAACGACAATGATAGTGGGAATGTGGTTTCAAAGAATAGCATGTGTAGACAGAAAAGCCAATGAGCAAGTCGTACAAGATACACATGAACACGTAAACAGATTAGAGAAATCAGACGTTAACAGTCAGGATTGTTGGGAACATTATGAGAAGAAATAAAATTGAGAACTTGATGACAACTGGAGAAAAAAAGAGAATCACATAGCTATCTTCATAGATGCGAAGTCAGCTGTCTCAATACTGAAGATGAAAAAACAGCACTGAACGACCAGAACTAAAGAGCAGCACCCCATGGAAGATGTCAGGATTTTTTTTTTTTAAATTGATTTACTTTTTATTTTTAAAGTTGTATTACAGTGGATCCCATCACATTGCAGTACACCTGGAAAGTAAGTAAGTGGCTGACAGATTGGCAAAAGAGGGGAGACGACATTCTGTAATGCTGCATAGAGGTTTATAAAAAGCACTTACAGAACCAATAGAAATCAGAGAATCCGGGCCACCAGAAAGATTATGCATATTACCGACTCGACGGATGCGAAAATGTAGCGAACTTCAGACTCCGCACAGGACATAACAGGCTGAAAAACCACTTGTTTAATAAATTAAAGATAGGATATACCGATGAATGCAACTGTGGAACTGATAACATGACAGCTAGACATTTGCTGCAGGAGTGCCCAATATATTATCAACAGAGAAAGTTATTCTGGCCTATACCTGCTTCATTTGAGGACAAACTCTATGGAGATATCAACAAGCTCAAGTTGGCTGCTGCTTTATTTACCTATATTCAGGTGGACATCTGGTTCATGAAGAAGTTCCTAACCTGCGACACTGCATGTCACAGTTATGTTGGTGGAAAAAGAGCCCTAGTGGCGCGAAATGGAATATTGCTTGGCTAGCAAGTCCTTTACATAGAAAGTCCAAACGCGCATTGTGTGGGCGTTATTAAAGGTGCAAAATGTGCCCGAGAGGCACGAAATGTAATATTCCTTAGCTCCATCCATCCATCATATGCCATGTCGATAAGCGTGGGTGGTCATGTTTTACCATATCACACGATCACCAGAGTCGTAGATCAGCTCCGTGTTCCAGTCGCAACCATGCCACGTGGCCAAGCGATCCAGGTATTTAATTCTCAGTCTTCCCGTTGGCCTTTTCCCTTGGATATTGCCAGTTGTCACCAAGATCTCCAATCCATTTCTTCTCATAACATGCCCAAACATTTTGACTGTCTACGTCAGATGTCTCTATGCAGTTTACGATCTTCATTTGTTTCTTGAAGGTCTTGTTCATTGGTTTTTCTGTCTGTCCATGGTATTCTTTGCATTTTCCCCAGAAACCACATTTCCAAAGTCATCAAATGGTTTTCAACTTGACTGCTCATTGTCCACGCTTCACATCCATACAAACGTACAGTTTCTATGTAGCACTTCAACACTCTTTTTCTTGTTTCAATCGATATCTTTTTATTGGTCATTATGTTTTTCATCTTGCAAAAGGCTATATTCGCAATTGAAATTCTTGTTCTAAACTCTTCAAGGCATCTCCCATCTGATGTTATAATTGCTCCAAGATAGCTGTACCGATTCACTTGTTTAATAATATGCCCATTTACTTGTATATTACATTGTAGTATTTCCTTCTTCCCAGTGACGACCATAATCTGTGTCTTCTTACAATTCAGTTATAACCCTAGTTGTTCACAGTTGCAACAACTGCATCTACTAAATGTTGCAGGTCCTGTTCATTGTCTGCAATCAAAACTGTATCATCTGCGTATCTAATGTTATTGATATATCGCCCCCCCCAATGATGATTCCTTCCATATCTTCTATATTTCTGAAAATACTTTAACTGTACAGGAAAAAAAAATCTGGATACATTACACATCCCTGTCTCACGCCTTTCTTAATAGGCTGATATTGACCTACTTCATTATCAATTCTGATGGCAGCTTGTTATTTCCAATGTATGTTATTTACAAATCTAAGGTATTTTCCATTAATGTGTACATCTTCAAACATCCCTATCATGTCGACATGTCTCACTTTATCGAAAGCCTTTGTGTAATCAATGAAGCAAATGTGTAGATCTTTGTTTACTTCAATAGAAAGTTCAATTGCTTTTCTCAGCAAATACACAGCATTTACTGTACCCTTGCCTTCTACACACCCACATTGTTCTTCTCCTATTTCAGGTTGTATTTTCCTCCTAACTCTTTGCATGATAATTCTTAGCAAAATCTTCGTGATGTGACTCATTATACTAATTGTTCGATGTTGGTTGTTCTATCGTCTTTAATCGCCAACCTTCTTCAATATTCTTTTCATAAGGATGCATTTGTTCTTTTCTTTGTCCAGGATATTCTTAGACATCGTCATTTATATTCAAAGACATGTGTGCGTTGTTCAACTTGTTTAGTAACTGTCCAGGTCTAACAGGCGTATGTTGCAATGGGAAAGATGCATGTTCTTAATAATCTAAATTTTTTTTTAAGTTCTACATGCCCCTCTGTACAATTTGTTGAGTTGTTTTAGTCGTTGAAGAGCAATAGATATTCGTCTTGTAACTTCTCTTATTGTGTCATCATTGTTGGTAACCAATGACCCAAGATAATCGTAATTTTCCATCACCTCTAATTATTCCCTATTAACATATATTTCTTTCTCCGTAGTAGTAGTAGTATCTGTATGTATTATCTTTGTTTTTGCTATGTTAAGATATAAGTTGTGATTTTCACTATTTAATGCATTGAGGTTATTTAGTTTTCTAAACCAATCTGTGGTGTGGATAAGCTCCCCCAAGCCCCACCCCCTCCCACCCCCTAGTATATAGTCCACTATCAAGGTATTTCCTGGTCATTTGCAGGACGTCGCTGTCAATTTTCTTGGCTAGTTTTGCGTTCGGTGTTTTGCTATCGTTTTCTGAACGACCGCCACTCATGCCCCTCTGTGAGGATCAACACAATGTAATCTTCCGCAGCTGTGTTTCGAGCGCTTAACGAGAATTGCTAATTGTGAACTGCGTCCGCAACATCTTCGCCTATACCAATTTTTACTTTTCCGCTCCACCCCACTACCTCCCGCTTATTCTCCCGTCCAGCGGCTCAGCCAATACCCGAGCTTCTGACGGCATTGACCTTTGACCCGGTGACCCTACATCCGGTCCATACAATCCACTGACAGTCGTTCAACGCGTGTCAGTCGCTCCCAGCAAGGATACAGATTCAGATAAGTACCTTTAATTAGGTTAATATAGTCATGTAGTTTGTTTCATGTAGTTTTGTGTCGGTTTGTGTTTGATTTTTCTGTGCTGACGAAGGCTTTGGCCGCAACGTCCAATTTGTTTCTTGTAGTCGTGTTTCAGTAAAGCTCCCAATCTACTTCTCGTTTTTTGGGTGATTCATTCATGTGTTGTGGATAGCAATACTGTATCATCAGCATATTATATTTAGGGCATTATATTGCTACTTGTTTATATCATCTCTGGCATTTCTCATTATATTTTCGGCGTACAGGTTAAACAAATAGGGCGACAGCACACAGCCCTGACGGACTCCTTGCTTGATGTCAAACCAATCTGATGTCTCGCCATCTATTCTAACCGCTGCTTGTTGGTCTAAATAGAGCATTTTTATGAGTTGTATTATATGTGATGGAAAGCCCATAATCCTCATGGTTTTCCCAAAGTTTCTAATATTGTACACAGTCAAATGCCTTTGAATACAAACAAAAACATGAGAATAGGTTTATATTAAATTCCCTGCACTTCTCTATTGTTAAACCCATGTTGAGTATGTGATCTCTTGTTTCTCTTCCTTGTCTAAATCCAGCTTGAACCACGATAATTTATTCTTCTATTAGCTTACGAAATCTACCCATTATGATTTTTAGTAGAATTTTACTTGCATGATTGATCAGGACAACAGTTCTATAACTGGTGCATAATTTCAGGTTGCCCTTTTGTGGTATTGGAATGAATATAGTTCTCTTCCAAACTTTTGGCAAATTACCATATTTCCACATCTTTTTACATTATGCGTGATAGATTTGTATGCATTTTTCTCCTCCCGCTTTAATTAGTTCAGCAGGTATCTTAGCACATCCAGGTGATTTACCATTCTTCAAGTTCTTTATTGCCCATGCAATTTAATCTAATCAGGGTTCAGGTTCTGTCTCTGCTGCCATTGGTTCATGTATCTCATTCGTACCTCATTCTTGCATTCAGAGAAGTGCTGTAAATATGGAGAGCCTGGCTAATTGGTATTCTTAATTTATTAGATCTCGCTATTACCGATATTTGCATCAATGGCATCTAATAACCAGATGTCTGCATGGAATGATTAACGTCGGATATAGACCGGTTAAGACCAGGGATGGAGTTATTGCCTCTCCATAGCACAAAGCCTGGGCTAAAATATAGAGATCATATGTTGCCCATGCAGCATGATCCCTCTCTCGGCCTGCCTAGTTCACTCCAGAGGAAAGGTAACACCTCTACATCTGGAATAAGACAAGCTACAGAAGCTGCCGGATCAGCAAAGCAATGCTCTAACTGTCCGCCTGTCGGAGCTTCGATCCTAGTCCAGCCGCCAACTAAGGCTTAGGGCCTGGTCTGCCCTGCCATGACATTTTGTCTTAAGGTTGCATTTCCCCGCACCAGGGTAAGGCTTGTACCCTCCCAATTGCGCTCTTCCGCCCGAAGCCGTTGGCACAATGTGGGGTGTCGGGTTTGGTAAGCGCCGCCCAACGTTCGTCGCTAACAGAAAGCAGGTAGTATTGTCTACTGTTATACGGTAGCTCAGTCATGTCTAAGACCTGACACACGACCGATATATTCATCATTATGGCTCATGACTGTCCCTACCGGACGAGGATGTACTAAGACAGCAATTAACGTCGTTCACTAACTCTTTACCACAGTGCTGACTGTGTTACGGATCATTCTTTGGTTGTTGCATGGGTTAGACTGAGACCAAAGAGAATCTATACAGCTAAACACAAATCTAGCCCCAGGATTAATATTATTAACACTCACGATCCTGAAAAAGTGCTTTCAGTTTCAATAGCAACTTGAAGATGCTTTGACTGATTGTCATGGCTTGAATGACAGCCAGATAGAGTTAAAAGAGTCAGCAAGTGTATCATAATAGGGAATTAGAAAAAGTAATAAAATCAGCACAAGAAAGCACTTGGACGGAACAAAGGTGACGTCACAAATGCGTAGATTGACAACCAAACGGTTGTCGTAATTCAGTTAGTGATTAGCCAGCCACGACAGAAGACATGATGTAGGATCCTGCCTTCGTGAACGCAAGACACAAGTTCATGGTTGTTACCAGCTTACGGTTTGAAAGATCTGAGTGATGCTTCTTAACAGGTAAAACCCAAACGGTTCGATATTAGAGCACGCGAGGAGGTTAGGGCTATGTTGCTTACACCTAGACACATCGACACTACCCACACAGGCGAGTTCACTCTCCGTTGGTCAATAGTCCACCCAATTGTGTAGGTTTGATTTGTAAGATCAAAGCGTGAATAAGAGTAGCATGTGACAGACTGAAGCCTCGATCATCCTCTGCATTCTTTAACGTTTCATGATGCTTACCGACAATAAAGAAGTTGTCGTTCTCCTCATATGGTGTGAGAGACTTGTTGATGGACTAACGTGAGTTGTGCGGTCATGGTTGAGTAGCTAGTCAGCAGCCAAACCCAAGACACCCTAACATCCAGAATCGTGACACTGATACACCAGACAATTGTACAGTAAATGAAAAGTGGGGTCAACTTAAGGAAACTCTTTATAAAAGTGCCGTAGGGGTTTACGGCACTGTGGATCATAAGAGGCAGGACTGGTTTGCGTCAAACAGCCAGACACTGCAGCCCTTGATTGATAAGAAGAAGATAGCTCTCTTAGGAAACAAGGAAAAACCAACGAGTAACACTCTGAGTGAGCTAAAGCAAGCTAGGAAGGATGTGCAAAAGGCTGCCAGGCAGTGTGCACATGATTATTGGATCAAGTTATGTGAGTCCATTCAAATCGCAAGTGATAAGGGAAACATCAGAAGCATTATGAAGAAATAAAGAGAGCCTGTGGCACAATGATCAAAATAAGTGCACCATTGAAAACATTGACTGGATAAATCATAACAGATAAGAAACAGCAGATGAACGAGCGAACGAACGAACGAACGAACGAACAAACTTTATTTTAAAAGGGTAACAGTCTGGGCACGCAGGCCCGTCTTACATTCGGCCCTTTCAATCACTCATCTTTCATTGATCAAATGTGCATGTTACATTTACATCATCATCATCATCAAGTGCCGTGCCAGCTGGCGTAGGCGTTCATGGCTCTCCACAGATCTCGGTCTTTGGTTTTCTGGATCAACTCTGCTGCTGATATTCCTCCATGCCACCGTCTCAATCCATCCAGCATCATTTCTCTTGGTATGCCTCTGCCTCTCTTCCCCTCGATCTTTACAGTTGTTACGATGTTCTCCAATGCCTCTCTTCTCATCACGTGACCGAAGAAAGATGTTTGTCTCTGTCTTATTGTTGTATATAATGTTCTAGTTTCATTAGCCTGTTTCAGACAGTCATCGTTAGTTACTCTGGCAGTCCAAGGAATTCGCAACATTCGTCTCAGGAACCACATCTCTGTTGCTTCTAATTTCTTCTTACTTTGTTCATTTACATTCCAAGATTCACTGCCATACAGCAAAACTGGTTCTACATAGCATTTCAGCACTCTCTTTCTTACATTCAGTGATAGTGACTTATTGCACAAGATACTCTTCATTTTCTGAAATGCCCTATTCTGCTCCTAATCTCTGTTGTACATCTTCCATCTGATGTTATAAATGCCCCTAGGTATCTAAAATTATCCACTTGGTTAAGGATTTTTCCTTCTATTTCTATGTCACATTTTGGTGTCATCATTTTCTTTGATATTACCATTGTTACTGTTTTCTTGATATTCAAGGAGAGTCCATTCCTTGCACTCTCTGTTACTACAACGTCTAATAATTGCTGTAGGTCTGTTGAATTATCCGCCACCAATACTGCGTCATCTGCATAGCGTATATTATTTATATTATAACCTCCAACTAGTATTCCTGGCATCTCTTTGATCTCTCTCATTATTACTTCGCTATACAGGGAGAAAAGATCTGGTGAGAAGACACACCCCTGTCGTACTCCTAGATTTATCTGTTCGTAACTACCCTCTTTATTTCCCATTTTAATTGCTGCTACTTGGTTCCAGTAAACATTCTTTATTATTCTTAAATCTTTTCCATCAATGTTGATATCTTCCAACATTTTAATCAGTTCATCATGTTTTACTTTATCAAATGCCTTAGTATAATCTATGAAGCACAAGTATATGTCTCTCTGTTTCTATATTGACCTTTCCATTAGTGTCCGTAATGTATAAATTGCATTGTTTGTGCCCTTTCCTTCCACAAATCTATACTGTTCTTCACTAATTTCCATTTTTATCTCATTATGATTCTGAGTAGAAGCTTAGTTATATGGTTTATGAGGTTAATTGTACGAAAATCTTCACAATCAATTGCTTCTGGTCTTTTTGGTATAGCTATTAATACAGATTTCAGCATATCACTGGGTAAATATCCACTACTGTAAATATCATTCAACATTTTGGTTAATATATCTACTCCAAATATTCTCCCAACACTTCTAATTCTTCTATTGTGATTTCATCTGGCCCAGCTGTTTTTCCTTTCTTCATACGTTTCATAGCGTCAGCGACTTCTTCTTTCAGAATAGGTGGATCTTCTAAGTTACTATCTTCTGTTAATTCTTCCCTTTCTCCGTCATATAATTCTCTTATATACTCATTCCACCTTTTCATTATAGCACCTTCCTCTAATAATATCTTTCCTGTTTTTGATTTCAAACACCCTGTATGTATTTGTAGCAGAATGAATATCATATCTGTTATTAGATTAGGTGTGCAAGCGCACGCTTGAGCATCCTGAGAGAACAGTAAGAAGGATGCTCAAGTCGTGACGTAGGTTGTGTTTCGGTAGTGACCACCAGAGCAGAGACAAGATAGGACAACATAATTTTTAGAGGTCCTTGGATTTTGTATCGGCCATCATGAACAAATAAACCTGTTTCAAAATTGAATACATCAGAATTTACTTGTTGATCCACTGTGCCGTATTGTTACAGATGGATTATTGGCGCCGCACCCAGGATCCGATTTTTTTGCTTGGATGTCATGCATAACGCGAACTACGTGAATCAACATGCCACATGCCACAGCGGACTGTCATGAACAATTTATTACCAACCAACTTGCTGAGGTATGAAGTCAATAAATTTTTAAGACACTCATTAAACAAAAAGTTCAAAACCGGACCACTTTTAATTGAGTCAAAGTCAAAATGAAGCATTTTTCGGTCTACCTAAAGTAAAGTCATACGCATCAAGATTTTTGGATGGAGCCATCTTCATAACATGGTTGCCTGTGGAGTTTTACTAAGCTGTTTCTCATCATAACTACTTGAAGTAACGTGATTTTTGTCAAATTGCTATGAAGTTTGACCTGCCATTATTACAGCCGTTGGTTAACCTTGCGTTTGAAGGTCAGCCAGTTACATACTAGGACTGTCCAGGTCCCAGGAGCAAAGAAATCTCAAGACAGCTATAAACAACTCGAATTAAATGGAGAACTCGTTTTGAAGGAGCTGTTATCTTCCGTATATCAAGATCACTTAGGACGAACTCAAGAGCCCTTATACTCATTGAACCTTGACCTTGAGTACCTGAAGAAACACGAGAGAGCTTATATTGAGACAAGCCTATTGCTCCTTCGTTTGGAAATTACGAGAAAGTACAGTCGTGTTTGCTCATCCTGAACTCTAGCATATCAGAATGTTTTTGAACAACCAAAGGGAAAACCTCAATAGGGAACCCTCGGAGGTGGTTAGGCAAATTGGGTTGCCGGCTTGCTGAAGAGGGGGCCCAAATTAAATCGCTTTATCGAGCTAGAGCCGCTTTCAAGTCGACGCCTTGAAGAGCCCTGTTAGGGTGAAAAGAAACCTCAAAACTGGTAGGGGCCCATCCAGGGGCTGAAAGTAGCAAAACCTGAGACGTTAGAAGAAGGATGTCACTGAAGTTACGTAATCGTTTGGATGGCTTCAAATAATACGGACTCCAGACGTTTGTGTTATACGTGAACCGTGGCAAGGAAAATTTTCAGCTAATGTACGTGAATTCACCTTTCTTTTGGATCAAGGGAAGACATGGTTGACGGTAATTAGTTAAAGTGTAACTGCTAGGAGAATGTTTTTTAATGTGATTTAAATAAGATCATTTAGATAAACTTTTATAAATGTGACTTTGCTTGTATAAGTGTATAGTGAAATATTTCAGCATGGCGGAAGAACAAGGTTCACTGGCACAAGTTTTGACTGGGGTAGGAACGGTAATAGGTAAACTCAACACAGTCATGAAACAACAAGGAATGGCAGCTGAAATTGTTAAATTTAGCGGACAGGCGAAAGATTTTAAGAAGTGGATAACTTCAATAGAGAAACATGCATATTTGGTGTCAGCATCAGATGAAGAAAAAATGAAACTTGCTTATCAGACGGCGACAGAACCGGTTTCTGATCATATCAGAAGGAAATTAGAAGCTTGGGTAGATGAGACATGGGAACACTTCAAGGACGATTTGGCACATAAATACGCTGAAATCACAGACCCCCAACATGCGTTTTCAGTGTTAAGACAATCCAAACAAAACACTGGAGAAACTGTACAATTGTTTAGTGATAGGTTGATTAACCTGGCTGAAGAAGCATTCTTAGGACAGAACGTACGAGGAGAAGAGGTGGAGCGGATGTTGGTCGGGATTTTTGTAGATGGTATAAAGTCAGATGGACTGAAATTTAAGCTGATGAGGGAAAATCCTGAGAGGTTATCACAAGCTGTAGATATAGCAGTACAAGAGGAGAACTTGAGACGTAGATTTAGATTGAGAGTAGGACGAGAAATAGGAACCAGTCGAGAAGACAGAATTGAAGAGCCCATAGAGATAGGACAAACAAGGTTCGGATGGAATAGGAGAGGAGGTATACAGACATTACAAGGAAGTAACAGAAATGCTTATGATGGAAGAAGACAAATGAGAAATCCTACAAGTGAGACGGTAGGTAACACAAATAACACAAATATAGTCTGTTGGGGTTGTGGCCAAAGGGGACACATTTTTCGCTTCTGTGGTAACAGGCGTGTCCAGTCGAATACACAAAATAGAAATGGCAATAGCAGATTAAATAGGAATGTTGAAGATAGACACAGAAGTTTTACAAGTCCAAGAACGCAGGAAAACCGGCGCCCTACCTATTAAATAGGACCTGTAGTAGGAGGGAAAATAACAAGGTCCCAAGATTTAAAGAATATTTTAATAACAGGTATAGTAGGATGAGTAGGGAATACTTTCAACTAGATGAAATCAAACAGTTTACAGAGAATAAAACAGATCCCAGCTCATGTATAATAGAAATAGGAAAATATAGAGTTCGTACATTAATTGATTCGGGAGCTCAGGTTAGTGTAATCAAAGAAAGTTTTTTATACAAAATAATGAGAAATTGCAGAATATTTAGGAGTCATAATAATCTTCACTCTGTTACAGGACAAAATTTACAAGTAGTTGGCCAAACAATAATAAATCTTAAATTAGGGGGAATCAATCAACATAAGACATCTTTTCCATGTAGTGAAAGATTTAAATAGAAATATGCTTATAGGTAGGGATTTTCTAATAAAGAATGGTGTAAGACTTATGTTTGATCTACATAAATTAAAATTCAAGGACGTGTACGTAGATTTAGAGGAGGACATGCATATATCAGCACTGGTTAGAGTTAAAATGTCTACGACGTTAAAACCACAGTCGATTAATTTGATACAGGCAAAGGTAAAAAGAAATCCGTATTATTTAGTAGGACACACAGTTAGAATCACTGAATTGCAAAGGGAGGTAATTGATGAGCCTGGTCTAGAAGTTCCGGATGGAATAATATCATTAGATAAACACTTAACTTTTCCAGTAATGATTATTAATAACACAGGTAGAGAAATTAAATTATACAGAGGATGTGTAATAGCCAAAGTAGAACATGATATTAATGACATATTAGCAACAGATAGAGTAGAAATGCCGACAATAAATTATTCAGAAACTCCTAGTGAAAGAATTAATAACAGACACAGACGCGAAAGAAAAGGGAACGTGCAGAATGATGAATTGATCCATCCATTCAGAAGACATACATCCCAAATACATTCAGTAGACAAAATAACAAGAGAACAAGAATTGTTAGCACAGTTAAAAACTCCACCAGAAAATAAGAAAGTATTAGAACAACTTATAAAAGAGAATCAGGATGTGTTTGCAATTAATGACTTAGAATTGGGAAGGACAAAAACAGTTACGATGGAAATAGATACTGGAGATCATCCACCAATCAGTTTAAAACCATACAGAACTCCTCTAAGGAATAGAGAAATTGTTGAAAAAGCAATAGAAGATATGTTAAAAGCGGGAATCATAACAAGATCTAAATCAGAGTGGTCATCTCCGATAGTAATTGTGACCAAGAAGGATGGGAGTCATCGCTTTTGCTGTGACTACCGGGCGTTGAACAAAATCACTAAAAATGTAGCGTACCCATTACCGGTGATTGACGATATTTTAGGCTTACTTAATGGGTCTACTTTCTTTACCACGTTAGATGCAAGATCAGGATTTTGGTGTATACCTATGTCCCAAGATGCCCAAAAGAAGAGTGCTTTTTGTACACACGCAGGTTCTTACGAATTCTTACGAATGCCTTTTGGAGTACGTACGGCGCCCTCTTATTATATGCTATTAATAAATCAAGTATTAGAGGGTATGCAAAAGTTTGCATTGGCATACATAGATGACATTTTGATTTATACAGCAGGAGACGTACAAGATCACCTAAAACATGTAAAATTAGTATTCGACAGATTAAGAATACATGATGTTAAACTGAAGCTCAGTAAATGCGAATTTTTAAAAACAGAAACAAAGTATTTGGGGTATATTATTAATAGAGACGGAATTAAACCAGATCAGGACAAGGTAAAGGTTATTAGAGAACTACCTCCTCCAACTAACGTAAAAGAAGTTCGTGCCTTTATCGGAACCTGTGGGTATTATCGTCGTTTCATTCCAGGGTTCTCAAAAATAGCAGAGCCTATTACTAACTTAACTGGCAAATACGCTAGATTTAAGTGGGATGATGAATGTCAAAAAGCGTTCGAGTTTTTAAAAAAATAGCTTAACAGTAGTGCCACTATTGACATATCCAGATTTGAATAAACAGCTAATATTATATACAGATGCTTCAGATAATGCTATAGGAGCGTGTTTGGTTCAACCATATGAAGGAAAAGAATCTGGAATACCAGGGGTTAAAAATGAAAGGCCAATCTATTTTTTATCACATAAACTTAGCAGGTCTCAGCGCAAATGGTCGACTATTGAGAAAGAAGCTTATGCTATTCATTATGCTCTTCAGAAACTTATCTATTATCTACATAACGCAAATGTCATCATTAGAACTGACCACATGCCTTTAAAATCTTTATTAGAAGCTCCAGTGCAGAACAGAAAAATACAGACATGGGCGTTGAATCTACAGGGATACAATACTAGAATAGAATACATACCAGGTAGGAACAACACATGTGCAGATTTATTGTCTAGAATTCCGTATCCACAGTCATCAGGAAACTCGGAAGACGAAGGTGAACCGGAAATAGACGACCGAAACTGGCAAGTAAATATATTAGATTCTGGCATAATAAATAGAGAAAATTTTGAGAGTTTACCGTCGGATCAAGAGTCTGAACCTAGAGCAGAAGACCCACATTTAGCACAATTTAATATGAAAGAAGAACAAGAATTAGATCCAAAAGTTTTAGAAATAAAACAGAAATTAAAAGAAACGGATGAGAATAAGTATAAGAAGAATTATTTAGTGTTGCAAGATGATGACCAGTTATATTACATGAATGAAAGAAACGAACAGTTAAGGAAATATATTCCAAAACATTTGGAAGGTGAAGTTTTAAAGGCGTATCATGATGAGAATGGTCATCTCGGTCGTGATAAGTTAGTAAAAGCACTTACGAATAAATATTATTGGCCGAATTTATTCAAAACTGCTTGTAAATACGTCGATACCGTGTGAAAAATGTAGATTAAGAAATATGAAAACAATCAAATGTCCCTTACAGGATACTGATATTCCACAATTTCCAATGCAGAAAGTCAGCTTAGATATATCAGGTCCTCACCCTAGAACACTATCGGGGAATGTATATCTAATTCATATGGTAGATATCTATAGTCTGTGGCCGGAAGTTTATGCAATCCCAGATAAGAGCGCAGATACTATCATTAATATTTTTTTACAGGAATTCATACCAAGATTTAGTTGCCCACAGATTGTACTCACGGATAATGGTAAAGAATTTGTGAATAAGAAATTTGAAAAGTTATTAAAAGATTTGAATATAAACCATATAAAGACCTCATACTATAGACCTTCTTCAAATGCTAAGAACGAAAGACAACATAGAACATTGTACGACATTATAGCAAAGATTGTCGATGAACATGAAAAAGATTGGGATCTATTCCTGGGACCTGCGCTTAGCGCTATACGCACAAATCAAAATGAGAGCACAGGGTTTTCACCATTTTATTTATTACACGGGAGAGAGCCAATACTACCTATCGACAATCTGTTAAAACCAAGACGTAAATATATGGGGGAAGATTTTCAAGAAGTCATTATACAAGAAATGCATAAAGCGCATGTAAGGTTAAAGAACAATATAATTAAAGCTAGAGAAAGACAGAAAAGGTACAGAAACGTGAATACAAAATTACAGGAATTCAAAGTAGGTGATAGAGTTTATTATAAGAAGCATAGAAGGAACTCTAAATTTGATGCTCGTTGGGTTCCAGGTTATTACATTTTAGAAAAGTTAGGAAATGTATCATACAGTATAAAGAACCAGATCACGGGACATATAGCAAGGGCACACGTAGAGCACTTAAGAAGAGATAATGATGATAAGGGAAACAATAATTATAATAATAATTATTATTCAGACACCTTATACTTAGATGAACAAGTCGTCAGAAGAGCTACAATACCCCCAGATTTTAGAAAAGATCCAGTACAAAGTCAATTAATAACAACTCCAGTTTATGATGATACTCAGGAACAGACAATACCGAAAACGCTAATAAAAGAAGAAAAAAATACGTATGAGGGTTATTATGATAGTGTAGAATCTATGGAAGAAGAGATAGATGCTCCATTTAAAAATACTAGACAAGCAGCGAAAAGGAGAATAGAGAGACAGAGAGAAAAAGAAGTGAAAAGACAGAGAAGAATTAGGGAAAATTCATCAAGCGACGAATATATACCCCTATTAGAAAGGTCGTTAAGAAACGATGATAAAAAAATTAGATTGGATATAGAAAAGAAAAGATTGGCAGCTGCTAGTAATAGACATACAGATGAAGAAGAAATGGATGAAAATTCAGAATCCAATAGTAGTATGGAAGAAAGTAATACTTTACATGAGGAAGAAGATATTGATGTGGAGATAGCACTTATTCAAAGAAACTTGGAGTTACTGAAGAAATGGAAACATGGGAGATAAATTGATAGAAAATACTGCAGATAGCAAGATATAAATTTGATGATTTAAAAAGGAAAGTGATATTTGATGATGTATATGACACATTTGTTATAGAAAAGGGTTCTATTGATACTTATAATGAGTTGTCTTGAGGAGTAGACATGACACTATATATTTAGGTATTAAGATAGCTAATATGGATGTAAATTCGAGTGTGGTATATTTTTACTGTAATTTTATTGCCAATTGATTTTATGATTTGACTTCTTGAGTTTTCTTAAATAGATAAATAAGTTATTGTTAGTCCATAAAAGAGACTAACAATGGATAGGATGTATGTTATATTATTCTGAAATATGTTTTTCTTTGAATGAGTTGATGCCTTTATTTGATATGAGGGGAAAGATAAATGATGTGTAAAAACTTGGGGGGGGGGGGGGGGTATGATGTCCTGTTGTGATTTTATTTCGCTTAACTCATAATTTAAGTGAATTGTCTTGTGTGTTGAATAAGAATTACCTTGTTTATAAATATGTTAGAAATTAGTTAAGTTAAGTTTAATTTACAAACAGTTATGGTTTTGTCCAGTATAAAAACAATACACGGGGCTTTATATAGAGCCCTTCGTTCAGAAAATAGTTAATAAACTACTGAGGTCTAGTAGAGAGACACATTCTCTTTGTGAATAATAGGTTCGTGGGTATATTCTGTTAGCAAGTTTTCTGTGATAATCAGCATAGAGAGGTTGATGATATGGCTATGAAGTGTTGGAAACATATGCCGGGGTTACTACACAAGTAAAATGGTTATGGGGAAGTTAAAAATAGGAGCTGCATTAAAGTCAGCATTGATTGAATATATATGGATTGGATGCCATATTATATACGTGAATAACGTTTAAAGATGCTGTGATAGTGAAACAAATATAAGAAGTTGGTTGATAGAGAATAGATAAAAAGGGGGCTGTGAATGGCAGTGCATAAGGTTGGGTATATGGTTAGATAAACAAGGAGACGTATCATGGGATGTGAGGGGGCAAAATATAGGAGCTGTGAAAAAACAGCGTTAATTAATTTAAAATGTTCATGGAATATGAACATTGTTTCATGGTTGAAGGTGAGATAAGTGAAATATAGACAAGGTTGTGGATGGCAATATAAATATTGAGTATATAAAAGAAAACTTGGATCAACTTAATTTATAATGAACAGAGATGCAATTTCATAAGATATATTTTTGAAAAACTGTTTATAAAAGTTTTTTTCGGTTGCAAGAGACGTAAATGTGATTGTTGTTGACTATTTCTTTATACTTTTCATAAATTGGGTGCGCACCCCTTCTTTATCCCTTTTTTCCTAACTACATCTTTTCTGTCTATCCTGTGTTGTGTGGAGAAAGAATGAGAAATTTCATAATGTCAAGTGTATACTAACGATTGTTACGAGCCATTCTTATGATATATAAATTTTGTAAAGAAACTTTGAAGAGCCAGAAACGAAGAAGAAATATAACTTCATAGTGGTTTGCTATGTGGCACGGGGATGAGGTACAATTAGAAGGAAATATTTACTTAAGATAGAGTTAGTTTGGGGCTTAGAGAAATTATGGGGGAAGGAGAGAAGTGTAGGATAAAGGGGTTAGGAGTTAAGACTTTTGAAGAAGAAAAGTCTTTTTAAAGAAAGGGAGGTGTAGCAGAATGAATATCATATCTGTTATTAGATTAGGTGTGCAAGAGCACGCTTGAGCATCCTGAGAGAACAGTAAGAAGGATGCTCAAGTCGTGACGTAGGTTGTTTTTGGGTAGTCACCACCAGAGCAGAGACAAGATAGGACAACATCATTTTTAGAGGTCCTTGGATTTTGTATCGGCCATCATGAACAAATAAACCTGTTTCAAAATTGAATACATCAGAATTTACTTGTTGATCCACTGTGCCGTATTGTTACATATTCTTATTTTTCTTCCTGTAAGCTCACTGATTTGTATGTGCATATTGTTTGTATCTTTAATGGAATTTAATTCAATTCTTTTGCATTGCTCGTTTAACCAACTTTCTTTAGCCTTCCCACATTTATCTTTTATTTCTTTATTTATCTTAGCGTATTCTTTTTTGTAATTTTTACTCTGTTTTCTTTTGTCCATCAGTTTTAAGATTTCTTCATTCATCCATGAACTTGATGATAACTGGCAAGATCGAGGGGAAGAGAACAAAGGGAAGGCAGAGAAGTAAATACCTGGATGATTTAATCACTTGGCTTGGTCGAGACAAGAACACTGAGTTGATCCACGACTCTGGTGATCGTGTGAAATGGCGAATCATGACCGCCCACGCTTACCGGCATGGCACATGATGGATGGTGTGTCCGTTCTGGATATTTGATATTTCTGGCGAGCAAGCTGGTGTTCCAAATGTAGACAAATGTTACTGATCCTTATAAAGACTCTTTTTTGGTGCACCAGCCTGTGAAGTGAATGGCAGTGTGTTGTTGATGAACTGTATCTTATTTTGAGTACAGAACTTCTGCAAAATGTTGTTATTTATGTCAGCTAGACGGCGCTGGAGTCCATAACTCGGTGATATGATGGAGGAGAGTAAGGTGGACTAGTTAGGAAAAGTGTGATATAATCCGTTCAAGAGTGCCAGCAGTTAAGACCCTGTGATTTGTTGGTTGTTCATGGTGTCGTTAATATCAATGTGTACGCTAACCTTTCTAACGTTGTTAGATTTACAGCCAACCTGCTGATCTTGTATGTTAGCCGGTCAACACCAACCCCAGGCAGTGGGATTATGGAAACAATGTCTTTGTCTGAAGTGACCATTGTCAGGATCTTGACTCTGGCTCGTTGGCTTACAAGTGAGATAACAAATATTGTCACTTAATAAATCAATGTGACACAATGCAAACACTTTATTTGCGCAACTCGCGTTTCACAATTAATGCATATCTCGCGCAATCACAATTCATCATTACAATCAATACATGCAATCAATCAATACAGCAATACATCAATACAGCAATACACTTACACTCTTACAGGCTAGCTCTCGAATCACGCTCAAACATATAATTAAAAGCACACCTCATTCAAACGTCTGTCCTCTACGATCTCCCAAGGCCTGTCTGACCAGCCGTTCAGCATTCGCGTCAGTCGGGGTGGAGTCCCCTTGCGTGCTACACACATTTCACGCTGTCTCCTGACTGACCAACAACGGCTTAGCGTCGCTCAGACTTGAGTCTGGCTGGACTTCTCAGGCGCCGTCGAAGACGCCGCGTTGTAGCTAGCGTGTTTATCACTGCTCAGAGTTGAGTATGGCTGCAATTGTCTGGCGTTGGTACAGACGACGCGTTGCAACCTATGGGTGAGAATCTGACATGCTCCCACTTTCTTTTTCATAAAAGGGGATCCTTTCATGTCCTTTATACCCCTTTATTATTCTCTCTGTCAGAATCGAACCATGTAAGTCGTCTGACGTGCCTGTTTGGTTCATATTCAAATGTACAGGTAATAGTAAGTTATATCTGCACGATCACCAATGTCGCCTTGATGCAACACACATAAAGTACACTCATTTGAATGGATAGTCGCCTCAGCTGCAATATGACACAGCAAGTCCGGTAAGTTACAGCATACACGTCCCTACCTCACAACAACTAAAATAAATTCAAAAGAACAGGTCAAACTGCGAACATCTACCTATAAGATGTTCCAACCTCAGACCCCCAACCTCACTTAGTCGGAGAGTCTAACGAAGATCTACAGCTTTGGTAACTCTCTCCATGTACAACTGACGTCATCCTGACGTGTCAACCATTAGGCAACTTGATGATAGATTTAACACATATTACACATTACACACATTTTTGATTATGTCCCTTGGTGGTAATACAAAGGTTCGGGACGGTAATTTTACCATGCTTTCAAAACAATAAATTACATTTATAAATTCATTTCTTAGTGTCATAATTTGATACTTCTTGACAAAAGTGAACACAATGTCACTGTTGTGAACAAGTAAATCAAGTTACGATGCTGAGATTACATATAACAAAAATCCTCATATACAATTCCGTATATGGAAATATTAGACTCACAAAAGTTGTGTAAAACGTCAATGTTTTGTGAGTATTCTAGTATAGTCTGCTATCTTTCAAATTAATATTCATACACACCGGAAATACACAGCTGTGGTTTTAAGTTGACAATACCACACAGTAGTTTCGTTTGGATGTTACATAAATAAACGGAGTAACCAGTTCTTGAAAACAGCTGTTGGATGGTTTCTTCGGTGTGGATTACAGTGTTCTTCTGGGATACGGCTGTCACAGTCTCTCTTCATACTGGTTAAAATACAGTGGGCCAATCTGTGGTGTAGGTACGCAGGATATTCGAAGTTGTTCAAGCACAGTAAGTTCTTGGATCCTGTAGTACTGTTTTGTGCCCCTCGTCGTACATGTTTAGTACATATTTAAAATGACATACACATTCTATCACATATCTCACAAATATTCGATACATTCATTCGCATAATGATATAATATACATAATATATTTACAATGGGAGATTAAATCCCTATCACATACATTTGCACAGCGTTCCTGAAATACTTTCAACTTTGGCTGTGGTGCTGAGCACTTACACTTTGCAGTTTATACAATCTCTGCATTGTGCTCAGGTGGTATATGGCTATTGGTTGAGTCGTATGGGCATCTCGAAAGAAGGTCGGCCAATGAATTCTGTGAGCCACTTATGTGCTTCACATCGAAGCTAAAGTCCTGCAAAAGAAGTGACCATCTTGCCACTCTGTGGTTACTTGGCGAACCTCGAGTAATAATAGTCAATGGGCTATTGTCTGTCTCAACAATGAAATGTTTTCCTAAGAGGAATCTTGATAGTTTCGAACTGAGAATACCAAAGCAAGGGCTTCAAGTTCCGGCGTGCTGTAATTCCGTTCTGTAGCTTTCAGCTTACGGCTGACGTAATAAACAGGGTACAATATCTGATCGTGTTCCTGAAGTAGTACCCCTCCAATCGCTACGGAGCTCGCATCACATCTTAACCTGAAAATAACGTTCAGATCAGGTAATTTGAGAATAGGTTCACTAGAAAAATAAGATAATACTTTAGAGAATGCAGGTCGTAGGCATTCGCTATTCACAATAACATTAGGTTCTTTCTTTGTTAGTAAATTAGTGAAACATTCGGTCAATTCAGCAAAATGAGGAATGAATTTCTGTAGTAATTTAGCAGACCTAAGACACTTCGCAACTCTTTCTTAGTTGTCGGAAGCGACAATTGTAGAATTCTGGACATGATGTTATTGTCAGTTGACATAAAGCCATTTGAGATTTTGTAGCCCAAAAATGAAATTTTTTGATAGGCTATCTCGACTTTAGATGATTTCACTGTTAGTCCGTGTTGACTGATTTTGTAGAATGTCTGCTGTAATGCTGTTATGTGGTCTGTCATGTTCCTCGTATGTATGCAAATGTCGTCCATGTACCAAATTATGTTAGCAATATCTGTCAAAAGGAGTCTTGTAACAATCGGCTGCAACTGTCAGTCTGTGTCTGTGTCAGGTTAGGATTAACCTTTATGTCCTGCAGGTTGGCTGTCGAGTCAAGTGATGGTATCGGTATTTCGTCAGTATCGTCGTCATCTGTTTGGTCCACTATTGTCGTGCTTGCTGTAGTTTCTACTTGGTCCTCGTCCCTGTTGTAATATGGTTTAAGCATGTTTATGTGGAATATCTTGTGTTTGTCCCTAACTGCAATTTCGTAATCTACCGTCGAAATTTGTCGTAACACTTTGAATGGTCCTTGCCATGAGTCTGTCAGTAAGTTGTCTCTCACTTGGCAATAGGAGAAGAATGTCCTGTCCTGGCGTCAGTGTTATCATTCTGTTTCCTCTGTTAGCGTACTGTCGGTAGATCGCACCTGATTGTTTCAGTGCCTCTTTGGCTAACACACAAGATTTCATTATCCTATCACGCAATGATGTTACATGTTCATACGATGAAATGGGTTTATGTACAGCTTCACTTTCAATCAACATGGAATGGTACATAGATAATGGGCCGCGTGGTTTGGCACCATATACAATTTCAAAATGGTGAGAACCCAGTGCTGGAATGGGGCACTTCCCTGTGTGCAAACAAAATATGAAAGAAGACCTTGGAAGTACTATTGTTTTTAGAGGAATCGTTTTCGGCGAAATTTAGTTCCTCTCGATGTTATGTGGTTAAGAGGATCAATTCCATCGACATAGATCTTTTTGAAAGGTCTGCTTGGTGCATTTGCGATTTGCAGTTCAGCTTGTGGGTGCTTACCCTTTTTGACAAGCTTCTGGCAGATGTCACAACTTCTGCAATACTGTTTGGTATCGCTGCAGAATTTGGGCCAGTAGAACTGAGATAGTACCCTTGCTCTCGTTTTAGCGTAAGCCATATGCCCTACAAATGGGATGTCGTGCGCTAGATGTAATGCTTGTTTGCTGTTTTCTGATGGTAGCACCGTTTGTTTTGTAGTGCTATAACCTTTGGTATAGTACCGTGTCAGAATTCCATTCTTCAAAGCAAAATGCCATCTAGCGTTCTTTGTTAATCGTGGCTTTTGGCCTATTAATTAAAAATATTTCTGCAACGATCGATCGGCTTTTTGGGCTGTTATGAACTTCTCCCTGGTTGTTTCAGGAGATGATACAACTGGGCTTACCATTTGTAAAGCCTCTGTCTGATCGATTCGATCTTGCATTTGAGCAGCAGATCTGGTTACTTCATTTGTAATATCAAGGTTATCAATCACATTACACGTAGGTGTTACATTCAGCCTACTACATTCATGTGCTGCCGTTACAGAATTGGCGTACATGCATTCATTTACAGGTGGTAATACATCATGAATAATGATTGAGATGATGGTGACATGGTATTATCAATGTTACAAGTGACAGTGGATGTACTACTGTCATGTGGCATATCATTTACATCAGGAAGGTTACCAATTATAATATCACAACACGGGTTGGTCAGTGCTGCACATTTGACCCTTCCTGTGAGAAATGGTGTATCTATATATGCCCATGCAAGAGGATATTTCTCGATGTTACCTGAGAAGAGTTCTGCATGTAACATGTTTACCAGTATACTTCTGATGGTAAGATATAGTCCCTCTTTACACCAATAAGGGTACTCCCGCTGTCCCGTAAGAAAGTGGCAGCTTTACCATTAACATACCCATGGTGGATGTTTAGTTTTCCTTTTGAGTTAATGACCAGGTTGGCTTCCTCATTGGTAACCGGTATGGAATGGCCGCATGTTAAAACGCCATCCTCATGAAAACGATCACAGATGGTACATTTTTCAAGGTGAAATACATCAATAGAATTTGCAGCATTTACAGGTTGATTTTCGACAGTTTCCTCATCTGAGGAAGAGCTATCAAACATGGCTGCATTAGCCTTTCTAGTCATTTGCTTGCCCTTACAAGAATCTGCGCCAATGGCCATATGCTTTGACAAAGGAAGCATTTGGTGATATGTTTATAGCTCTTTCTTTCCCTATCTTGCTTATTTATGTAGTTCTGCAAGTAGGTGAGGTAACCAGGATGTTTATCACACATTTCATTTTCATTGTGTGTTTAATTGCAATGTCTGCATTGATAGTATTTCTCAGAGGATTGCTTATAGGGCTTTCTGTTTACTGTAGGGCACTGACTTTGATTTATTATATGTAGCTGCTGCTACAAAGTCTGTGCTTGTCAATCCACTCGTAAAACAGTGTTTGTTGGCTGTAAAATACCCTGAGCCACGACTCTCAATCTGCTTTACACTCTCACACTGACATTCCAATAGAAATTTCGAAAATGGTGGTGGGAGAGATGTAATAATTTTATCTCTCAAGATAAGATCTTTCAATCTATCAAAACTTTCATTCACTTTGGCTGCTGACAGCCACTTTGTAAAAATATCCTGTACTACTGAGATATAGTCAGAGAACGTTTGTGTGGGTTTAGGTGACAATTTACTAAACTGTTCTCTGTAGCCTGCTTCATCTAACATGAAATGAGACATGATTTTAGACTCAATATAATGATAGTCTTTTCTCAGATCTTTGGGGATGGTCTCTATCACTTTCAGAGGTTTCCCAGCAAGACTTTTCATGTATATAATGTTCCATTCAGTCTCTGGGATCTGGTGATGCTCCATAATGCATTCAAAGTTTTGGGTGAAGGCTGCTATGCAGGCGCCCGTGGTGAAACTTTTAACGATTCCCTGGTACTTCTTGTACTGATTTTCTTTGTCTAATCTGTCAGACTTTCTAACATCCTTATCTGTTGATGTTTCAGCTTTCAGCTGTTCAATTTTCATTTGTGTTTCCAACTCTTCCCGTTTACTCTAGGCAATGATTTCAGATTGTTTTACAGCAGTATCAGCTTCTATCTGTTTAAGTTTTAAAGCAGCATCTGAATCTTCTTGTTTAAGTTTCAAAGCAGCATCTGAATCTGCTTATTTCGTTTTTGCAGATATTTCAGCCTGCTTTAACACACTCTCTCTTTCCGCTTCTGCCTGCTTCGAAGCTCTTTCGGCAGCTCTATCTTCATGTGCCCTAGCCTTTTCATGTACTAGGAGATATTCTGCATACTTTCTATCACTCCAGTTATTCAATTCTTCACCAGATAAATTCAGCTTTAATCCCATTTCAATGCAATCATTTAAACTAGACATGATGAAGTATGTCTGATGAAATGTATACACAGAAAGTTAATTATAATAATTGTGTTATTTGTTTTGTTTCTTAACATCTTCCGCAATATCAATGATCGGTTCATATACACTCTGCGAGAGCAGCATCGAAGAACCAGCTTGAAAGGTTGAAAAAGCAAACAAAATGCGGCCATATCTGTGATTCTGGGGTGCACAAAGGACACACCAATTATTTTCATGAGGCATATCCTGGCGATACCGACAATGGCGGATAGGCATTGGGTCCTTCAGGCCAAATGACACCTGAGAGTTGCTGAAGATAGGGATCACCATGGATATGGTCAAGGGTCATAGACTAAGACGAGACAGGTCCTGAATGGCACAGGTGGATATATATATATATATATATATATATATATATATATATATATATATATATATATATATATATTATATATATATATATATATATATATATATATATATATATATATATACGTCAGATTTGTGATCTAGAGACCATCAATCGTGAAAAAGTGTGAGTTGATGTACCCGCAGACAGGACGGACTGGCACAATGTAATATTAGCACTGGGCCGTGAGTGCAGAGAATGGGCACCTGGATGCTCAGAGTTTGAGGTGCAACGAGTGATACAGAGTAATACACATCAAGGTGACATAGTGATCTATTTTGATGGGTCAGTGGTGAGAAACAGGCGGAGTTGTTGGGGTTTCATTGCGAAGGCTAATGAATGAATCTTGAAAAACGAGAGTATGGCATATGAGGCTACGACATTCATCATGAGAATGGAGGTGGAAGCAGTCACAACGGCATTCCGTTGGTTAGAGGAGGCCACTGCAACACACATTGTCTCCATCATTGACTCAAAGAGTATGTGTAACAGATCACCATCTCTGTTAAGGAGGTGAGGAGTTAATAAGTGGTGTGAAAAGGGGAAAAGGACTGGTACAAGGGCACGGCTGAGCATCCCATTAGGATGTAACTAGGGACGCTCAAGCCGTGACGCGAGGGGGGGGGGTAGAGATTAGTGAGTTACCATCTGTACTTTTAGACTAGCAACACCTATTTTTGATAACATCAGACCAGAATGTCATTGCAAGCTGATTAATATTCTACGATGTATTCGATTGAATAAACATATGAAATACAGCGAGGACTTTGTCTCTGCTCTATAACGTCAGCTCTGTTATATGAGTAGAATTGTTGCCGCTTGACCAGGATACGAATTGTCTGGATCTACCGAAGTACTAGCCACGGCATATTTTGAAACGCTCGTCAAACAACTTCATTTGTTGCGGTGATTAACTGAAGCATCGATTGTGGCACGTTTTGAAACATCTGTTGAACACACATGGAAGATGGATACTTTTGTTGATACAACCTTGAATGTAAGACTGCAGCAGCCAAAAGCCCGTCCAGGGGGTGGCTGTTTGTAGGTTTCTGATCTTGCCCTGTTCAACTGCGTCAAGAGGCTGCTTAATCAGATTGCCGTTCGCATTCTCATTCCAGCGCGGCCTAATATAATCAAAGCTGAAGCCCATATTGTCAAGTTGATCGTTAGCTCTGCGTTCGTCAAGTACACATTATCGATGCGAGCTCTCAGTGAGGTTTCTATCATGGGCCATCCAAGGCGGCAGTCAAGAACCCGAACAGGGGCGAATTGTCAGTGAAGAAAAGCTTTCCATAATTTGCCTACCGAGAGGCGGCAGTCAAATAGTTCATTACTGTGTCGATTGAATCATCTCCTAGACGCTGTACTGTACTTCGTGAGACTTAACGTCATTTTCACCCAGTGAAGCAACTTAGGACAGGCATCCTGGTCAGTTTGTTAAGCTGATAAACGATCGAGCAGACAACATTGTGCGTAACTGACGAACTGAAGCAAGTATAATAATTAACTTAGTAGAAGAGTATAAAACTTATGAATCTTGGGTAGTTTAGAATAACATTGCCAAATGAACAAAATACAAATCTAATAATTTAATTTGCTGAAAAGTTATAGAACTTGCTTAGTTTAGGATAATAATATTGTGTTACTATATATTATTATACTATATTGTGTCGTACTGGTATATTTTGTATTTCAGATTTTAATAATAGAACCCAAGGACCTTTCCTTAGGACAGGTGCTTGGTGGAGTAGGTAGAGCCATATCCAAGTTGGACACAATTTTGAAACAGCAAGGCGAGGTTCCATTATAGATACCAAGAAATATATAGAAGAAGAAACAGGCATATCGTTTTGGCTTGAGATAAATTACAGAGAAATAAGTATGAACTACCTACATACAGAATTAAGACGCGTGAGTGCATGGTTGGGAGAGTTAAAAGTGGCAGTTAGTGAAGGTAGAGAATTTTGTGGAAACGTTACGGGGAAGAACGACTGGACAAGAGGCTTATAGATTTAAGGTAGAGTGCAATGGAATAGTAAAGAATAATAGGAGACAGACAGTATCTAATGAAAACAGAAGACAACATAACGTGGTATATAGAGACAGTTATGTTGAACCAGATAGGACTAAGTCCAGAAGCAGTTATAATGAACAAAGATATAGAAACCTTTCCAGGAAACAATGGAATTGGCCATCCAATAGTATGACTGCTAGAAAAAGACGTGACGAGTGGTTTGAACAAAGACGGAGACAGTATCTTAAGTCAGGGTCAAAGGACAGGATAGAACACATAAATAGAAATTTAACTGCTCCTAAGGTGGTTGCGTGTGTGACTGGGAGACAGAAAAAGAAGATGACGGTTTTAGTAAAGAAGATGGACCGAGAGACACAGACGCAGGCAAGTAAAATGATCAATGATAGTACGCAGACACAAATTGATACTGTGGATAGAACAACTCAGGTACAGCCAATTAAGAAAATAGAAAAGGAGATACAGACTATCAAGACGGTAGAAGAAGTTACAGAATCACCGCGGGTGAAAGTAGAAAAGAGAGACACCGTTAAATTTAAGGAAGACAGACAGACGAAAACCAAGGACGTCAAAAGACAGCTGAGGAAAAGTACTAGGGAGAGGAATATAAATAGTCTGATAGTCAATAGGGGTACGACTGATATGTCAGTTTCCTCAGGTAAAGACATTGAAGTTGTCCCGAACCGGAGCGTGAGGGATAGAGGTGTAGATAAGAAGAAGGTTAGACGTTTTAGTGACAACCATAGGGATATTATCGCCATGTCTGCAGTCAACTATAATAAGCCTGATGAGAGAACTATCATCAGTGAATCTTCTGAAGACGAGATGGGAAGGTATAAGAGGTATGTGACTTATACAGAAAACAGTGAGCAGACCGACGCAGTAAAGACAGGAGTAACAAATAAAGGGAACAGAAAGAAAGCACTTAAGAAAAAGAATAGTAATAGACAGATAGCAGAAATATACTCAACTACGGAAGATGACATAAGAAAAATCAGAGAATATATGACCTTAAGACCTGAGAACTTTAATGACAGTCTAACAGTTATGGATACTGAAGATGAGATAGTTGAAGAGAGACACACAGCAGTAAGAGACAATGAAATATTTGGGTTGGATACGCTCTATAGCTTTTAGAATTCCGAGGGTGAGAAATAGCGTATGGCATTGTTTTGGCTTACGAGATGAATTGCGGTTTGAGCATATACATATGTTCTGTCTAAAATAGGCAGATGAATTTTTTTGGTGTAGCATCACAATATATGGTGCAGGCAATAGTGTTATTTTGGATAGAGAGTCACAGCAAGTAATAGATAAAGCTAAAGCTGGTGAGTACTGGAATATTCTACGTGGATACGCTATAAAGAATATCTGGTGTTTGGTTGGGATGCAGAGAGAATAGACAATGTGGAAATTGAAATGTCCCTTGTCCGGAATGGCCGGATGGAGTGGGTTGATCAAGTTGAGTGATGTATAACTGGGGTGATTGAGGTAGGCTAGACTCAGCACAGAATTTGCATGGAGAGAGATAAACTAATTATGAATGCTTGTACTAGACTGACGTGTTGTTTGAGATGGCTTGACTCAGAGCTTTTATAAGAGTAACTGGAGTATAAATATGATATGACGTGATGTCTGAGATAGAATTTAAGTTTCGCTGGTTGGTTTGAGAAGCAGATATAGTAGCATTAGCAGAGGTGAGAGAATCTGACGCGTTAATAGTGTAGGATGAGGAGAAGTGAGTGAGCAGTTGAGTGTCAGAGTGATGTGTTTAGTTATGCGTTGTCTTTGCGTGTGTAAATGTGTAGACAAACTTGTGTTCGTCGTGCTGATTAGAGAATGAAGTGAAAAGTGAAGTTTCGAAACGCCATCTGGTTGGAATACATGGATAGAACGATGTCGGGTGATGATTGGTAGCAGCGCATGGATACACAGGCTGGTTGGTATGTCTTAGACTCTGATGTGAAGAGAGATTGTGTCACTGTCTGTAGAAGAATAAAATACATACGCGCGCTGGAAGAAAAAGTGATTGATATGCTTAGGGTGCGTTGAGTAATTGGTAGAATGTCGAATGGGTGTCTAAATTGTTTTCTTGGAAGTAACAGTATATGTACGTCAGGAATAATGACGAAATGCATATGAGAAGCATAAAATACGAGTGTCGTGCGAATATGTAAAAAAATTGCTTGTCTGAGTTAAATTGTGAAGAGAAGAGTTTGCAAGTTAATGGTGATTGGTGAAGATAATAACGAAAATTGAGGAGTAAGCTGAGAGAGGCAGAAGTGAGTAATTCTGAGAAAGTGTTATGCGAAGAAACATGTGAATCGTTAGAAGCATGTTAGAATGGGAGGCTTATTAAGAGCTTGAGGAATTAATAATACGCGAGAATGTAGCGGTTCTTACGTCAGGTGTTAGTAAACATTATGAATGAGAGACTAATGTTACGGAAGAATGTAGAGCTTGAGACGGCGACTGTGCAATTAGAAGTAAGACTGACACTAATTGGTAGAATGATGTGAGATGATAAATGGCTTGGTTTGCGCTTATACTTGCTGGAGGAGAGGTGATGGTCGACTTCCAGAAAAAGTATGGTCATTTTTGATTATTGACTTTTGTTGGGGGAATAAATATTGTTCTGCGTATGATGAGAATGTCCTTATGAAAGTAGAGTTAGTAGTGGATACAAATTAAATACAAGGGAAACAACTAGATTAGAAAACAAGTGTGCCGAGTTACAATTTCCCTTAGTAGATAGATGAGTTGTTGTACGCTGAAATAGCCACACTAGTTAGTAAATGGAGCAATTTCAGCTGTGGTTAACAGTAATTGTTTCCTTCATATTTCAAATACAGTGGTGTCGTTATGAGTTAGTTTTGTAAGAGATGGAATATTATGAAGGGAGATAATCAATGGTTTGACTTGCAAATAGATTGATAGAATATTCTGCAGATAGCAGGATGAAAATTTTTTTTGCTTTAAAGAGGAAATTTGTAATTGATGAAATACGGTAGCTGTGAACTACAGATGAATTATAGAAACAGATTAGCAAATAGCCTGGTTAATAGTTGTGGTGAGTTGTCTTGATGAGTAGACATGATGTTGTATATTTTTGGTAATGAGTTGGGTAATATGGATGTCAATTTTTGTGTGGTCTTGAAGATGTATTCTTTATTGCCATTTAGTTTTGAAATTTGACTTGTTGAGTTTTCTTAGTAGGTAAATAATTGGTTGTTAGTCCAAAAATGCGACTAACATTAGATAGCTTGTATTTAAATATGATTTTCTGTGTTTCATCATGTATGTCATATTATTTTGAATAATGTCTTCCTTTGACTTGGTTGATTTATTTAAAATGTGGGGATAAATTGTCTTTAAAATATTGGGGGGAATGATATCCTGTTTTGACTTCGTTTTGGTTTGCTCATGAATTGTGATTTTATTTGAATTACTTTGTTTATTGAATAGTAATTAACCTTGTTTAAAAATAAGTTGTTATTGTTTTACTTAGAGTAAAGAGTTGGTCTAGATCAATAAGACTAGATTTTGTTGAGTAAATAATAGGATATTTCGTTCAGAAAATAGTAAACAAACGACTGCGGACTAGAAGAGAGACATATTCCCCTTGTGAGTAATAAGTTTTAGCAAACATGAGTACCATAAACTTCGGCCTTGTACTTGCAAGAAGGCTGCTGCGTCAGTCAGCATTAATGTTTAGAATATGAGGGGTTAGTTACAGGGTGGCTAAAAAGGTACATGTAGTTTAGAAACACATAAGTTAAATGTCATGCTTGGGTGACGGGTTTTATAATGGATCCTACACAATAAAGTGGTAGAAATATATAGGTTCTTGGGGGGGGGTTGAAATAGGAGCTGCATTATGTCAGCATTAATTGAAAATACATGGATTGGATGCCATGTTATATAAAGGGAGAAGAGTGGTTTAAATTATTGACACCTGTTGTGTGGTTAGAGTAAACAAACGTGAGTAACAGTTATGAAGGGACGCTGTGGTAACAGCATAAATCATAATTTTTGGGAGCTTGCGAAGGTATATTATACTAATATGTGATAAACAGAGAGAGAAAAAGGGCAATTATTGCTGGCTGATATATAATACTGACAGTGGAAGGGGAGTTTTAGATCAATATAACTTTTGACAAGAACATTTCGTATTAACAAAAAATGAAGATAATTGAAGATTGGCGGATTATATGATTTAGGTTTTTGAAAACTTTACGTTGTAAAGTTTTGAGAGTGCATGAGAGGATAAATGGGATAATTGTGACTACTTCTTACTACTTTCTCTCGGTGCGCACCAACTACTTTCCTGTCTATCCTGTGTAGTTACTGAGAGTATGATAAGTTGAAAATCTTCAATTTTTGTTAAAAGCGCATAGCTTTTGAAAAATATACTTACGTGGATGCTTATAAGATGAATTGTGGGATGATAGGGAGATAGAGAGAAGTGTATTAAATAAGAGTTCTGATTTAGATTTAGTATAAAATACCTGTAAGCGGATTGCTACTGGTTTGAGGAAGAAGTAATTTTGTGAGAGCCTTTACTTAAGTGTTTTAGAAAGTCATAGAATTTGGAGTAAGACTTTTCGGGGAAAAGTCTTGTTGAGGATAGAGAGGAATGTAACAGAGCACCATCTCTGTTAAGGAGTTGAGGAGTTAATAAGTGGTGTGCAAAGGGGAAAAGGACTGGTACAAGGGCACGGCTGAGCATCCCATTAGGATGTAACTAGGGACGCTCAAGCCGTGACGCGAGGGGTAGAGATTTTAGTCAGTTACCATCTGTACTTTAGACTAGCAACACCTATTTTTGATAACATCAGTCCAGAATGTCATTGCAAGCTGTTTAATATTCTACGATGTATTCGATTGAATAAACATATGAAATACAGCGAGGACTTTGTCTCTGCTCTATAACGTCAGCTCTGTTATATATGCTTAGTAAAGTGGAGAAAGGAATGTTTTGCCTGGCCATGCGGGAGTGCGGGGGAATGAACGGGCTGATAGACTGGCAGGGAATGCACTTAAGCCCGGCGGTTAGAACCTGTTGTAATAACACTACTGACCATTTGATCTGCTGAAACATGTTTGATGGAGCGGCTGCAAAGAACAGAGTGTTTGAATTTTCGAAATCCTGTGGGACTTATCCTTCTCGTTTCTTTAAATGGCAGCCGTGCTTATTATATAACTGTATAAGCTGTAAGCCACTGCTTTGTACCGCTAACTTAATTTGCGACTTTAAAGGATATTAGCCACTTCTTTGTACTGCTAATTAAATATATGAATTTACAGGATTGTAGCCGTAGTTATATAGTCATAACCTAAACGATGTTACAGAGTATTAATCACTGCTTTGTTTTCGTATCTTAATATACCATTTTACAGGATACTAACACATTGCGTTCTACTTGTAACTCTTACTATAAAAGACACCAGCCATTAGATACTTCTCTTGACTCTGAACTGATTCAGTGCCGAAGAATAATAGTGTTCAATGTGAACAGAAGGACGATATATCGCTATACTAGGCGTATTGTGTTATTTGTTTTGTTTCTTAATATCTTCCGCAATATCAATGATCGGTTCATATACACTCTGCGAGAGCAGCATCGAAGAACCAGCTTGAAAGGTTGAAAAGCATACAAAATGCGGCCATACCTGTGATTCTGGGGTGCACAAAGGACACACCAATTATTTTCATGAGGCATATCCTGGCGCTACCGACAATGGCGGATAGGCATTGGGTCCTTCAGGCCAAATGGCACCTGAGAGTTGCTGAAGATAGGGATCACCGTGGATATGGTCAAGGGTCATAGACTAAGACGAGACAGTCCTGAATGGCACAGGTGGATATATATATATATATATATATATATATATATATATATATATATATATATATATATATATATATATATATATATATATATATATATATATACGTCAGATTTGTGATCTAGAGACCATCAATCGTGAAAAAGTGTGAGCTGATGTACCCGCAGACAGGATGGACTGGCACAATGTAATATTAGCACTGGGCCGTGAGTGCAGAGAATGGGCACCTGGATGCTCAGAGTTTGAGGTGCAACGAGTGATACAGCGTAATACACATCAAGGTGACATAGTGATCTATTCTGATGGGTCAGTGGTGAGAAACAGGCGGGGTTGTTGGGGTTTCATTGCGAAGGCTAATGAATGAATCTTGAAAAACGAGAGTATGGGATATGAGGCTACGACTTTCATCATGAGAATGGAGGTGGAAGCAGTCACAGCGGCATTCCGTTGGTTAGAGGAGGCCACTGAAACACACATTGTCTCCATCATGGACTCAAGGAGAAAGCTTAGTAAAGTGGAGAAAGGAATGTTTCGTGTGGAATGGCCACCTCTCTTCAGAGGTCACAGATTGTAACAATTGTATGGATGTTTTGCCCTGGCCACGCGGGAGTGCGGCGGAATGAACAGGCTGATAGACTGGCAGGGAATGCACTTAAGCCCGGCGGTTAGACACTGTTGTAATAACACCTATGGACAAAGGAGAGGTGGTCGTGCGTTCGTGGGAAAAGGTGCAGAAGGTGGAGGAACAGATTAAGAACCCGTATGTGGAAAGGATGCAATTGCGGGCGATTGGCAGGGGTTCTGGTAGAATCTCAAAACTGAGAGGGAAGACCAGGAGTTTTTCAGTCAGATAGTGGTTGCAATGATTAGTAGTGTGACTCTTCGCTGGCTGTTGAACGAAGGGACGGAGCTCATACGGGAATGACATGAATGCATTGATGTCGGTTCTTAGCTCAACTCAACTGAACAACTCAATCACATCTAATAATCTCATCTCATCATGTTTTTCTTGTACTTTGTGGTGTCGAGGTGAAGTATAAACAGCGGTAGAGTGCCCGCTTATAGACTTCATTTAACACAATGCTCAATGAAAGGAAATGTATATTATAATACTTGTTCATTAGATTGTGTACCATGTGTGGTCCAATCCTTCTTTAAGTTTTGCGCTGAATCAGTTAATATACTCATAATACTCGGTATTAGCCTAGAAATAATGCCTTTAACACACAGTGTACGATGTTTATATGCATAGGGAGTTTTGAATATTATGTGACCATATTTGTGCAAAATGCCGTGAACAGAATCAACCACTGTCTATTGCCTTCATCGACCTGACAAAGGCATTTGATTTGGTCAGTCGTGAGGGTCTGTTCAAGGTACTAACGAAGATTGGCTGACCACCAACTCTTCTGTCCATTGTGGAATTGTTCCACACAGGCATGAAGTGTATAATCAAGTTTGATGGTGCAACTTCTGAAGAGTTTGAAATCAAGAGTGGAGTTAAAGCAAGGTTGTGTACTAGCTCCCACCCTCTTTGGAATATACTTTTCACTTCTACTGAAATATGCCTTTCGTGATCAGGATGGCGGTATATACATTTACTTACGCTCAGATGGCGGCCTCTACAATGCTCATAGATTGAAGGCCAAGACCAAAATTAGGAGGGTACTGATCAGAGAGTTGCTTTTTGCAGATGATGCTGCAGTTACGACCCACTCTGAGGAAGAATTACAATGTCTACTATCTCCATTCTCCAATGTTTGCTCTGAATTTGGTTTAACAATTAGCAAAAAGAAGACACAGATTATGTCACAAGGTGCACATGGGGTACCATCAATCTTTATTGACGACGCCGAACTAGAGATGGTAGACCATTTTACATATCTAGGATCAGTGGTAAATAGCAAATTATCCCTAGATCAGGAAATCAACATCCGGATTGGTAAGGCAGCAACAACAATGAACAGGTTAAGAAAAAGAGTCTGGGAGAACAGGAAGCTTACTGCCAAAACAAAAGTCCTTGTCTATCAAGCCTGTGTCCTTAGTACTCTTCTTTATGGCAGTGAAACCTGGACAACTTACTCACACCAAGAGAAACGTTTAAACAGCTTTCATATGCGGTGTCTGCGAAGAATTCTTGGTATTAAGTGGCAAGACAAAATCACAAATACTGAAGTATTGGAAAGATCAGGTTGTGTGACGGTTTATTCCATGCTCAATTTTCGTAGACTTAGATGGATAGGACATCTTAGGAGGACGGATGATGGTAGAATACCAAAGGACATCTTTTTTGGTGAATTACAGATGGGTAAGAGAAGATCTCAGGGTCGGCCTCTACTACGATACAAAGATGTGTGTAAGCGGGACATGATTGATACAGGCATTGATAATGCACATTGGGAGCAAGTCGCCGCTGAACGTGTTGCATGGAGGGCAAACATCAGAAATGGAATAAAGACAAAGGAGACAATTATTGCAGATAAGTCACACACCGAGCGTGTGAGACGTAAGATGGTGCATGATGGTGGAAATGACCACGTGTTCACATGCACCCACTGTGAACGAACATTTACAGCGCTAATTGGCTGTAACAGTCACATTCGCTACCGCCATGGGTAAAAGTTATTATTCCTTTTTGAAGCACAAACTATCGTCTGCCAAAACGGCATGCATGCATGCATATTTGTGTTGATGGAGGCTCGCCGTTTACACCAGAAACAATGTCTTCGGTTCCTCCTCTAATTAGTTGCTATTGTGAATATGGTCAAATTACGAGTAATTCAGCGTTCGAGGCACTAGACACTCGCTGATTATAGGTCAGCTTTATTCGATGCTGAGATGTTGTAAAATAAATGTTTTCCTTTTAACACACGGGATTATAAGAACAACTCATTAACAATTAAGATCACGATTCCAAGTGTTTCTTTCATCACGGTCATGTGTCATGCCGATAAGCGTCGATGAACTTCTTATTCTGCGATATTCCGGAATGTTGTTTTGGTCTTTATTGTGTTGTGCCTATTTACAACAGAGCTGCGATATTTACACCTTTCACCCGACATATCCAATTTCTTCAGGCATTTGTTGACCAAGTTAACGATCCGGAGTGTTTCGTCGGTCGTTCGACTCTCACTGTTATGGCGTATTCTCAATCCCAGCTGGCCCAATTAGAACAGCTGAAGACATCCCAGTCAGACCTCCAGGGAAAACAGGGGCAGACCATGGACATTCCCTGCTGTCATCATCTTACTCTTATCTAAATAATGGTTCGGGTTCATACAGGCAACAATACACTGTTCGCTAGGATATAGAACATTTATTGTATACAGTGTACAGTTGGCGCAGTGGGTAAACAGACCCGCGCTCTCTTATAATACATATCACAGATAGTTAATCATCAAACATATAGTTGTCATACAACAATCTAGCACACTATCTAGCCTAAGTATATCTATGAATATCTATGAGTCCCTCTCAGGCAGGCCTTGTTGTCTCTCTCCAGTCCGTTTGTCCTCTGCCGGTCTCCGCGTGTCCTAACCCGACACGGGCGGTAACTCTGTCCGAGTTCCTCGTGGACCCCGCATTAGGCGGGCCACATCAGTGTCCACGGAATCATGGACTTTGTGACCAGCTCTTTCGAGAAGGTTCTAGATTACTCGGGTCCTGCGCGACTCACTGGTTTCCCTTGGGCTGGAGTTGCAGCCCTCTATTATATGTGAACGTGAGGCGGTGACACCTGCCATCGAAGGAGGCTTTCATAACTGTGGAGCCCACACATAGCTCTCTGGTACTGGACTCACCCATGGAATCACATACGTCCTGCACAAGGCTGCTTAGCTTCACTTCCGTATATTGGGCTTTCCGTTCAGCTCAGACTGTTTCTCCGGAAACCAGAAAAATGCATTCTGCAGATGATATCCACACAGTGAGCTTTCGATTCGGACTTTCCACGTAATGGATTTGCTAGCTAAGCAATATCCTATTTAGTGCCCATTTTGCCAGCAACATGTTGCCTGTGGCATGAAGCGTGGCAGGCTAGGAACTTCTTAAAACATCTTTAGATGTCCGTCCGAATATAATTAAATAAAGCAGCAGTAAACTTGAGCCTGTTAACATCTCCGTAGAGCTTGTCCGCAAATGAAGCAGGTGTAGTCCAGAATACATTTTCGTTTGTGCATATATTAGACACTCCTGCAGAAAATGCATAGCTGTCATTTTACCAGTTCCACAGTTACATTCATCAATATCTCCTACCTTTAGTGTACTGAACAAATGGTATTTAAATCTTTCATGTCCTGTGCGGAGTCTGAACATTGCTACTTGGTCACTTCGGTCGAAATTGTAATATGCACAATCTTTCTGGTGTCCTGGTTACTCTGATTCCCACTTGGTTCTGTAAGTACATTTTTATAAACCTCTTTGCTGGAATATAGGTAGTCGTCCTCCCTCATTTGCCTATCTGTCAGCCTCTTCATTTCCAGGTATACTGCAATGTAATGGGATCCATTGTAATACGCCTCTTGTGGATTTCTGACATGGAGTTTTGCTCTTAAGGTCTGCTAGGTTAGTGCTGTTTTTGCTCTTCAGTATTGAGACAACTGACTTCGCATCTGTGCCGATTTCTGTGTGCTTCTTTTTATTTTCCTCCATCAGGGGCAGTTCTGCTGCAATTTTCAAAGCCTCTTCTTCTGCTTTGAAGTTACTTAAGAATTTTCCAGCTGCCACTGACTGTGATGGTTTCACCCCTTTGTTAAGATTTAGGAGAATTCCTCCTCATCCATGTTCTGTTGAATTTTTGGCTGATCCATCTGTATTAGCATGGATCCAAGCACTCCTCGGGTGTTCTTGTACTTAGCGTAGAGCTATTTTTCTTCTGTCTCTTTTATTCTGAAACGTCGGGAATCAAGTTTCGCCATTTCACACGAGCACTAATGTTGTCATCAAGTTCTCTATTTTATTTCTTCTCATAATAAGGCGAAAATCTAGACTGTCTACGTCTAATTTCTATAATCAGTTTACAGTGTTCATGTGTATCTTGTACGACTTGCTCACTGTGTTTTCTGAATACACATAGTATTCTTTGAAACCACATTCCCACTATCATTGTCTGATTTTAGTCTGCCTACACATTGTCTACATATCACATACATACAAAAGTACAGGTTCAATTAACACTTCAGTACTTTTGTTCTCGTTTCAGTAGTCAAATATTCTAGGTATTTATTTCACTCCTTTATTCTTCAGTTATTGTGAAATGGTGCAAAAACACACATGTTTGTTGCTAAATAAAATACGAACTTTATGAAGTTTTGCACGTGTACTAGTATGTTGAGGATGCGACACTGCGTTGATAAATATGGCTGATTGGGCATCTTTTTGATCAGGCAGAGCATATTTTGTGCTTATCAACGGATGATCTTACTAAGGTCGGGAAAACCCAACATAAATAATCATATAGGATATGTTGTTTACCTTCCGTTGTGTTTACCTTGTTGTGTGTCTGTATGGGTTTGAAACCGCAACAAGAACGAGAGTGAGACTCCCTTACCTTCTCTTATCTCACTCCCCATATCACTCTACCTCTGTCACAGGACGCGTGTATATAATCCCCCAATGGATCTCTGTCTACACTCAAGATGATCAATTTAAGGAATAAAGGATAAATTGAGAAATAATAAATACAGTACTCTTTTAACCTTTTAAGCTTAAGTTTTAAACATCTGAATAAATGTGAGCTGGATGTTTGAAAAGTCGTTACGTAACACTGCGAAATTAAGACGGTCGACACTCACAGCGACTAGAGGCTAGATTTTACAACGAGTCTACCTGCAGCATCTAATCTTCAATTCGACGCCAATACGTTTCACCGGCAGAGAATTAGTATAACATTCCGGCTTGATAAAAATCCCAGCGGCAACACATTGCCGGGGAAACCACGGATTGCCTGGGATCTGTCTAGCAATCAAATTTATGAAGGATTGGATTGATTGATTGATTGATTTAGGAATTTACATCACAGCATTCCGGGCATTCCCATAAGCGCTCCGTCCCCATCCTCAGCAGACAGCGAAGAGTTCAACACCAATAGTACCAGTAGCAATCTGATTATATGTCCGTCTTTCCTTTCCTCTGAGCGTTGAGTGTCTGCCAGATCCCCACGTCACTCCTTGCTGTCTCATTCTTGTCAGACCATGGTAATCCATTTGCTCCTCCGAGGTGTACACGTGCTCCCACAAGGCCGCAACCACGTCTGCCTTGTCATGTATCAATACTCCACCAAGTTCTGCAGAGCCAGCCAATCTGTCCGCCTGTTCATTTCCCAGCAAACCAGCATGCCCTGGAGAAAAGATCCAGGCGATGCTTGTCACCCGTGACCTCCGAAGCGAAGCAAGCCACTCCGCACGAAGCCTGCCCGTCCTCACCCTCGTCAGCATGCTTTCTCAGTCAGTTACAATCACGATGTGTGTGTGTGTGTGTGTGTGTGTGTGTGTGTGTGTGTCGTATTCTCCATCCAGCGGAGAGCCGCAGTGACTGCCTCCACCTCCATTCTTAAGCTGGATGTTGTGGTACCATATTCCAGGCTCTCCTGCACCACACGTCGACCAATAGCTTTGGCTATGAACCCTCAGCCGCTTCTCTCACCTCTTGACACCGAACCATCTGTGTAGATAATAACATCACCCGAGTGAGCATTGTCCTGAATTAGTTGCTGGATTTCCACTTCCGTGGCCCCTGCAGGCCACTCCATGCACTCCCGGCTTAATATGAAGGATTGGACTGATAATGAAACCTGCCAGTCAGACAAACGTGTGGACGGACGGACATTACAGCTGGGTCAGAAAAACACATGGCTAACACCCGCCACCAGATCAGCAAAAGGAAAGTGACATAACAGATAAGAGGATTTGTATGAATACTCTGGCTTGAACTGCTCAAATCAGAAGTGTCTAATCAAAAATCAGTTATGAGGGATTCAAGTGTATATTTCATGTATCGTTAAGTACAGACTCTATGCTGTGTAGAAAGTTCTATGAATGTTAGGTCTTAATATCTATTTTGCTATGTAACTACATATTCGTGTAAACTTTCATTGCATCTGTCTTATGTATGTTACTTTTATGAGAACTAGCATGGTCCCCTTTTGTTGAGTTCATTTTTTTTTAAAAAGAATATAGTTAAATGACTATATTTCTTTTAATTCTTCACCACGGCTTTGGCTAAGTAACGACAAATCGGACAGACCTACATTTCGGCTTTCTCTTGTTTGCTGCTCCCATAAGAACTGTTTATTGTCTCATTTCGCTGTATATAATAGTATGACTATCGCATTCGTTATGCTGTTATTAGGAATATCATTATTTGCTTATTTTGAAATGTTACTATGTATACTTTCAGGTTGCCATGAATACTGTTTAGTATATGTTAGAGAGATTGACTATCATATGGTGTTAACCCACAAGGATAAATAGATTGTGCTAGTGTTATGAGCACCGCACATAGGCATATTGTCTAGTGCCGTAGCGGGCTCACAATTAATATGTCACCCTATTAAAAATATTACATGTTACTAGCATGGTTGTGTTTAGAGCAGAGGTGTAGTGGTGCAGACATTACCCACAATATGTACCGAGTATATGGTGTGCGTAGTCCTATCTGTGTGTGATGAACGAGCGTTCATCGTAACTCATTGAAGCATGACATAGAGATGGACCACCAGCACTTAAGCCCAGCGGTTAGACACTGTTGTAATAACACTGCTGACCATTTGATCTGCTGAAACACGTTTGATTTAGCGGCTGCAAAGAACAGAGTGTCAGATTAAGTGACATAAACTTAGGATATTTCATTTCTCACGACGGGACCGTTACAAAAGCATGAGACACATTTACAGGCGTGTTTCACTACTGTAAAAGTCTTCCCTGACTCGACATTAAAAGAGAGATACAGAGAGAGAAAGAGGAGAGTGAACGCAGTAAAGCTGGAGGAGACACACTCAAAGATTTGCCATTGTGAGTGTGTGTGTATGGGGGAGGGGGGGGGGGGTTGACAGATTGTATGTATTACCTACGGTTCTATTTGTGGTGTAGAACTTTGGCATTGCACATTTTTAGATGTATTCCTAGCTCTCACCAAGAGCCCCAGGTTTTACCGTTCAGTGACAACGAGGAGGGATCAAGACGAAACACTGATTCCGAATACCGACCGGCTGTCCTTAGCAGGCCATATGTGATCTTAGCTAACCATGGCGGACAATGACTAAGCCTAATGGAGCCTACTGGAGCTTGATGTGAGGCAATTGAGGCATCTTCTAACCTGGAGATCATGCACCAACCACGTCAGTTGTGTATTGTACTTTTGTATGTTATGTAAACTAACATTATCCGACATCATCATGACACCCAACATCATGTTGTTTTTTTAAAGTTTTGATCTAGATAGATGCTAAAGAGTTGAAGTTTGTTTCAACTCAAAGTTCAATCGTTATACATTTTTCATGGGAAAGAAATTACCTTGCTTACCTTGTGGGGGGCTAATTACACACCAGCGAAGGGGGTTTTGTCAGGGAAAAAATCATTATCAGACATAATTATAGTCATCTAACCTTCCCTTTCCCACTCCTTGGGGATACCAAGGCCATCTAATTATACGTAGTAGCGAGCCATTCTCAACTGTGCTCTTGGATATCTAAGGCCATAATCTTTATTTCAGCCATATAGATTATGTTCAGACTTTCTCTCTGGGTTCTGGAGGGTAAAGGATCTTATCCGTAACCCAAACGAAATACCAGTGTGAGGAACAGTAACTACTGACATATTGGACAGCAAGCCTAAAAATCAAATTAGTCGTCTGAAAACCTATGGTCTCAATCCGGATTTCAGACATCAGAAATCAGAAATCTGTCTGAAATGCGGATTGAGACCATAGGTTTTCAGTCCGATTGCCTGTCCGATGTCAAATTTAGCCACGTCTGACAAATACGGGATGCTCGTCTGTAATAGTATTTAATTAGACGGCAACGCCACATACTTTCTGACAAATTGGGCTTCTCTCCGGAATATTAATTTGGACTTCTCGTTCGCAATAGAAACCGGTAATAGACCATAGGCAAAAGATGTTTAAAAGTTTACTATAATTATCTCAAGTCATCAAAATAGACTAATATCAAACGTAGCTATCTTTAGTTGATGAAGTTGCTGCATATACAATATAAGTTTATAAACGTTTACAAAAAGTAGTGACGTTTAGACGAACTACCATCATCTATCATTTTAGTGATAATTGATTTTAATTGTTATCATTCCGTTTATCGATATTCCCATGGATTATGTTATTCCCTCCGTCCATCGTTTATGTGGTCAGCCTCTTCCTCTGCTTCCCGCTGGCCTGTACATCGTTGCTTGTTGTGATATATTGTTAGTTGTTAACATACGTGCACGGCCAAACCATTTGTATTGCTGCCTTCTAATAAAATCCAGTGCTGCTATAACTCCCACTTAGTCCAGATTTCTTCATTTCTGATCTTATCTCTTCTTGATACATTGAGTAATATTCTCATGAATCTCATTTCTATTGTTGAGTTTTTTCTTTTCTCGTTTTCTGCCATTATAACTGGTGGATCTCCTTGCATCTTACGTCCATTATTCTGGAATCCGCTATTCCCATCAGTCCAATTTTACTCTCTTCCATTGTTTCTATAAGTTCTTCTTTACCAGTAAAATCGCAGACGTTCATTGTACCTTTTTATTGAATCGCAGATCTATCTCGTAGTCTATTAACATTGTTAGGTCTATATACATTTGGGTCAGTCCGTTTATACTTCTTAGTTTTTTCTAAGAGCAGTATGAAGATCCCCTTCGGTCTTGTTAGGCCGTCGCAGGTTAAGGACACAAATCTTACCATAGTGAGTCCTTCCCCTATAGCGAGCCAGAGCCCCGTTATCCCATGACCTCTGGTTATGGTTTCATGGTTCACGCTACGCGGAGGTGGGGTTGACTTGTGTAGTCTGCGGGCCATCGGCAAGCTATTAATTTTCACTTTTCAACCCTCCTGGGAGAGGCTGGCTGATCCTAACCCTGCTGGCTGCTGGGCCAAGCGTAGTCCACACTTTGTGGGAATATCGATACATGACGCCCATAAGCGGGAACTCTCCCGCTGCTTATACTTAACATCGACACCGCAAGGTACAAGAAGAGCATGATGAGATAAGATGAGAGATCATTCAGTTTCATCATTCATCATTGAGTGTTAATTGAGCATTTTAATCTTATTTACACTGATTTGTTTGATGATGTAATTGCTTGACTGTTTGACACTTTGTGCTAACATATGTCATCTTCATTATGATATGTATGCAGTGCATTTTAAAGTTTATTTATCGCCAATTACTCGAATATCACTTTTAAGTTGTCTGTCAATGCTGAGGCGAAACTCTACTCATTAATTGTGTTTTTGCTGTCAGTGGTTCAACCTTGTCCGTTTTAGCTTAGCTCTAAGGTTTATACACACATAGTCGCTTACCTTAATATAGCCATTAGCAATTATGGACTCACGTTCCATGGACAACTTGAATGCGCGCACATATTTCTTAGAGTTCGCGGGACAGTGGAGCATATGGCGCGGTTTAAAGGGAGAGCAGCTAGAACATTTATTATAGCTGATCTGGAATTGTGGGACAAAGAAGAAGATATGATGACGACACAAATTGATGAGTTATTCGCAAAAGAGCATAGCAAAGTTGAAGAAACAGAGATGAAGAAAAGGCAGATGGAAACAGTGAACGTGAAGGTACCACAGTTTATATCAGAAGATAAGGTAAGGGATACGAGATGTTCATTCATCCATTAAAGATGTGACACCTATACCAACAACCGCGGATTCAGACGTACTAGACAGGGAATTACTTGTTTTTAGTCTCTCTCCCCCCCCCCCCCCCCCCATTACTGCACGGAAAAGGGGTAAGACGAAAAGTACCACAGGTACTTCATAAAGTCACAAACGTGAAAAGTTTGCCCCACAACAATAATGGTTTAACTGGCTCGTCAGTACAGGCCACTAGGAATGATTCTTGAATTCTAGGAGGAGTAAATCTCGAGAGTGAGAGGACCTGAGGACAACCTTTAGCGAGGTCACAGACAAAGACTTAGCCGACGCTCGTATTTCCTTCTGCTCAGTGGATCACGAAGTGGAATTAAATGTGGCTGAGATGGGAGGAAGGAAGAAGCAGAATTCCTGGTGATCTTCACTGCTGAAGCGCAGGAAGAACCACTAGTTATCAGTTCAGATAACTTACATATTAACAGTTACCGATAGGACAACTGTCTGCATCACAGTAAAAGTGGTTTAGCTGGTTCGCCAGCACAAGAACCCCAGAAGACCCATTTGACTTCAACGAGGAGTGACTCGCGAGAGCAATAGGACCTGGGGAAATCTTTTACAGAGGATAAAGGGCACGCCTCATATGTCGTTCGTATTCCCTTCTGCTCAGGTGAATAAAATGTGGAATTATATTTGACTGAGTTAGGAAGGGAGGAATATCTGGAACCCCTGGTAATCTTTGAGGCTGTAGCTCAATAAAAGACTCTACATATCAGTTTAAATTATTTACCTACTGTGATAGATTGCTTAGAGAAAATCCCACCACAGATCTTCCTCGACTGGATTGGCACTGACAGAGCGGCTAGAGAGGAAATTCCAGACAAGGAAAAATTTCCAGATGTTGTGATCTCAGAGAATACTAGTTCGGAGACTTAGGAGACACCGAGATTTGTTATGAGTCAGAATATCTGCTCTGAATGTGGACAGACAACATTGTCTGTACTTCCAAAAGAAGAAACCTCTTTGCACAAGATGGAGAAGGAAACGCCTATCCTATGTGTAGCTGAAGCTATAAGGCAATCCCAGCTAAATGGAACTGAAGTAACAGAAGTCAAGAGTGGTTTGGAACCACCACTCTTAGGGATATCCCTATCCTTCACTTCACAGGAACTGAGGGGGAAGGAGCAGTTAATTGGACTACTTTACTAAAAAGAAACACAATTTTACAGACCCCGAAGAACAGATTAATTTCTCAAGGATGGACATCTTGGCACATTAAATTAGAACTGCCTAGCACGGATTCTTCACAGGACTCTAATGTGAAGAAACCCAGCCTGTGGACGTATTATCGATAGAAGGAAAGGCGGGACCGAGGAGGGAAGATTGTTACGCCCGACAACGGATACTCACGCAAACCTCAGTCCTGTATGACATCACACTGATGCTGGACAACAGGATGTCACCATCCGACATATAGGACTTCACGCTGGAGTTCACAGCCTGTGAACGCATGCAAGCAAGCAAGCAGAAAGAGGATAACGCCAGTTGAACTTACATCATGGGACCATAGTGTTTAACATTATACTTTTCAAAAGGATGATATTGATGGATCAGTTCTGGATCTACGGAGGTTGGAGGAAAATCACAGAGAACAACCTTACTGTGACCTGCTTATGCAAGACTTCTTTACTGGTACCCTATCGGCTAAAAGGATTAGGCTAAATGAGGGAGCGGACAAAAACAGTCGCTCAAAGGTGCAGAAGAATCTCGTTGATTGTGAACTCACCAAAATGTACAAAGACACAACCTCCTGACGGATATCGGAATTTATCGAGCTGATAGTGTTGCATGGGGGACAAAGATCAGCAATGGAAATAAGAGAAAGGAGAAAATGATTGCCGTAAGGTCACACAATGAGCGTGTGAGACGTCAGATTGTGCCTGATGGTGGAAATGATCATGTGTTAACATGCATCCATTGTGGACAAACATTTACAGCTCTAATTGGTCTGATCATTCCCATTCGCTACCGCCACGGGTTGTAGTTGTTATGCCTTCATAAAGAACAGTGTAACAAACTATCGTCTGCAGCTTCCGGTTTCCGGCTACCAGCGGACGTGATTTCACAAGCTCTCCCAATGTTTATATAATTTAACAAAGTTTTGCCTATTTCAATCGAGATGCTGTGTATATCATTGTGTTTTTCTAAAACTGGATCTAATACTAATTAATATATTAAGTTTATGCGACTATTATTTAGTGAAATGCTGATTTCTTTGTGAAATGTAAGGTAAGAACGTTCAGTTTTGAAAACTACCAATTATCGGTTAACGACAACGTGTGATTTAACCATGTGGGACTAGCGCGTGGTTAGTCGCCAAGCACGCGTTACCGAAAGGCGGCGAACTTGTGTGTACTCCCGGCCTGTGGACCCTCATACATTACTAATATGGCGTCCAACTTACGGAACTCTACTTTATCCAAGCGCCATGAAAATACAAACAAAGACAAGACGGGGAAAAGTTTGACGAGCACGCCACCCAAACGTCGGATTTCTTCAACGCCAACTTCACAAGTGTGGTCTAGTGAATCTGCAGACACTGATCCCAAGCTCAAGCTGGACGAACATCACAGTTCAGTAGCCCAATCTGATGAGACTAACACATCATCTTTAGTCACTCTTTCCTCAGCCGAACCACACAACCACAACGCCTGTCGTGAACTCATCCAGGCTTTGGAGGACAGGCTAAAAGACTTTATTTCCAACAACACAACTAATATCATTGCCGTGTTTAAAGAAGAAAACGCTCGCCTTCAAAAAGAAATCCGCCTCCTTAAAGAAGAGAAGGACACCTTTAAAACAACAATCCATGCCTTAAAACTAAAGAGTGCACAGTCATTTGACAAAAGTGCACAAACAGGAAGTATTCATAGTGCTGCAGAGGTGTGTATGACCAGTGGATTTTCGTCGCAAAATGACATACAGTTAGTTTCCACAGGCTGCAACACTACTAAACCTGTAGAACGCGCACCATCCATCTACCCCATTGATGTGCGTGTCAGCAATAGGTCCCAGGCCTCAAGTGTAGACTCTCCAGCAGCAGACGAAAGTTAAAGAGCTCAGCCACTACCACTACTGAGCATCAAGAACCAGCCCAAACAAGTAACGACTATAATAAACAAGAACGCATGAAAGATGACAGCGATCAGTGGCAAGAAATCAAACGGGTGCGTCATCAGCGTGAAATAACAATGGATGACAGTGCAACTCATGTCGTCATTGGAGACTCTCTGCTCAAGGGAATCTATAGTGACCGCATGTCAGCTTCTGACAGCGAAACTACCTCGATCTACCCGCTACCAGGAGCTGACATTGATAGACTGACCTCTACACTGCGGAAATTCAAGGTGAATGATAGAATTAGAAGAACAACAGTCCATATTGGTGTCAACAATATTATGAACAATCACATCATAAGCACCTCACAACTCGCTACATTAGAGGTGTTGTTGCGCATGAAATTTCCTAAAGCATCTATTTTCTTTTCATCAATCATCCCGCCATGTTATGGATTCCAGCGCCGCACTGCCGATGCTGGCAATCTGACTCTACATAAATTTTGTCAAGAAACTAACAATGCTTTCATTAATAATACCCCGTATTTCACATCGCCGTCCGGGGCTCCCAAGAAAAAACTATATAAGGATCAACTACATTGTTCAAAACTAGGAACTAGCATACTAGCGAAGAACATAAAATATCCTGAACGTACACAACAATTAGAACCAGTTTCAGTTACAGGAGTAAACCTATCTTCACCTCCGGCTGTAGCCATCTCTCAGTGTCCAGAAAACACTCAACCTCTGCCCACACCACCTTTGCCTATTCCCCAGGAATACAAGGCTGTAAATAGCGACCCAGGCTCCAATCCCAATGTTGCTAACTATGGTGCATTGTTTCCTCCCTTGCCCATAAAACAGTCTCCACCTAGCATGTCAAAGGAGACACCGATAAACAATGTTTCGGTGCCCTCGATGCCTGCTTCCAATGTAGGCACTTCCAGTAGCTCTCATAGCAGTGGTCCCTCATTGGACGGTAATCCACACTCTTATCAGTGGAATTGTCAACTCCAACAGCTAATGCAATACAATCCTGCAGCTCTGCACCAAGCTTTAATGATGTCACTCCATCACAGACATTTTCCTATACCCTCTAATAGTCGTAACTACCACTAAATAAAGTTTCAAAACCTCTGAAATTTTTCTACCACAAGCGACATCATCTTTTCATTGTGTAATGTTCGCCAATCACGATCAGTGGCTAAACAAAGATGGTCTACATATAGGCCATCTCAACATCTATCATTTGCTCAATAAATTACCTGAGCTTTCAGTAATACTGTGCAAACAGTTCCATGTGTTTGGAATCACAGAAAGTCGTCTCAACGACAAAATAACCGACTCTGAAATCTCTCTTAAGGGGTTTAAAGTAATTCGAAGAGACGCAAATCAAAAATTAGAGACAGGTATTGCTGTATACATTTCAAATTCTCTCAACTGTTCCCGTAGAAGTGATCTCGAGATAGAAGAGATAGAATGTGTTTGGTTAGAGGTGAAGCCAGTCAGCCAGCAACCGTTTCTCATTGGATACCTATATCGAAATCCCTGTGCTGGGTATAGTTGGTATGACTGTTTCACTACAATGATGGATAGGGTGTTTACAGCAGGTAGAGAAGTCATGATATTAGGTGACTTTAACATAGATATTACTAAATCCAACCAGACATGGGAAGATATCATTATATCTTACAATTTCAAACAACTAATAAATCGTCCCACAAGAGTTACAGACACCTCCTCAACTATAATTGATCATATATATGTTACTTGTCCAGTTAATATTACCGAATGTTCTGTTCCTGTTAGTGCAGTTAGTGACCATTACCCAATATGTTGTACATGGTCGAAAATTGGGTTCAAAACTCCTAAAAATAAACATTTAAGCATCAAATTTAGAAACTTTAAAGCTCTCAACCAAAATTTATTTTTAGACGACTTAAAAAATGCAGCCCTTGAACATGTTTACCAACTTCCTGATCCGGATGATGCACTAGCTTACTGGACAAAGGCAGTATACAATGTATTTGATAAACATGTGCCAGTCAAAGAAGTTCGAGTCAAGAATCAACATAAGTCCCCGTGGGTCACTAGCGAAGTTCTCGAAATCATGAGAGAACGAGATACAGCACACAAAAATAAAGATTTTATCAATTACCGCAGACTAAGAAATAAAGTTAAATATGAAATTCGTAGGATAAAGAAAGATCATTTCAAAAATTTAATTGTAGATAAATCAAATAATACAAATATATGGAAGGCTATTAACTCGCTAACCAACAAGAAACACACTTCAGAGTCAGCAATACCAAACTCTATAACATGCGAGGATTTCAGTTACTTCTTTCAATCAGAAATAGAGAATCTAAAGTCCTCAATACCAGACTCAGTATGTAATTTAAGTTCACTGTCATCATTCTGTGAAGGGAAGTGCTCTAGAAATATTCCCTCTGAGATTCCCTTGATGTCTGTTGCAGAAGTATATAAATATCTCTCAAATCTCAAAGCAACAAATTCAGAAGGCCTAGATGGTATCAGTAATAGAATTCTTCGGTGTGCTGCACCTATTATTAGTGAGTCCTTAACGTTCATATATAACCAGTGCCTATCCAAAAACTACTTTCCATCTGCCTTTAAAGTTGCTAAAGTGTATCCTCTACTTAAAAATGGCTCAACTGATATTAGCGTCTTGGGTAATTATAGACCTATTTCCTTACTATCGTCGCTATCAAAGCCATTAGAAAAACACATGCATAAAATAACACTACATCATTTAATTAACAACGATCTAATAATTGACAGTCAATCTGGGTTTCGACCTAAATATTCTTGCCATAGTGCCCTTACAAAAATGACCGATAACTGGCATCTTTGTATCAACAATGGCAACATCTGTGGAGCAGTATTTGTAGACTTTAAAAAGGCCTTTGATATGGTAGATCATGATATTTTAATTAGAAAATTAAAACACATGAAGACTAGCACCAATATGGTGAACCTAATTACGTCATTTTTATCAGACAGACAACAAGTAGTGTCCTTCAATAACTGTCTATCAAGACCCACACAACTTAATTTTGGGGTGCCTCAGGGCTCAATACTAGGTCCGCTGCTTTTTGCAGTGTATATTAACGATCTTCCTTTATACCTCAATACTTCGTGTGATCTATTTGCGGATGACTGCACTATTTACACAAGTCAAGAGAGCCTTTGTGACTTAGAGAGCTCTTTACAAAACGATCTTGACAACCTTAGTAGATGGAGCAATGAAAATCGCATGTTAATTAACATCGACAAAACTAAATCCATGCTAATAACGACCAGACAAAAACTACAGACGCTAGCCATAACTGGGACACCGCTCGAGCTCCACGTGGACACGTTACCTATAATTAATGTAAATGAACATAAAACATTAGGTCTTTTAATTGACAGACATTTAAACTGGAGCCCTCATGTTCACGCCCTTACCAAGAGAATAGCACAAAAAGTTTACCAACTTGCTAAAATTCAACACTTTTTGGATGAAAGCACACGTAAAATATTCTATGCATCCTATATCCAATCACCTCTCGATTATTGTTCCACAGTCTGGGATGGCTGCCCTAAATCTAATATGAAACGATTGTGTTCGCTTCAAAACCGCGCTATACGTCTAGTTTCTAGCATAAAGCACGTTGAAAGTAATAAATTATACAGCCATCTAAGACTTCTACCACTTCAAAAGCGCTTCCTTTTTAACAAAGCCAAATTAGTGAATAAAATTATATCTGAAAATACGCCAGAGTATCTTCTACCGCTAATTCAATCTAATGCAATGAACAGTAAGCGCTTAAATTTATTACAGCTTCCTAAGCCTAGATTGGACTTATACAAAACTTGTTTCGCATATTCTGGTGCTCACTTGTGGAATAGCCTTCAACCAGAACTGAAAACACCAATGAGTCCCTACACATTCAACCGAAAACTCTTTCAATACTTACTTCATACCGACTATATGCCTCCATAAGTCACCTACTAGTATCATTTTTCCACTATCATTCTTCACTGTATGTGTGTGAACGAGACAGTGGGTGAGAGAGTGAGTGAGAAAGAGTGTGAGTGGAAGAATTAGTATGAGTGAGAGTGAGAGAGTATGCATGCGCATGTGCCTGAGTGAGTGTAAAAGTGAGTGAGTGTGTGGACATATGTGTGAGAGATTTAGTTAGAGAATGAGTGAATCTGAGAGAGTGGGTGTGTTGTGTGTCTGCCTGTCTGTGTGATAGAGTGTGAAAGTTAGTGAGTGAGTGTGAGTTAGAGAGTCATCGAGTAAATGAGTGAGTAAGGGAGCGTGAGTGAGTGAGAGAGAATTTGTAGGTATGCGTGTATGTGCACGAATGAGTGAGTGTGAGAGCGAGTGAGTGTGTAAAAGAGAGAGCGTGGTTGAATGAGAGAGTGCATGAGAAAGTGTGATGTATGTGTGTGCATGTCTGGATGTGTGTATGGGTGTATATGTGTGTACATGTGTGCATCTGTGTGTGACTCTGTGTGTATGTCTGTACGTGTGTTAAGGTGTGCGTTCATGTGTTTATATGCGTTTATATGCGTGTGTGTATGTGTGTATGGACGAGTGTGTGTGTGTGTGTGCTCGTGTATGTATTGTATATCTTTGTATGTGTATGTGTAAGTGTGCATGCATGCAGTGTATGCGAGGGAGTGTATATTCGGGTGTTATGTGAGTACGTGTGAGTAAGTATATGGATGTGTGCAGGTGTGTGTATTGCGTGGGTATGATGTGTGTGTGTGTGTATGTACATGTGAGTGAGAGACAAGAGAGAGAGAGAGAGAGAGAGAGAGAGAGAGAGAGAGAGAGAGAGAGAGAGAGAGAGAGAGAGAGAGAGAGTTGAGGGCATGCATGTCATCTAACATGCTGATCCATATGTTTTGTGTATTCTCATTTTTTTTTCATATTATCATTTTGATGCACTTGATTTTAACATGCATAAAATTAATTCATGTAAATTACTGTAAAGAAAGTGAGAGAGTTAGTGAGTGTAAGTGAGAGAGAGAGAGAGTGAATGAGTGTGAGAGTGTGAGTATGTAAAGAGAGAGAGAGAGACAGAGAGAGAGAGAGAGAGAGAGAGAGAGAGAGAGAGAGAGAGAGAGAGAGAGAGAGAGAGAGAGAGAGAGAGAGAGAGAGTTGAGCCCACGCATGTCATGTAACATGCTATTCCATATTTTTCATGTATTCTCATCTTTCATATTACGAGGTATCGTTTAATGCCACCTGATTGTCCTGTAACATGCCATTCCATATTTTTTTTCTTTTAATTCTCATCTTATCATTTTGTATACCACTTGATTTTATCATGTATAATATAACATTACTGTGATGTGAGTGAGAGAGAGAGAGAGAGAGAGAGAGAGAGAGAGAGAGAGAGAGAGAGAGAGAGAGAGAGAGAGAGAGAGAGAGAGAGAGAGAGAGAGAGAGAGAGAGAAAAGAGAGATTTGAATTGCATCACTAATTTTTACGCTACATAATGTATATGTACAATTTTTTCTCCACTTCTTGCAATTGCGAGAATTCTCACGACAATCGTCAGTGTCTAAATTGTGTGTAAAGTGTAGGAGTTTGTTCTTATTAGTTTCAGTAATCATGTGAGGCATCATGTATTTGTCTATATGTGAGGATGTATGTATGGGTGTGTATGTGAGGGATATGTGTGTGTGTGTGGGGGGGGGGGGGAATGTGTGTGTGCCTATGTAAGAGAGAGAGAGAGAGCGAGAGAGAGAGAGAGAGAGAGAGAGAGAGAGAGAGAGAGAGAGAGAGAGAGAGAGAGAGAGAGAGAGAGAGAGAGAGAATTCAGTGCTCGCATGTCCTGTAACATGCCATTCCATATTCTTTGTGTATTTTCATCTTTCACATTATCATTTTGTATGTATGACACTTGATTTTATCATGTATAATATAACATTACTGTAATGTGAGTGAGAGCGCTAGTGAGTGAGAGAGAAAGAGAGAGAGAGAGAGAGAGAGAGAGAGAGAGAGAGAGAGAGAGAGAGAGAGAGAGAGAGAGAGAGAGGGGGGAGAGAGAGTTGAATTGCATCACTAATTTTTAAGTTACAAAATGTATATGTACAATTTTTCTCCATTTTTTTTACAATTTTGCGACAATGCTCACGACAATCGTCACTGTATGTGTGTGTAAAGTGTGGGAGTTTGATCATAATAGTAGGTTGGGGGATCGGGGGATGTGTGTGTGGGTGGATTCGTGATGTGTGTGGGTGGGCGGGGTGGGTTTGTGTGGGTGGGTGGGGGATTTGTGTGTAGGTGCGTGCGAGATGTATGGGTGTATGGGGAGATGTGTTTGTGAGTGGGGATGTGTGTTTGTCTAGGTGGTTGTGGGTGAGTGGGTGGAGGAGGATATGTTGGTGGATGATTGATGGTGGGTTATGGGATGGGTGGGGGTATATGTGTGGGTGGGGAGATGTGGGTGTGGGGATATGTGGTGGGTGGGAGATGTGTGCAGGTGGGGGTGGTTGTGGGTTTGAGGATGTGTATGTGGGTGTGGGATGTTTGGGTGGATGGGTGGGGAGTGTGTGTGGGTGAGAGATGTGTGGGTGAATGTGTGTGGGGGATGTGTGTGGGTTGGGGGAGGGGTGCGTGATGAGTGTGGGTGATGGATTTGGAGATGTGTGTGTGGGTGGGGGATATGTCTGGCTGGGTGGGGGTGTGTGTGGCTGGATGGAGGATGTATGTGTGGGTAGTGAGGGTGACTGTAGTTGGGGGATGTGTGGATGGGTAGGAGATGTGTGGATAGATGTGTGTGTGGGTGAGGGATGTGTCTTTGGGATGTGTGTGGGTGTGGTATTGTGTGGGAGGGGAGCTGGGTGTGGATAAATGATGTTTGTGTGGGTAAGTGAAGGTGTGGTTGGGTTTGTGGGTGGGTGAATGATGTGTGTGAGGGTGGGGGATGTTTGCTTAGATGGGTGGTTGGGATGTGTGAGTGTGGGTGGGTAGATAGGAGATGTATGTGTTGATGAGTGGGTAAGGGACGTGTGGGTGTTAGTGGTTGAGGGATAAGTACGTGTGTCTAGGGATGTGTGAGGGGATGAATGTATGGGTTGTGTGTGCGTGGATGGGAGGTGTGTGTTTGTGAATGGGGAATGTGTTGGTGGGTGGGGATGTGTGTGAGGGATGTTTGTATGGGTGGGGAGATTGTGCGTGGGTGGGGATGTGTGTGTATATGGGTAAGGGTGTGTGGTTAAGGGATGTGTGGCTGGGGGAATGGGTGGATGGAGGATGTGTGGTTGGGTGGAGGATGTGTGGTTGGGTAGAGGATGTGTGGGTGGGTGATTGTATATGAGTAAGGGTGTGTGGTTAAGGGATGTTTGGTTGGGGGATAGGTGGGTAGAGGATGTGTGGGTGGGTAGAGGATATGTGGGTGGGTGAGTGTGTGCAGGTTAGGAGATGGTGGGGGATGTTTGTAGGTGTGGGCTCGGGATAAGTGAGTGGGCTGGGGGAGATGGGAGATTATGTGGGTGAGTGCGGAATTTGTGTGTGGGTAGGTGCGGAATATGTGAGTTGACGGGGAGATGTGTGTGTGGCTGAGGAATGTGTGTTTGGTTGGGTGGTTGGAGGTGTGTGGGTGGAGGAGGATATTGGGTGAGTGATTGTTGGTGGGAAATGGGACGGGTAAAGGATATGTGAGTGGGTGGGGAGATGTGTGTAGGTGGGGGATGTGTGGGTTATTGAATGTATGTGTGCTTGGGGTGTGGGTGGATGGGATGTGTGGTGGATGAGAGGTGTGTGTGGGTGGGGAGATGTATAGGGATGTGGTGGATGGGTGGGGGAATGTATTGTATGTGTGTGTGGTTGGGTGGGGGAGTTGGAGTGAATGGGGGATGTGTGGGTGGGTGGTGGATTTTTCTTATAACATAGTCATATGCATTGTTTATGTTTACAAAATTCATGTGACAATGTTTTTTTCCAATGCACTGTTCATGAAAGAAAGATGAGTGATTGGAAGGGCCGAATGTAAGACGGGCCTGCGTGCCCAATTTGTTACCCTTTGAAAATAAAGTCTGTTCGTTCGTTCGTTCGTTCGTTCGTTCTCTCTTCCTCTCTCTCTCCATCTCTCTCTCTCTCTCGTCTCTCTCTCTCTCTCTCTCTCTCTCTCTCTCTCTCTCTCTCTCTCTCTCTCTCTGTATATATATATATTCATTCATTCATTCATTGGCACCTAGCCGTCTTGACAGATGATAGTTTGTGCTTCAAAAAGGCATAATAACTTTTACCCATGGTGGTAGCGAATGAGTCTGATAAGGCAATTCGCGCTGTAAATGTTTGTTCACATATATGTGTGGTGTATTGTGTGTGTGTGTGTGTGTGTGTGTGTGTGTGTGTGTGTGTGTGTGTGTGTGTGTGTGAGTGGCACATTGCAGTCTTGACCAAAGTATGTGTATTGGAATTTGGCCAAAATTCCAACTCTCAATGCCTGGGCAGAGCTGCAGAGAACATGTGGTGCCCAAACGACATGTTCCCTCTCTCGGCCTTGCCTTGTTTGATCCAGAGGAAAGGATAACCAGTACGTCTGGAACAAAGTAGGCTGCAGACGATGGCGGCTCAGCGTCAAACCTCCACGAGCAGGAGGCGAGCGGTGGCCAAACCTTAAATCTATGGGACTATACTTAGAGGCGTTCAGCCAAATCCCGCAGGTAAGGATCGTATACGCGCCCGTCCACTTTGCACGTATACCTGTCAATCACAGGTGTCTGGACCTGTGCAAGCGTGTACGATCAGACTCCTCGCCTGATTCGTGCGGATCCCACGACCAACGAGAATAGGCATGCCGGAGTTATTGCTCGTCTATTGCGAACAAATCTCCAATGACTGAATAAACTGAATAAAAGTAGTGGTATCTCAATTGCGCTTGCGCTCCCTCCTATGCTACACGTATATCTTATACAAAGTGCCCCGGGGTCAGAACGGAGTTTTCCCATCTCTTAGGACCGACTGACCCATGTTCAACTGCTGTTCACATGGTGCCCTTCTCCAATTCAGTCTTCAAAGTTCTCGTTTGAATATTTGCTACTATCACCAAGATCTGCACCCGGGGCGGCTCCACTCAGGATCACTCCCCAGCCTTCCACGCTCACACCGACAGCCCTCCTACTCGTCTCCGCCTTGTCGTTACAAGTGACCGATTACCGAGACGGTCTGGTTTAGGTCATAAGCAAAAGTGCCATTCATTTTCAGGGCTAGTGTGTGTGTGTGTATATATATATATATATATATATATATATATATATATATATATATATATATATATATATATATATATATATATATTCTTATAATTGCTTTATGACAATATATCGTCGTCTTCAGGAAGACATTTGTAGATGTAGGGGTGTGCTGTTCGCAGTGGGACAAAACATGAGTGATGATGATGATGATCCTCTGCTGATATCTAGTAATCCCGAAAACAAAAGGTGGACACATCTATAATGGTGAAGATGATAGAATGTACAGAACAGCACGCAGTACCCTACGATGTAAAATATGAATGGGTACAGCTATCTCGAAATATTCTTAACATCTGATGGACGATGTCGTATAGAGATTAGAAATAGTATCGCTAATGCAAATGTTGCATTTTGCGATAAAGTGCCAGCTGCAGTGATAAAATGTTTAAGTGGGTGCTGCACAGAATATTCAATGGCAATGGCAATGACGCAGAAATACAAGAATGTAATGGACGGTCAGGACCACAAATGAGGAAAGTGCGAAAATGGAAATAAATCGAAACCGTAAACTAATTAGAGAAATGAGACGTAGACTGCCACGAATTTTGGGCACTGTATAAGGAGGATTAATTTGACAACTTAATATCAACAGACACATTTGATGAGAAAATATCAAGGGGAAGGCAGAGGGGTAGTTACCGGTTTATTTGAATACATGGCATAATCAGTACAATAACACATAATGATGATGGTGTTATTTTCTGGCACGTTATGTTGATGGTGTTGTTTTCTGACACATAATGCTAAAGGTGTTATTTTATGGCACATAATGATAATAGTGTTATTTTCTGGCACATAATGATTATGGTGTTACGTTCTTGTACGTAATGATGATGATGTTCTTTTCTGGCACATAATGTTGTTGGTGTTGTTTTCCGGCTGGCAGTTACATGCCTGCAGATGTATATATTATTGCCTCATTAGTTACCTCATTCAAGCCCCGGTGAGGGCCGGAATTTGTTTCAGTGGACTTCCAGTAACAAAATTTATCCTGGTCTCTGGGTAGTGAGATCGGACGCCCGAGTGTTTTGTTGCGCACTTAAAAAATCCCTTGGCGGTTGGAAATCGATATGTAATAGCCTAACAGCGCTGCCGGGGCAAACTTTCGAGTTAAAAATCTACCCAAAGTATTTCAGGATCCGCTTTGGTGCTACGGAATTCGTGTACTAAGTTGAGTTTCTCCGGACTCAGGCTTCAGTTATATGTAGAACGGGACACTTATGGGTTACAACCGTGTACCGTGATGTTGATCCGTCGACTAAACTAATCTATATATAATTACCTCAACCATCCCAATGGCTGAGCACGTAGATAGCTACCATCTAAATTGCTAGTGTAATTGTTTACCTGGCTCTATGGCACTAGCGCTAACAACAAAGGACACTTATGCCGACAGATATTGAGTTTCCAGAGGTGATTCTGTTACACCTGGCCTGTCTCGCATCCTCGACGAAGCGGTGGTGCTGTTGGGGTTTTTCTTTCGAATTAATATGAGAATATGAAAGCATTATGTAAAACTATCCCGTCATAATATATAGATCGCCGAGTGTATACAATAACCAAGGCAATAGGATGCCCTTGTTTAGTTTAGTTTAGTCGTTGGATCAACATCACGGCACACGGTTTAACCCATAAGTGCTCCGTTTTCCTCCTAACTCAAACCTGAGTCTGGAGAAACTCAGCTCAATGCATTTTTTTTTCTCAATGCATTTTCTTTTCAGCTCAATGCACGAACTCCGCTGCATCGGCGAAGATCCTGAAATACTTTGGGTAGATTTTTAACTCGAAATTTTGCCCTGGCAGCGCCGTTAGGCTACTCTTTTTCGAATTCCAACTGCCAAGGGATTGTTTACGTGCGCAACAATACACACGGGCGTCCGATCTCACTACCCAGAGACCAGGGGAAATCTTATTACTGGAAGTCCACGTGGAATTTTTAAATAAATCCCGGTCCTCACCGGGGCCTGAACCTGGTACCTGCAGCACTCGAGGCGGACACCATACCTCGAGACCACTCAGTCGTCCTTGTTTCATGACAAAGTCCAGCTGTGGAATGTCCTTGTTTCATGACAAAGTCCAGCTGTGGAATGTCCTTGTTTCATGACACTGTCCAACTGTAGAATGTCATTGTTGCGTGACAGTGTCCAAATATAGAATGTCCTTGTCTTATGACAGTGTCCAACTACGGAGTGTCTTTATTTCACGACAGTGTACAACAATGGAATGTCCTTGTTTCATGACAAAGTCCAGCTGTGGAATTTCCTTGTTTCATGACAGTGTTCAAGTACATACAGCTCGTGACATAACTTATCTGTCACATTGTTCAACACCAGGACTACATACGGGATCTGACACCTTCATATTTCCATCTATTTCTAAACACAGTGCAGAGGTATGCATGACATAAATACATCTAATTAGGGAAGCATTTATGGAATATTATCAACATACAGGAGTCGACATGACAGGGATAACCCCACAAGGTAATGTGTTAAGATAAGTAATTTTATTATATTTGAACTTCCATCCGATCGTTAATACAGGAACAATGCCGGACGCAATAGCAAACAAGTGCGACTTAAATACCGAATTGAAACTTAAGAGAAATAACACAGCCAGAATGATTTAATTGGATCCAGTGACACTAGAACGAAGGCCATTGCTTAAACAATACAAAAATGCTAGAGGATAGGATGCTTCAACGCATCATATGTCTCCTCCGACTCATGATCTGTCTCCTCCGACTCATGATCTGTCTCCTCCGACTCATGATCTGTCTCCTCCTGCTGTTGGTCGCACGGGCTGATGTAATCTTCGGGTGCATTTATCAGAGGGTATCTGGTGATATAAATAACATAATGTGTTTGGTTTTATTATTAACGAACGTAAGAAAACAATGGAATTGATTTATAAAGCGTTAAGAATTGGGCACGCAGGCCCGTCTTACATACCGTAATTCTTTTATCTTGTTTTGAATATATTAATTCATTAATACATCAATTATTAGATTAACTTTAATCAAGAACAATGAAGTAGAATTTGTAAACGAGTAAGGAGTAAGATGCGGATGTTTTTTGTCGGAGGATCACTTCTTTGCCTAAAGTAAAATAGTAATGAGCGAGATCGAAGCGAGACAACAATACAATTTCGATGTAGTACTCCTCTGAGACACATGCAGATGGCACAGTATTGATGACGAAACATGCACGTGATTTACAGCAATGATTGGCTAGTATTGTAAAAGAAAATAACAAATAGTCACGCATTTTTAATATCGCGAAAATAATTATATCAAAGGAAAGGATGACACTTAGTTGTGAGACAATGTAGAAGGGACCATGCTTAAGTTGATAAATGAAAATACTCAGGAACAATTATAACATCATATGGGAGATGCGCGATGTATGTTATGTGCAGAGTAGGTCAAGCAAAAGCTGCATTCCAGAAAATGAAAAATATCGTATGCAATAAGCCGCTGACATTGAATGTAAGAACGAGAATGCTTACACGTTATATAGAAGGTCATTTTTGTATGGCAGCGAATGATCGAAGGTGAATGAACAAATTAGGAAAAACTAGAAAGCAACAGAGATGTGGTTCTTGATATGAATATATATTGTTTTATTAATGATGTTTTGCATACAAACGGTATAGTTCCAAGTAGCTCATCATCCATTGCTTTGCCGGGTGGCGTGGGCTAGCATGCTTCTCCATAAATTACGATCCCCGACATCATGGATAAATGTGTGTTGACTCCCTTCCGTGCCATGACACAGGACTGTCAAGAATCTTATATATCTCTTTTTCCGCAAATCTTTCCTGTTGTTACAACATGTTCCAATGTTTGTCTTCTCATAACGTGGCCACGAAACGATGACTGCCTCTTTCTGATGTTTGTGATTGTGACGAAATGACCCAGTGTACGTGCCTTCATGCTTGGGAATCCTCTACCGGACGGCGCTAGGCGAGTGGTCTCCCGCCCAGGCTAATTATAACCTTAGGGAATACCGTCTAAATGTGTCTCGAAACGCCGAGAGAAATTATCGGTTGAATTTACGAGATGTAGCAGTCACGTAGGACTGCACGCCACATGTGTATCTCGGAAATTAGGCTTTCTCTGTGACACATTAGAAATTCGAGGGTCGAGTGGAATTCGCAACTCCACAGGTTGGCTTAGTTAGTTTGCCTCAGTCGCCAAGCTCCAGTCAGCCTAGACGGTCACATTGTCAGACCTGTAGAAGTGATGTCTTCAAGGCTAGCCAGTGCCCGACACCGATACATCTGATATTTGCCGTGTCTCTAGACATAAGGTAATTGAAACAAATTATTAGTATTTGTTCGTATCGAAACGCAACCCGCGAAAATAAAATTTACCAGCACGCCATGTTTTCCGTCCGATCTCATGAATAATGAATTATAAGTAGTGATTGGTCAAGGACGAATCTAGGCCAGAGGCCCACTGTTCATTACAGGTGCTAGCACACTGTTGCGTGTGTAGATTAGATTTACTTCTAAGTCCTTTAGCAGGCGTTGTAGAAGGAAATAAACAGAATCTTGGTATGTTGATAGTATTCGCATTTATTTGTTAAAGCTATAGAATTACTAGGAAATTTCCACTGCTATTTGTGAGTGTACTTTGGTCAATCTAAAAACTGACTGCTTAACATTGGTGTCGCCCTAATTGTTTCTTGATTGTATAGCTTGATGGCGATGGGTTATATGCATTAGTTGGCTAGTGATGTGTTCTATGCTTTAGCTGGCTGGTAATGGAATATCTGCTGTAACTATTTAGTAATGTGTTAATTGCTGTAGCTAGTTAATAATGTGATGTATGTTGTACGCCTTTGAATATAAATGTTAAAGACGAGTTCTAAAAATATCTTGGGTAAAGAAAAGAACAAATGCATCCATACATCAAGAGTTGAATATTGAAGAAGGTTGGCTATTAAAGACGATAAAACAGAGAAAATTGAAATATTTTGGTCACTTGAAACGTCACGAAAGTTTGGAGAGAACAATAATGGAAGGGTATATGCCTGGGAAGAGAGGAAGAGGAAGGCCAAAGAGAAGATGGGTGCAGGATGTGGCGGATGATCTCCAGATGGGTGTATCGGACGCGGGACATCTTGCTTATGATCGAGAGGTTTTCCGGAAGGTTGTTATGGGAGCGAGGTTCTGCAAAGGACATGCTACTGAATGAATGAATGAATGTTGTAGCTAGCAAGTGATGTGGCAGATGCTTTTGATAGCTAGTAGTGTGTGCTATGCTTAGCTAGAGTACGCTGTGATATTTCAAGTGTCAACGTGTTGGATCTACTAGTGACAGAAGAGGGGCAAGCACTAATAGCACGTAGAGACAGGACATCTATAAAGGTATAGACAGAATACAGACAGCACCCAAGCTAGGACATAAGGACAGTAATTAGACTAGACTCGGGTGGGGACACTAATGTGTTATAGTTAGAATAACAGAGGGACCGACCCGAGAACAGGGGCGGGTGTATGAGGTCAGGGGAATACCGTGACAACGTAAACTAGAGTAGAACTTAGAGGGGAATGATAGCTAGGTAACGAGTGCTGCGTGCAAAGAGAAACGCCACGCAGAGTTGCGAAACCACGAGGGAGTTTGACCACGTCGGCAAGCGACCACCTGAGCTGCTTCAGACAGGGTACAGACCGGCCTTCCGACTGGACGTAGTGTTGTTCTGAAGCGAATATCTAGTGTAGTGAATGCATACGATGTTTAGAGAGAGAGAGAGAGAGAGTGACCATGTGTGACAGTGTGCATTCGTATATTGTGTAACGAGTGATAATTGTTATTGTGTTGTATCAGGCAGATAACGCCTTATGTTGATTGTCAGGCTTGCCTGAAATAAACTCCGTATCAAAATACCTGCACGAGCAAAGTTGTACTTAGGATACGGATGATGTGGCCTGATTGTGAATGAACGCAAGACCGTGACACAAGGAACCAAGGTGTTGTGTGATTTCTATATGTACGTGCAGTGAAATGATTGTTCTGTTACGGTAACAGTGCTGTTACTCTTTCTATATAGGAGTGGCGTGTAGTTACAATATTTATGGTATTTATTTAGTGCCTGTGGAATTGCGATGCTATTACTATTTGCTAAGTCCAGATGATCGACCGGTAATGAGACGACGCGTCGTAACCGAGGGCTTTTGCGTTTGTACCAAACCGAGATTCGAACGAGACGTTTAATGAATTGCTCTACTCCTCTTTGTAAACCCGATCCTGTTAGTGGGGGATATCTACTAGAGGGAAAGTGCTACAGAAGAGGGCTGTGCTACACTTGCAGGGAGCCATGGGGATTTATGGGATGAGGTGCCGGGTGTCATTCTAAATGAGATGACGTAGCCTAACACGCCATGGAAGCCTTTAACTCTTTATCCACAGCTGTTCTGGGGGAAAGACAACAGGGGTGGATTGCCACCAATATGGGATAGACCTTGCAGTCTTGACCTTCAAGATGAGAGGATCATCAAGAGATCACAGAACCAAATCGTTGCTTTGTTATTTAATTTATTAATACTTTCAGTTATTTATGAATTAGGATTTAATTAATTAATTAATGGGTTAAGTAATAAATTAATTGTTGAGTTATGATATTGAGGAGCGATTGTCCGGCTGGACATCTCCCAAGGAAATAAAACTACCGCACTGAATTAGGGAGTAGGTTTATTATACAGGTGCAGATGGAAGATAGATAGAGAAAGGAGATAGCACCAGGTAGTAGACTCCTATGACCAGGGTCAGAGATACTACACCGGTTCTTTCGGGACAGATGGTGTCAGATGTGATATTCAACAAGCTACTTGCTTGCTGATGTACCCTCAAGCATGAACATTCTTGTCAGGATAGATGATCGTAGATACCAGATTATATATATATATATATATATATATATATATATATATATATATATATATATATATATATATATATATATATATATATGTTTATGTGCATGTAAGTCGTCGCAGTTGTAGCCGTATGCTCTCACCGACCTCCTTGTTTCAGGATCTGTTTTGTTTGCTGAAGATTCTGAAGTAACGATATGAAACTCTTAAGGACCAGCTCGCTCCATTGCAAAACATTATGATGGATTGTGGCTATACTGGGAGTTGTTCCATGATCTTGAATACACAATAGTTAATGCACACAAAACAATTAGTTATGAGGTACACCACGGTGTATTCAGCCAGGGGCAACCGTAAAGTCTGGCGACTGTATGTTTACCGATCCAGATGGCATCTTCAGCTGAAGCGTCTAAACTGGACTTGCGCCTGTAAGGTATTCAGGTATTCTCATATAGATCTCTGAGTGAAGACTCAATGTGTTAGTGAAGATACGTACTCAACTTGAGTATTCTGAATTGAACTGTTGTTAAGATTCAACGGAAGATGGCAAGTATCAAAATGTTTCGGACCCAGCCGGGTCTTAGTGATGTTGACAATCTAGAGAGCTACCCATCTTCAAGATTATCCTACCAGTCTAAACGTCTTGACAACATTGAACTTGACCGGAGTTTTGCAACTCTAATGGTAGTCTTCATTTGTGATGAACTCATGAACACTGTATTGGTAGATCGCTACCTCACTCGAAGGTTATGTTGTTGAGAACAGCCCAGTGACATTGCTAGTGTTCAGAGCCAACACGCTCCTATTGGGTGCTGTTGATTACATTATTCCAGTGACTTTATTCTGCTGCAGAGCTACCATGCTCTAGTCTTGTTCTACGGTGGTTAACATCAGAGGAGACGCCAGAACCCTAGGGTCACCCTGTGTCATTAGTAGTGAGAAGATTGATTACGTCACCGGGTGACGACATCAAGTCATTGTGTTGCAGTATCAGTCAGATATCGGTCAAGAGCATGGCTGTCCCGAACTCGTGCACCGGGTGAACTTGGAAGACGCCGGCAGTGTCGACACGTTAGAGGTCCTCAGTACAGGACATTGGCCGGGTGAGTTCACAGCAACGACTGGACGGACACACGAACAGAGATCACACTCTGCATGATGAAAGACCGATCATCTTTAGGTCTTCTCACCTCTATGCTTCTGAGATGTACATAGCCATTCTTCTATCCAGGCTTTTCAGCCATCCCACTCTGAATTTATTTTGAATTATTTTGAAATTAAATTTGATTTTGTTATCATGCCTTTGAGTGAGGACACGATTGTTGTCTTGTCCGAGCCCCCTGTGGATGGGTGTCCATAGGTGGAAAGAGAAGAGCAGGTGTCCCGGCTCATAGGGAGGCCTAGTAGACGGAAAGTCCTACTGAGGTGGTCGGAGCAAGTGGGGGGGGGGGGGGGTATATCTAAGTGTACATTATCTGTCCAAGCCTCGGGGGTCTTGTTACAGTGATATGTTGTCTTTGGGACTAGGCTTCCCGCAAAACGTCCTGATTACCCTTTTTGACTGTTCAATTAATTTTCAGCATTCTTCTATAAACCACATCTCCAAGGCTTCCCTGGATATTTTCGCCTGTTTACTTATTGTCCAGAGTAAGTTATTTATAGTATGTCCACCATATATTCTGTATATCTTATTATATATTCACTGTATAATGGAAACAAATCAGGAGACAATACACAGCCTTGTCTGACGCCTTTCTTTATACACTGAAATGTTCCTACAAGGTTGTTGATTCCCATGGCTGCTGTTTGCTGCCAATATGTGTTCTTTATTATTCGCAGATCTTAGCCGTCAATGTTCAGTTGATTTAGTAATTATATTATTTGTTAATGTACCCACTAGTGCAGATGCCATTTATAAATTGTGTCAATATGTTGATTCCAAAATCACCTAAAGCCTCAATTTGTTCTATTGTAATGTTGTCTGGACTGGAAGCTTTCCCTCGTTTTATTCGATGTAATGCATCTTCCACTTCCTCTGCAAGTATTGGTGGACCCTCACCATTGTTTTGAATATTTACACCCGGTCTCCTATCACCATAGACCCCGATTTTAGTTGGCGTGCCAACATGGCCACGCTACTAATTTTGCGAAAACAAAGGCACCTCCGCATTATTCTGTTCAGTTTGGCGTTGTTTTTCGTTGTTTGAGCATCACTTGCTAATAATAAAATACCTGAATGGCATTGAAAGTGCCAAAATAAGTTCTTAAGTTCTAAACCATGTTTTCACTTCACATCCAACTTCGGCGTCATTCACGAAATGTCTCCCGCCAAGGTGGGTTGTCAGTGTTTATGGTGACAAATGTGTGTTCCGTAAAGCGGTGCATAGCTGGGTAGAAAAAGTTAGAGCTCATGGCTCCATACTTTCAATCCCACTGGATGAAATGAATGGTCATCTTCATTCTTGATGGACAAACAACACACACAGAAAAAGATACGAGAGCGAGTCAATTAGTAAGTCACACAGTTCTGTGGTATGGCCGGTAAATGAAACCAAAGCACGCAGTTCTATGCAGCGGTTTGGGAGGGCTGATAAAACGATGGGATAAGGGCAATAAACTGGTTTCAAGTTGTTATCATGTGTAGTTATTTTTCTACAGCCATCTGTGACTTACCTATTAACTTACCCTTGTAATCTTTGCCAACCGTGACGCTCCAGAGACAGAAGAAACTCTCTTCGGACCCACCCCATCTCTATCTTCCTGAGCATACTCATTGAGTCACTAAGGACACAAGCCCGATTGAATGTCTGTGTCACGAGCCATGTTATTGCTTTACTTACTGCCATGGCTTCCATAGTCAGGCTGCATGTGGTCTAAGCAAAAGCGCCAGACTCTTCTTTCACAGTTTTCCCTCCGGCCTGAGCCGTAAAGGCCCATGAAATTAACATCTCACTCCTCGGTTGACCGACCCATCCGTGTAAATGACAGCATCATCCTCTAAAGAATTCTCGAAGATCAGAGCCTGTACTTCATCCTCCACGGCAGCTGGATTTTCTTGTCTGCATTTCCTGTCTAGTTGGATGCACACTGAAAATGATGTACAGAACTCTGTTGGCACTTGTACCCACTCCTCGCCAGGTTCTAAGTCCTCAAGTTAACACACTTGCTGAAGAATGTCTTTGGCTTTACCCATCCACGACTTCCCTCTTTGTAACCTGCCGCACTTTACCTTCTTAACCTCGCTATGCAGTGGATGTTGTGTGTTTGAGTTAACTCTGCGATAGGCAGGTGTTTGGCACATTTGTATTTGTCCCTCATGGTTGGAAAATCAAGAATGTAGCGCATTGCCCTGCATGCTGTATCTCTTGTACATCCAAGAATGATGAGCATGGCTTCGTTCTGTATCCTTTCCATCTGCTTATGGCTGAGGGTCAGGATCGCCATCGCATACTCCAGAACAGAAAGACTAGCACCTCGTAAAGAAGACATGGCGCTGCTCACAGTTTGCCACCGCCATCACTCACATCGCAACCAAACCCAGCTTCGCCTTTGTTATCACCTGGTCTACGTGCTCAGTATAAGCTAGGCTTCGATCAAATCGTATGCCCAGTTAATTCATTGCCTGCGTTCTGTCCACCGTCTCTGAAGTGTTGACAATATGGTTATTTAAAGATAACCATGTCACTGTTGCATTTGTTGGATTAACCATTGCCCCAGCTTCAACATACCACGTGCTTATACGACTGAGTTCGGTTTGTAGTTCTACAGCAACCTGATCTCTGTCCTTACCCTGACGATACTCTAAAACATCGTCTGCATACGACAATGTCCTCCCCGGTTCTATGATTTGCTCGCTGGTAATTCTCACAGTGTAGGCGTTGAACAGCACCGGAGATAATAGTGATCCCTGTGGTAGGCCAGGATAAATTGTTGTTGGTTCTGAAGACCAACTGCCACATCTAAAGACAGTCTTTGAGTTAGAAGAGGGCAGCAGCGATCCAGCTGAGGAGGAAAGGACTTTTCTTGAGTTCAAAAAGCTGAAGCATTAAGGAATCCACCGGTACTCGCTTGTACGTGACCTCAAGTCAATGGCCATTCTCAGAAAATATTAAATTATGTAACATGTCCAAACAGAGTTACCTAAGTTTACTACTATTTACGCGAATGTGTACAGTTCTGCATCACATTCCAGGAAGTGCTCGAAAAGAAGCTTTTTGTGTGTTGACTATTGAAATAAAGATGCTGGTTTTAATAAATTTTTATTGTTTTATATGAAAGTAATAAATACACAGTAATTACATATAATAAATACGACTAATGGCAACTAACATCTAAGCTTGTACATAACAATTGCCTTACTAAGAAGGTCATTTGTTGTTATCTCAACAACAACACAACTAGAGCTGATAGATAAACAATCATAAAATTACCCAAGAACAGCTAAAGGCACCAAAGTGTGTGAAAATCAGTGTTATCTATACACACGAATTTATTTGCTTTAGTTTTCTAGATATCTGTAAAATACGTAGTCTGCTATCGCTACCGTTATTTCAGGTACAATACTGGTTGAAGAAGAAGAAGAAGAAGAAGAAGAAGAAGCAGAAGAAGAAGAAGAAGAAGAAGAAGAAGAAGAAGAAGAAGAAGAAGAAGAAGAAGAAGAAGAAGAAGAAGAGGAAGAAGAAGAAGAAGAAGAAGAAGAAGAAGAAGAAGAAGAAGAAGAAGAAGAAGAAGAAGAAGAAGAAGAAAAAGAAGAAGAAGAAGAAGAAGAAGAAGAGGAAGAAGAAGAGGAAGAAGAAGAAGAAGAAGAAGAAGAAGAGGAGGAGGAGGAGGAGGAGAGGAGGAGGAGGAGGAGGAGGAGGAGGAGAAAAAAAAAGCCTCCTCAATAAGGAGAAGACGAAAAAGAAGAAGAAACCTTGCTGCAGATTAGATATTCAGTAACGGTTACCTTTCAGGTAGGTGTCGATACACGTACGGTCCAACTGAAAACTTTTGAATCGTATCCGCAGGCATTTGCCCAGCTGCAATGTTACAGGTGAAGGTTACACTAAACCGTGGGTGTTTCTGAAAAAAAAAATATCAAAGAAAAAAAAACCGTAAACATGTAAGGAGCTACTTCAAATGGCTAAAAAAACCAATCAAGATTCACTACAATACAGTTAGAGTGGCTCTATTGGGTTAGAATCTACTTCCAGCTTAGGCAAAGTGTATATCATGTCTTGAATTTAAGTAATTCAACAAGATACGTGCATTAATTTGTGAGCTGATATGTGATGACTTGTTCATTTATACGTCGATCTGCAATGATATTCACATTTTTGGGACCAAGCATGGCGCGTAATTTAGTCACACAAATGTTCGTGTAACCAGCTGGTTTTGTGCGAGATTCTGTTATACTATCATTGTTCTACTCTCAGTCAACTGTATCCCTTAAGCCACGGGTGGGCAAACTACGGCCAGCGGGCCGCATGCGGCCCGGCAACTGATTTTATGCGGCCCGTGATGGCATTTAGAAATTAAAATGTTTACTTCGTTTTTAAGTTATTTTGTTGAATTTTACAAAATTGCATGTACCGTTATTATTGTTTTAACATTTTTGATAAAATTTCTTTCTAATTATCTGTTTTTGTAAACAGTCCCTGACCTTCGTAATGTAATGCTTCTTCTTCTTCTTTCGTTCGCCTTAAATATGTCTATAACTGCAATGTTGCCTCTCGTATGATTTTAACTGTCCTTTTTAGTTCACTCAGCAGTCCATAGAGTTTATCCTCCACTGTCGTCTCTCTAGGCCAGTAGGTTTGCCTAGACATGTTGTAATTTGGGCAGTCTTAGAGTATGTGCTCTGCTGTCTGCGACGCCAATCCACATGTGCACATGGCTAATTCACCCATCTTGAATCTTGTATACATGTGGATGCGTAATCTATTGTGTCCTGTTCTGAGGCGCAGAATAATGACTTGTTCTGGTCTGTCCATAACGCGGTAGTCGTCTTGAGCAGGTTTTGGTGGTATTCTGACTGATTTGATCATTCTTTTCTTTTGGTGGTATGTAACGGGCACATCAGGCTGTTCTTCATTTGCTAATTCCTTAGGCAATCGATCAGTTATGTCGTTTCAGGGTACTCCAGAGTGGGATGGTATCCACTGCATGGTGACCTTATGCTGACTACTAAGTTCTGAAAGTAGTGTCCTTAGTACTGGCAATTTCCCAGACATCATTTCGTTTTCGTTGAGGTGAGTTTCTTTCCAGCAAACTACGCTGACCTTTTCTTGGTCCAAGACGTTTTCTAGTTCTATTTTTTTTTCTAACTCCCTCCGCATTCTAGTGCATTAGTTTTAATCTTTGCTTGGTATGGCCAGACCCTCTATTCTCAGGTCCCCTGGCTCCACATGACATCCGAGAAGGACCTCCAGTAGCTGTGGTTGGACCCTTTCGAGGCATAGAGCCCAGCACTACACCTGCCTGTGTTCCAAAGCAGGGCGAGAACCATATCATTTAACAGTAGTAGTCATTTTCCTTACGCGTGATTGCGTTGCATCCTGATTTCTGTGGTGCGCCTCCTGGCTTGTTGCCTCCGTCTTCAGCACCTTTCCTTTGATAGATCAGACTGTGGTCTTACTCGAATTTAGGTGTGTAGGCACGCACACACATGTCTGCGCATGCATGTACGTGCATACACATCTAGAGCTTTCTGGTTATTTCTTGGCGCCAGTGACTCGCCGCCGCCTCTTCTCCTGTTAGTTAAAACAGTTCCGCCACGAGAAAGCCAGGAGTTGGGCTTTTGCTGCATAGGTGATGAAATCACGAGCCATTGGTGTATTTATGCAAGGTTGGGTGGTCACCCTAACCCCGCCCACGGCTACATACAGCAACATTTGCAATCATGTATTGCTAAAATGCGAATTATCGATTTTCATATAAAGAAATATTTATCGACATGTAAAAATTTAATAAGGATGATTTTATGAAAAACAGACATTTCTCCGGTGAATAAAATGATGTATGTTGCAAGAAAATATTAAATTTAAAAGTTGTTTGCTGTTATAAAATTCTGAAATTTATTCTGAATTTACTACTTGTTTTCAGAATATTTTATTTTCACACACACTCAGAAGTAGGTGTTTTTCATTTCCGTTTTAAAATTTTGTACAATTCTAACTGTTCGAATTTTATTAAGACAATGAGTGTCAAGAACAAACGTAAGATTGAAGATGAATGCCGTGTTTTTAATGATGAATGGACAACTAAGTACTGTTTTATAAAAGTTGGTAGCAAATCAGTTTGCTTGTTGTGTCGTGAGTCAGTGGCTGTCTTAAAGTAGTACAATTTAAAAAGATATTATCAAACAACACATTCCGATTTCAGATACAATTTAACAACCGAAGGGAGGGAAAGGAAATGCTTTGACTTGTTGAAAAATTTGGAGAAACAGCAAACTATTTTCACTAAACAGTCTTCAATTCAAGATGCTGCAACTGAAGCTAGTCTTGTGCTGTCACACATAATTGTAAAACAGAACAAGTAATTTTCTGATGGCGAGGTCCTCAAGGAATGTTTGCTAGATGGAGCAAAAATTATGTGTTCAGAAAACAAAAGACAAAAACAGATTTGACAACATTACTTTATCAAGGAGAACTGTGGTCAGACGTGTTGACAAGATAAGTGACAATTTGATGCATAAACTTCAAGATGCAAATAAACAATTTTTGTGGTACTCTCTTGCATTGGATGAGAGTAACGATGTACATGATACTGCCCAATTATTGATATTTATACGTGGAATAAACACTTTCTTCAAACTCACCGAAGAGTTACTGAGTGTTGAGTCACTCAAAGACACAACCACAGGCCATGATATATTAGTGTTGTTATTAACTGTATTGAAAGAACTGGGTTGGTTTGGAACAAGATGGCAAGTGTTACAACTGAAGGAGCTTGTGCTTTGACTGGAACAAAATGTAGGTCTGGTAAAGTTGATAAGTGATAGGATTAAAGCAAAATATCCAGACCACACATTATCACCACTTTAGTGTGTGATTCTTCAAGAAACTCTGTGTAAAACTGCTTTGAATATCAAACATGTTATTGACCCAGTTGTCAGTGTCGTCAACCTCATCAGATCAAGAGGATTTAATCACAGACAGTTCAAGGCATTACTTGACGATTTGGAAACTGAACATTCCGATGTCCTGTACCACACCAGTGTTCGATGGCCGTGTCTCGGCAATGTATTGAGACCGGTGTGGGAACTCAGAGAAGAAATAATAATGTTCCTATATTCGAGGGGCATTAAATGTGACTTTAATAATAACATTGTCAATAAAGAGTGGAAGTTAGACTTTATGTTTGCCATTGGAATTATGGAAAAGTTAAATGAACTGAATGTCAAGTTTCAGGGGAATAGTGTGTTTGCGCATGAATTGTATGTACATGTACAATAATTTCAGACAAAACTCTCACTGTTCTCCAGAAAAGCAAGTGAAAAAAGATTTCATCACTTCCATTTGCTGAAACAAGAAACTATTTCTGGTCAAAAGACTGAGAAGCACAAAGCCCAATTTAATGTATTGATTGAAGAATTTGGATGGAGATTCCAAGATTTCAAGAACTTAGAGAAACAGTTCAATATTCTCAGTTCCCCTTTTAGTGCAGAATCTGATACAGTCACAGAGGACATACAGTTGGAGCTGCTTGACTTACAAGCAGATCATGACCTGAAAGAGAAATTCAAGTCAGATTGTATGCTGGATATATATGGATCTTTATCACAAGAATCATTTCCCAACTTTAAAAACGTTGCAGCTAAACTTCTATCATTGTTTGGATCAACATACATTTGCGAACAAGCATTCTCTTGCTTGAAGATAAACAAATCTTATAATAGGTCTTTATTGTCGGACTCAAACTTGCGTGCTGTCATGCGAATTTCAACAAGTAAACTTGCTCCATATTTCAAGAATATTGTCAAAAAGTGCAAGCAACAATTATAGTGATAGTGTAATCGGTTTGTGTCTAAATTAAAGCCATGGATAGATAATAAAGAGTATTTGTTATAACAACAAGTTGTAAAAATTGTTAAGAAATTAGTAAAACTTTTTTGTCCATATTGTCAAATATAATGTATAAGTGTATAAGTAAAATAAAATTGCAATAATTAGTTATTTATACTGCTTAATAACCTATAAATAATTAATAATTACTTTTTGTGATAGGTTGCTGTAAATCAAAATGGACATTATGTATATATATATATATATATATATATATATATATATATATATATATATATATATATATATATATATATATATATATATATATATATATATATATATATATATATATATATATATATGCGGATGCGGCTCCCCAATAGCTTTACATTTGATTATGTGGTTGTTTCGGGATTTGAAATTTAAATATTGAGCACAACCCACTACTGGCAACGCTGATCACATTCTGGTATGAACCTAAGGCCTATCCACGCCAATATGGAAGCACTAGACTCGAGTTTCGCCCTCATTTGAGCTCGTCAGTAGTGCACATCCCTGACCGGATCCGGAAACAGTCCCGGATCACGCGTGTGAAGCGGGTGTGTAACCACGCGGCACACACTGGACACACCAAATTATCACAACAGAATACCACAACGCTACCCATCGTAGGTTATGCTCAAGATTGCCCAATCGCCGCGACCGACGTCCGTCAATCGATGGGACCCGAACGATCAGGACTTCTCACTGGCAAGGAACACCAGGCCTCCTAAAATCCAGTGAGCAACAATCAAATTGATTATGTGGTTGTTTCGGGATTTGAAATTTAAATATTGAGCACAACCCACTACTGGCAACGCTGATCACATTCTGGTATGAACCTAAGGCCTATCCACGCCAATATGGAAGCACTAGACTCGAGTTTCACCCTCATTTGAGCTCGTCAGTAGTGCACATCCCTGACCGGATCCGGAAACAGTCCCGGATCACGCGTGTGAAGCGGGTGTGTAACCACGCGGCACACACTGGACACACCAAATTATCACAACAGAATACCACAACGCTACCCATCGTAGGTTATGCTCAAGCTTTACATTTGTCAATGCGGACCGCCGCACAAAACAAGTTTGCCCACCCCTTCCTTAAGATATCAGTATTTCGAAGGTAAGGTGTGGAATTTTTTTCTGTCGGGGGCAAAATGAAAATCCTAACCTGCACAGTTCGCGGCGACTGCACTAGCCAGGCGGCCTTTATTCCTCAGGCTCAAAGACCCCTCTGCCACACACCGCAAGGTACTATATTGGCAGTAAATGACAGTTGACAGAAGATGACGTTTTAAGGTCGTCATTGTGATATCTTATGCAGGATTACATTCGTCAGGAATAATGCTGTCATCATTGCCATCATTATTATCGGACGCGGGACATTTTGCGATAAGTTTTCCAGGAGGTTATTATGAGAGCGTGATTCTGCAAAGGACATGCTACTAAATGAATGAACGAATTATCATCAGCGTCACTAATAGTCGCCTATGGTTTAAGTTTAGTGATTTCAGTTTCACAATCTGGATATACCTGGTTTGAAGTCAACCGCAAGCGATATGGAAGCTATGGAATGTGTGTGTATGTGTGTGTGTGTGTGTGTGTGTGTGTGTGAGTGTGTAATTGTGTCTGTGTGTATGTATATGTCTTAGTTCGGCACTGTGACGTAATGTCCATCGGTAACGCCTCTTGCATATAATTATTGATTTAAATATTATTTTTCTTCTAGACATCAACGCCAGGTAGTGCTAGATAGTTAACTTACAGAATCAGCGAAAGAAAATAACAAGTTGGTGGAACGCACAGGTAAAGAAAGCTGTAAAAGACAAACAGGAAAAATATAAAAAGTGGTTGAAGAGCAAACAGGACGTGATTAAATAGAATACAGAATAGCGAGAAGACATGTGAATAGAATAGAAAAAAATAGACAAACAAAAAGATTGAGAGAAGTATGGAGAAACCCTAAATAAAAACTACAAGGAAGCAACTAGAGACTTCTACAAAAAGATAAGTGCAATGAAAACCAGATGAGAGCCCTTTGACCCAATTGAAATAATTAACAGCGACAATGGAGAACCAGTAAGTGAACAAAACCAAATCCAAATCCTAATAAGATGGAAACAGTACTTCGAACAACTTCTCAACATCACATCAGATGTCACAGGAATTCAAGAAACCGACACAGATGCCACCGAAGAACTAGACCAGACATAGTGAAAGAAGAAATTAGAGAAGCCGTCAGATTAGCCCCATTGAACAAATCACCAGGACAAGATGAAATACCAAATGAACTAATTAAAGCAGCAAGAGAAATAGGTGCAGCATGGCTACATAGACTATTCAACCACGTTTGGGTAGAGCACAGACAACGGGGGGGGGGGGGGGGGGTGGAGGCAGCAAAAGAGACTGCACACACTACAGAGGCATTTCCCTTTTGAATCATACTGGGAAAATATTTAGCAATATTCTGGATGAAAGATTACGAACTACTATAGAACCCCAGCTGAGCGAAACACAACTTGTATTTAGGAAAATAACAAAGGATTAACGTATGCCATTTTTGCTCTTAAACAACTTATATAAAAATAAATCGAATTCAATGAAACACTATACTTAGCCTTTGTCGACCAAGAAAAGGCATTTGATACAGTAGATAGAAACAAGCCGTAGAAAATTATTAAACAACATGGAGTGAGTACACATCTAACAAACCTATGTAGAAGTTTATACAACAACAGTGAATGCATAGTGAGAGCAACTGGAGGACACTCAGAACCCTTCACCATAAGATCTGGAGTACGACAAGGTTGTGTCCTGTCCCCTCTCTTGTTCATAACATATATAGACACCATATGTAAAGAAATCAGCCAAATAGAGACCGCACGACCACCTAGGAAGTATAATATCATCAAATGGCAAATCAGAAGACGAGATCGAAAATAGATACAATAATGCAAACCAACTAATTGGACAAATGGCACCAATACTAAAGAACAAACATGTATCAATAACTACTAAGAAAGCACTTTACAACACAATCTTCCTACCAACTCTATGTTACCAGTGCCAAACCTGGACAATAACAGAAACAGAGAAAAGAAACATCACAACCATAGAAATTAGATTCCTAATAAGAATACTAAATGTATCAAGAAGAGATAAGATCAGAAATGAAGAAATCAGGACTAAAGTGGGGGTTATAGCTGCACTAGATTTTATTAGAAAGCAGCAAGTCAAATGGTTTGGCCACGCAAGTAGGTTACCAACTAACAGCATACGACAACAAGCAATGATGTACAGACCAGATGGACGCAGAGGAAGAGGACGACCACGTAAACGATCAACGCAGGGAATAACAGAGTCCGTGGGAATATCGATACATGAAGCCCATAAGCGGGCACTCTCCCGCTGTTTATACTTCACCTCGACACAGCAAGGTACAAGAGAAACATGATGAGATGACAGAATCAGTAGAAGTACGAACACAACGACGCACAGAAGAGTTCTGAAGGAAACTGCGGATTTCCGTGAACGCTTTTCCACTTTTTCTCTGTTGTACTGTCGGCTCAACTGTTCTGTGTAGGTTGTTATGGTAGCCTATTCACGCTTGCAGCGACGAATGTCTACCTACAGTGTCTATTGTCCAAGCTAGAACATAATACATTACTACGAGTACCCCCTTATGTTTTCATTCACAACTATATCTTACTGATCATTCCTTTCGACTTATGTTTTCAAATATTACTTCGCTCTGTGAATTCGGTATTTTCCGTGACAGATTATTTCTCTTCTTCTTAACTTATCTACTAACAATCATGTCTGATCATGTGCATTTATATGTGTCCCTATGTGATTGTAATTATATTGAAAGACATAGGCGAATTATCTGATTATAATTTTACGGTCCTATAATTACAAGGTACCACACAATTACTTGCATGGACATAAGCATTCTAGAAATGGAAGAAACACTGTTATACAACAATAGGTCTTGATGTATCATTATTCATAAAGAATTGGAAAATAATGAAGTCGTGAAATGTAATGACATCATCATCATCACGTGCCTTGCCACATAGCTTCAGGAGTTCATGCCCGTCCACAGATACCAGTTCTTGATTTAATTATATATATATATATATATATATATATATATATATATATATATATATATATATATATATATATATATATATACTACTATATACTATATACTACTCATACAGCAGAAGATCTCCAAAGGCTCATAGATCGTTTTGCAGCCGCCTGCAAAGACTTTGGGCTCACCATTAGCCTAAATAAAACACAGGTGATGGAACAAGATGCTGATGCGCCTCCGTCAATCAAAATCTCTAATTATGAATTGAAAGTCGTCCACGATTTGTGTATCTGGGATCGACAATATCAGATAATCTTTCATTAGAGACAGAAATCGACAGACGCATTGGAAAGGCAGCCACAACAATTTTCCAGGCTAGCTAATAGAGTTTGGGAGAATAATAGACTAACAGAGCGTACAAAAGCTCAAGTATATAAAGCTTGTGTTGTTAGCACACTACTCTACGGGTCTGAATCCTGGACCCTGTACTCAAGACAGGAAAGGAAGTTGAATTCCTTCCATATGAGATGTCCTGAGACGTATCCTGGGCATAACATGGAAAGACCACATAACAAACAAACAGGTGCTTGAAAGAGCAGATATTACCACAGTGGCACACCCTCCTCAAGCAGAGACGCCTCCGGTGGTTGGGCCACGTATCTCGAATGGAGGATGAACGTATTCCCAAAGATCTCCTTTACGGAGAACTAGCCACAGGAAAGAGGCCAACCGGAAGACCCAAATGCGATATAGAGATGTGTGTAAACAAGATATGAAAACCATTGGAATAGATCCAGACACGTGGGAGAGAGTTGCAACAGACAGATGCTCCTGGAGAAGAGATGTACGAAACGGACTGGTGCTCTTTGAGCGCAATCAGATCCAAAAAACTGAGGAGAGACGGCACAGACTCAAAGAGCAGTCACTTACTGCGGGACTTGCCTCGTCTCACAGATGCGGAAACTGTGACAGAGATTGTCATTCTCGAATTGGACTATACAGTCACCAGCGGTGCTGCCAGGCACCTCCCAAGCGGCACAACTCTATAGTCCTTCAGGACTGAAAGAGGCCTACTACTACTACTACTACTATATATATATATTGTTTAGTTTTTCTTAAAGTGATAGCGGTGACATTATTGCTATAGTTATTATGAAATCTGCAACAAAGGGTGTATTTTTAATGACTGTGGGGTGTTGTGAAAATATTGTCGTTCCAAGTTTTATACTCACCCTCTGTGGAGATTATGCAATATAAAGTGTAAATACAAAACTTGGAACGGCAATATTTTCAAAACCTCACAGTCATTAAAAATACACCTGTATGATCTTTCTCATGTCTTTATTCACAGTCAAGATCTTTCAGACAGACACAATTTTGTGTGTGATTGACACAATATGTAAATTGTTGCATGGTTTATATCATTGTGAAGTAAATCAATTGTACAACCAGATGTGACAATGGAAACAAGTGTCAATAAGAGTTTTAAGAAAAGAACATTACAACAGATAATTAAGCACGGCTGTGTTTTTAAATACACTCACGAACATCAAGACTGACTTCTGACACCGATCGTTTTGGAAAAGAAAAGAAAATTACGTTTTTATTGTAACGTTTTTCGTAATTGTGATAAAAACCCACTGTGCTTTCTTGACGCGTTTACATTCAGTAGTTTGCCATGCTTTCTGAATCACCGGCGAACACACCATTGTATGACAACCAACGCATGGCGGTCTACTGCTAAATCGCCCACAGCTGCGTTTGGAAAGCATTATGTGTGATTATGAATTGAGTCCGTAACCCCTTCACTACAAAGCCGGTGATTCAGATAGTTCATTATAAATTATTATGCATTGGGTAACTTACTTAATCCTATAGTCATTTGGGTTGCTGTTTGGTTGGTTAATTGTTTGACTGGTTGTTTGGTTATTTGGTGGGTTGATTGTATTTATTTTTGGGTTGGTTGTTTTTATTAGTTGTTTGGTTCTTTTGATGATTTGATAGCTGGGTGGGGTGATTCCCTTGCAAGACAGTTTTCTTACGCGTTCAGGTCGTCGATCTCAGAACAGGGCTTCCGTAATTCAGACTGAAATTGAAGTGAAAACATTTTAGTCGACCCTATTTAAAACTACGATCTACCTGGGGAGGTTAACCCTGTCAACAAATGTCTGAAGAACTCGGGTGTGTCGGCCGAAAGGTGCAAATATCGCAGCTTTACTGTAAACAGGAACAACAAAATTTCGACTATAACAAGCATTCCAGACGAACGAAAAAGAAGACACTACAATCTTGCTGTCGAGTTGGTTACTGAGCTCAGTTCCTCATCTCTTAGAGGACTGACACTGGAAGTTTACATCTACGGAGAGGCATGTTAGAATGTAACTTTGTCGTGAATCAACACAGCACGTACAGAATGACTGAGATGATACATCGGGTCGTGGTGTTTCCTCTACGAGTTTGATGGGTGCCATTGTCATATACATGTGCGTGAGTAACTGTTTGAATACCACGGAAAGACAGGAAAATCAATGACCAAATACTACAAGAAACAAATGAAAACCGTACGCTGATTATAAAAATTATATATCCATCCACCCATCAAGTGTTATGTCGTTAAACGTGGGCGGTCAATTATTCGCCATCTCATTCGATCACCAGCGTTATGGATCAGCTCAGTGTTCTTGTCTCGACAATACCACGTGACCAAGCCATCCAGGTGTTTACTTCTCTGTCTGGATTTCCGGTTTCAAGATGGCGACGGACGGTCGTGTTGTTTTGTGTTCGTTAACTTTTTCGCGTAGGGGATGGATTTATTCATCTCTTGCGTGTAATTGGTGTGCCAGGATGTAAAACCAGGAGTTTCTACTCAAGATCTTCGCGGGTGCTACGGAGTTCGTGCATCGAGCGAAGCCATCCTTGAGTGAATTCAGCAGCGTGTGTGGTTATCAGCAGTCTGTGTTTACGTTTTTTTCAACATGGCGGAAGAACGTGTTTTTTTCCGAGCGGTCAGCAGTCAACATAACGAAGCGGCGTGGTAGCCGCGCAGGGACAAAGAAGCAAGGTAAGCGCGGTGGTTTGAGGCGTTTTAGACTCAAGTGTCACCGTCTAGGACTCAGGAATATCCGTATTCTATATTGGAACTGTGCCAGTGTAAAACAACGGGGCTCTATTTTAGAAACCCTAGTTTACAGGAACGACATTGTAGCACTCCAGGAGACGAGACTGGGCGATCAGCTACTCCGAATTGCCGGCTTCAAATGTTTCTACAACAGACGACATCTGGGAACGGCGATTCTCGTTCGCGACAGCATGGTGTCGTCAGAGCTAGACATGTCCAGTTGGGACAGTGACGATATACAAATACAGGCGTTGAGAGTTCATTCCAGTATACCATTCGTGTTGGTTAATGTTTATGCCCGCAATGCGAGTATGGACGCCCAGAAGTGGCAGTGCTTAAGTGGCATATTAGGCCACGAGAGAAATGTTATTTTCTGTGGTGACTTCAACGCTAAAGGCAGAGCATGGGGAAACACTTCCTCCAATACACAAGGGGAGGAGCTCGAGACTGCACTGGAAACCATCGACCTGGTTTGTATTAACAGTGGCTGTGTCACCAGGACAGCAAGCCGTCCAGGCGATGAGGACAGTGCTATTGATCTGGCGCTAGTTTCACCTTCACTCACTACAGTGTGTAGATGGGGTGTCCTAGGACACCATGGCAGCGACCACCACCCGTGCAGCATATTGGTGGAGAAAGGCAGAACCAGGCAGCACAAGCTAAAGGTAAAGACGTTCCAGTATGACAGTACAGGGCAAGATGTGGTGAGTAAAATAAGACGTGACAAGCGCAGAACGTTTCAGGGCAGGAAAAAAAGCTGGGAGCAGCCACCGTGGTGGAGTTTCGAGGTGGAGAAGGCTTGGGTGGATAAGCGTAGTGCTGTAAGGAGATGGCAAAATGCCAAGAAGAACAGAGCTGGTCATCCTAGTCCCTGCTTGCACTTAGAAAGAGAGATGCACACAAAAGTAAGCTATTTCAAAAAACTGGTCAAGGTGGTTAAAAGCGAAAAATGGGCAGAGGTGTGTCAAAGAGTAAGCACAGACAAGTCACTGAAATTGTTCTGGCGACTACATAAAAGCATGAGTGGTGTAGTCAAGAATAAGAGCATTTCTGACTTCCAAGGTGCTGACCTCACCTGGCAGAGGACTGACGAGGACAAGGGCAAAGCCCTCTTTGAACGCTACCTTGAGCAGAGCAACCAGACAGACATGGGAGGCCGAAATCTGGCCAAGGAGGTCACCTCAGACAGATGCAAGGCCCAGAACACTTCGGATGAAGACACAGTGACAGTGAAAGAAATCAAGGCTGTGCTTCGACGATCAAAAAACAGTGCTCCAGGTCCTGATGGCATAAGATACGACGACATAAATAGGTGTACCGACAATGAGCTAGAGAAACTAGCAGACATGTACAACAACAGTATAGGGAGTGCTAGCATCAAGGAGGAATGGTTACACAGCTATCTGATTCCCTTGCCGAAGCCTGACAAAGACCACAAAAAAATTCAGGGATATCGAATTATAACCATGCAGAATACAATAGGCAAGCTGCTGGAGAAGGTAATTGCCAGGAAAATATCAAGCCAACTAGAGGGGCAAGGTGTTTTCCCACCTACCCTGGGTGGGTACCGTCCAAAAAGAGAAACCTGGACCAATGCAGCAGTCTTTGCCCATGATGTCTATGAAGGTTTCCACTCAGGCACTGAAACCGTTGCTGCAGCGATTGATCTTGAGGACGCATACAACAGAGTACCACTGGATTTTTTAATGTTTCAGCTTCTTGAACTAAACGTAAGTCCATTCCTCCTTAGTTGGATCGCTGCAGCCCTCTACCAACGGAAAGTAGTTTTTAGATGTGGCAGTTGGACTTCGGAACCAACAACAATATATCCTGGCCTACCACAGGGATCACCATTATCTCCGGTACTGTTCAACGCCTACACAGTGAGAATCACCAGTGAGCAGATCACTGGACCTGGCAGGACATTGTCGTATGCCGATGATGTTTTAGTGTATCGTCAGGGTAAGGATAGAGAGGAGGTTGCTGTGGAACTACAAACCGAACTCAATCGCATAAGTACTTGGTGTGATGAAGCTGGGGCAATGGTCAACCCAACAAAGGCAACAGTGACTTGGTTCTCGTTGAATAATCATATTGTCAACAATCCAACACCAACTGTAATGCTGTGTTCAGAGACGGTGGAAAGAACGCAGGCAATGAATTACCTGGGGATACGGTTTGATCGAAGCCTTGCTTATAATGTGCACATAGACCAGGTGATAACAAAGGCCAAGCGGGGTTTGGCAGCGATGCGGGTGATGGCGGCAGCAAACTGTGAGCAGCGCCATCTATGTCTTCTGTACGAGGGGCTGGTCATGTCTGTTTTGGAGTATGCAATGGCAATCCTGACTCTCAGCCATAAGCAGATAGAAAGGATGGAAAGGATACAGAATGAAGCTATGCGCATTATTCTTGGATGTACAAGAGATACAGCATGCAGGGCGATGCGCTACCTTCTTGATTTTCCAACCATTGAAGAGAGAATACAAGTTTGCAGGGCACGCGCCTACCTCAGAATTAACGCAAACACACAACATCCACTGCATAGTGAAATTAGGAAGGTGAAGGGCAGCAGGTTAAAAAGAGGACGGTCGTGGATGGGTCAAGCCGAAGACATTCTTCAACAGGTGTGTTCACTTGAGGACTTAGAACCTGGCGAGGAGTGGGTGCAAGTGCCAACAGACTTCTGCACATCCTTTTCAGTTTGCATCCAACTAGATAGAAAATGCAGACAAGAAAATCCGGCTGCTGTGGAGGCTGAAGTACAAGCGTTGATTTTCGAGAATTCGCTAGACGGTGACGCGGTTATCTACACAGATGGGTCGGTCGTCCGACATGTGAGAAGCTCATGGGCCTTTACAGCTCGGGCCGGAGGGAGAATTGTGAAGGAGGACTCTGGTGCTTTCACTGAAACCACAAGTAGCCTGACCATGGAAGTCATGGCAGTAAGTAAAGCAATAACATGGCTCGAGACACAGACATTCACTAGGGCTTGTTTCCTTAGCGACTCAATGAACATGATCAAGAGGATAGAGGAGGGGTCGATCCGAAGAGAATGGTTGCTGCCTCTGAAGCGGTCTCGGCTGGCAAAGATTAGTTTCATCTTCGTGCCAGGTCATGCGGGAGTACAAGGAAATTAGCGGGCTGACAAGCTCGCAGGTGAGGCTACTGTGGAGGGCGGACGCGCCATGGACCAGGCTGACATTCTGAATGCTCTACGAGAAGTGAGACTTTTGCGAGAACCAAGTGATGACTGTGAATCTACAACAATGGCCAGACTGCGGGAGCAGCAAATTAAAAGAGGGGTGGCCAAACAAGAACACTACGCAGGAAGCCAAAGAAGATTGATAAACCAACACAGAACTGGCGTCGTTAGCCGCTACACGCTGCGGGATTTGCTGAGGAGGGGATCCGAGCACTTATGGACTGAATGGTTCGATGTGCAACGAGGATGATCTGTCGACTAACTAACTAACTAACTTCTCTGTCTTCTCCTTCTTCCTTTCCCCTCGATCTTGCCAGTTGTCACCAAGATCTCTAATGTATTTCTTCTCATAACATGCTCAAAAACTGTTGACTGTCTACATCTAATTAGTTTTCGATTTTCATTTGTTTCTTGTAGGACTTGGTCGTTGGCTTTTATTTCTGTCCATGGTATTCTTTGCATTTTCCTCAGTAACCAAATTTCCACAGCCATGAGATGTTTTTCAGCTGGTCTGCTCTTTGTCTACTCTTCACATCCATACATAAGTACAGGTTATATGTAGTACCTCAACACTCTTTTTCTCGTTGCCATCGACAGCATGTCATTGGTCAGTATGTTTTTTCATCTGGCAAGAGGCTACCTTCGCATGCGATTCTTGTTCTAATCTCAATGAGGCATCTCCCATCAGATGTTATGACTGTTCCGAGACAATTGTGCCGATTCACATGTTTAAGAATATTCCCATTTACTTGCATATTAGATTGTGGTATTTCCTTCGTCCTAGTGACGACCATAATCTGTGTCGTCTTACAATTCTAACCCTAGCTGTTCACTTTGTGCAACAACCGCAACTACTAATTGTTGCAGATCCTTCTCTTTGTCTGCAATCAACACCGTATCATCCATATCTAATGTTACTGATGTTTCGTCCCCCAATGATGATTCCTTTCATATCTTCCACATGTCTGAAAATATTTTCACTGTGCAGGGAAAAAAAGATTTGGAGACATTACACATCCCTGTCTCACACTTCTCTTAATAAGCTGATCATGACCGTCTTCTTTATCCATTCTTATGGCAGCTTTTTGTTTCCAATATATGATTTTGTTTTACAAGTCTAAGCTCTTTCCCATTAATTTATGGATATTTATTTAGACACGTCCATGGCGCATGATAATGATGACATGTTTACTAGTGTGTTTGTCGTTGTAAGTTGGTATATGTGCATGGTATGTAGTGTGCATTTGTGAATTATCGAGAGGGTTTACAGCTGTGCGAGTTTGTGTAAGTGATGTGTGTATGTATGTATACATGTTTGTATGTCCGTATGTAAGTATGTATGTGTTTATACACGTGTGAGTCTCGGTATTTGTGTGTGTGCGTGCCTGCTGCCTGTATTATAACACGGTAATATGTATTATTTATATGCACAGCAATCATTTGGCAAAGTATTTTCTATGTGGGTGTAACATATACAATATATAATTTATGTGCGAAATATGAGTCATTTGAAGGAGCGTACGTTAGACGGGCCTACGTGTCCAATATGTGACCATTTGAAAGTAAAGTTAGTTCGCTCGTAAAGAGTCAAAATTACCATCCCAGCGCGCAGAGGGAATATGACTATAAACTAACATTTGGGGTAATTAACAGGCAATAAGAATTAACGAGTTGATGAGAATCAGAAATGATTAAATCATGACTACAGTGGGAGTAATAGCAGCGCTAGATTTCAATGGAAAACATTAAGTGAAATGGTTCGGAGACATAACTAGGCTACCAATTAACAGCATACTACAAGAGGCAATAATATACTAAATGGAACAAGAAGTTGAGACCAACCATGTAAACAATGGACACAGAGAATTAAAAAATCTATGGGAATCGTGATACATAAAGCCCATAAACTTGCTCTCTCCCGTTTTGTATGCTTCACCTCGACACAACAATGCATGAAGAACAAGATGAGATGATATACGATGAGAGGGTATGAGTTGAGATGAGATGAGATGAGATGAGATGATTGATGCATGTGTCACTAACCCCGTGGTTAATATAGTTGGTGTAGGGATAGCTGCCGATCGCCATTCCGTCATCCACATGAAACATGGCGGTACTGTCCTCGTCGGTGTGAAGGTCTTCCAGTGTTAGTGTCTTCAGAGACTGGACATCGAACAGGGCCGGTCTTCAATATCAGAAACACAATGTGTTTTATCGTGTGGGATTAGATATTGATATGATGTTTGTAAAATAGTTAGAGTGAATTATGTTCTTGCTGTTTACATTATGGAAACAGTGAATATAATCATCATAAGGAACAGATCCGTGATGTGTACATTTATAGCATCAGAGAATATAAACATCATCATTTAACAGATCCGTGTTGTTTACATTTATAGAAACAGCGAATATAATCATCATCATTTAACATATCTTTTGTAGTAAGTCGCTCTTATCACGGCCATTCGAGAAGTGTAGCTTCTTCAATTTGGCCCCTTAACCCCCGTCTCCCCTCCCCCAAACCACACACGCGCATTGGGCATCAACTCACTCCCCGCCGTCCCCGTCCTGCCGTGTGCTAGCTCTTGCACCAGTGTTCATGTCTTCCCAATATGACACATTTATGGTGGTGATTTATCTCTCCATGTATTTCGGGAATTCCCACATTTAGGTTTAATATAGATCATATCTAGATCATCATCATCATAATGTGCCATGCCGGTAAGCGTGGGCGGTCTTGTTTAGCCATCTTACACGGTCACCAGAGTAGTGAATCAGGTCCGTGTTTTTGTCTGGATTATGCCATATGGTCAAGCCATCCAGGTATCTACTTCTCTGACTTCCCATTGTCCTTTTCTACTGAATCTTGCCAGTTGTCACCAATTTCACTAGTTTATTTCTTCTCATAATGTGCCCCAAAAATGTGATGTCTAATTTCTTGAAACAGTTTGCAGTTGTCATATGTTTCTTGCTGGAATTGCTGATTGGTTGTTTTGGGTACATCTAGGACTTGGTCATTGGTTGTTCTAGGTGCATCTAAGACTTGCTCATTGGTTGTTCTAGGTGCATCTAAGACTTGCTCATTGGTTGTTCTAGGTACATCTAGAACTTGCTCATTGGTTGTTCTTGGTGCATCTAGAACTTGCTCATTGGTTGTTCTATATTCATTTCGAGTGATAGGTGAACACTATTAAATTTCAACTAATCAAGTGCACGAGGCGTGTCAGATACAACCACGGGACCTCAAATTGCCCGCGGCGTGGCTAGATAACAATGCGATTGCTGCGTTCTTCAAGTTTAGTTAGTCGTAATATTATGCAATAATGTCAGGGGAAGGAGAGTGCTCCGTATTGGAAGTGAATGGTGAAAGGACTCGCTCAGGTTTACGATCGGCTGTCAATAAAACTTACACACTAAACAAAGAGAGGGCCGTGAAGAATAAGCTATCCAAGTGCATAAATCCCAACGGCCTAGTCGTCAAACACACCAACTTAGGACAGTGTGTTACTATTTCCTTCAACAACACACTCTATTATGAGGCATTCCGAACTTGCCTACTCAACTACTACAGGCTTGAACTAATTGAACACAGGCAAGATAAGCACGGGGCCCACGTTGAGGATCTGATTACGACGCCAGTGATTACGATACATTTGTACCGCAGTAAAAATAAACTCATGACACAGGGCAGTAATGAAAACATTAATTCCTGGCTAAAAGTAGATTTTGTTGAACTTGAAAACTCGACACAGACATTCACCGAATCTACTCATACGATGAGTGTACATGACAACATCAACACGAGGCCTGCCAACCCACCAGCGCTCTTGGCTATTGAATACCCAATGGAGCGTATCCAAAACAACAGTAGAACCCAATGTTGACATTGTTGAAGAAGTACCTGCCTCAGATAACAATAGCATCTTAACTATCAATGGACATTCGTGCGACTGTAAACAGCGCATTGAGGAACTAGAACAATCACTAAAGGCGCTCATTGTCACTGTTTCAACCAACATTGAAGCAAACAACAAGATAAGCAGTGATTACAATGCTCTCAAGACAGAAGTCGCACTCCTGCGAGACGAAAATTTGCTGCTGAGAAATACAGTTCAAATCTTACAGAATGCGTCCTCTACAAACCAAACCGAAGAAGCATGTAATTCTCAAGCAACCGCTTCATCCTTGGGAAATCTTGGGGAAGCTCAATCCCACCCAGAACAGATAATCACTATGAAAACAACTCAACGCGCAGAGGAAGATAAAAAACAACAAACACCTCAATGTGCAGACGAAGATAAACAACAAGCAGTCTACCCCATTGACGTCAAAATAAGCAATAGGTTTGAAGTACTTCAAGAAAAGTCACCAGAAAACTTACAGTGCTTTAACATGCTGCAAACGGGCAAGACAAGCCAACAAGATACATCGGGAGAACCACATGGAGACATAAAGACTGCTGATAATCGGAAATGGATGAAACAACTGTCGAGACGTGCTGACAACCAACATGTACAGACAGCACGACCTGACTGTACACATATTATACTAGGCGATTCCTTAATGAAAGGTTTATACAGCGACAGGATGGCCATATCAGACAAAGACATTGTTTCAATAATCCCACTGCCTGGGGCTGGTGTAGACCGGCTAACAGACAAGATTAGCAGGTTGGCTGTAAATCATAGCGTCAGAAGGGCAAGCATACACATTGGCATCACCGACACCATGAACAACCAACAAATCACAGGGTCTCAACTGCTGGCACTCTTGAACGGATTACGTCACACTTTTCCTAACTCATCCATTTTCTTCTCCTCCATCATATCATCGAGTTATGGACACCAGCGCCGTCTAGCTGACATAAATAACAACATGTTGCAGAAGTTCTGTTCTCAAAACAAGATACAATTCATCAACAATACAGCATCATTCACTTCACAGGCTGGTGCACCAAAAAAAGAGTCTTTACAAGGATCAAATACATTTATCTACATTGGGCACCAGTTTTCTCGCCAAGAATTTAAAATATCCAGAACGGACATACCATACATCCAATACGGATCGCGCCGGACACTTTTAGCTACTCCTGAAACTCAAGCCAGACGACATACTCCCGTCACATCAAGTACCAATAGGACAGAAGTGTGCAGACCACTCATAACCACTGCACCTGAAATCCAAGCCAGACGGGACACTACCACAACACCAAGTCCGTTAAATACGTCGTCTTTCACACAGGAGGGTAATAATTACGAAGATATGATTCCTATTCTCCCCAGAAAGGATCCGACTCTCAGCAACAACGACGTGCCAGCACAACCTCCTGTTAGCCACCAACCAGAGGCTCTAGTTGGTAGTCATTACATACCCATGAGACATCATCAGTACCCATTTAATTGTAATCCAGAATGGTTGCACCTCACACGGTATAGCCCAGCTACACTTCGTCAAGCACTTATAATGTCGCTATACCAACAACCAACACAACCTGGTATTTACTAGCAACTTAGGACAAAGCTACACCGGATCTCGGTACAAGAAAGAGCCTCTCCTTAAACGTTTATCTGCATATTTGGTTATAACTTGATCTAGTAACGTATTAGGTTATAAGTTATTACAAACATTGACTGGTTTTGACTTTATATTAATTGATAGTACTTAGCTGTATAGCTTTTATAATAATTCTAATTGTGTTTTCACGGTGAGTGAGGGGGTCTTCACTGCTCTTCCTTACGGATCTGTGTACGTATTTTTATATATTTACAGAGATATTACTGTTTCTCTGTACTTTAGAGTGTGTTTTGTAATAAGGGACGTAAGTTGTATTCACTTTGTGTGTGTGTGTTTTGCTTTTAAACTTGTGATTACGCATTGTTGAAATGTCTAATAAGTACGAACACTGGCTCAGGAATAATGGGCTCAGAATCGGGCATGTAAACATATGCCATCTATTAGGGAAGCTGCCCGAACTATCACTTATACTTAATCAAAATTTTCACATGTTTGGCGTTAGCGAAAGTCGATTAAATGGCAACATCTCAGATGATGACATCGCTATCAGAGGTTTTAAAACCATTAGAAGAGATCCCTATCAGAAACAAGAGACGGGTATTGCAGTTTATATTTCCAACTCGCTTAACGCCCACCGCAGGCTAGACTTTGAAACCTGTGAGATTGAGTGTGTATGGATAGAGGTTAAACTTCAAAATTGCATACCGCTAGTAGTTGGCTATCTTTATCGAAACCCCAGTGCAGGAAATATCTGGTATGAAAAATTCACCACTATGATGGATGTAGTCTTTAGTAATGCTAGGGAAATAATATTGCTAGGTGACTTCAACATAGACGCTAACAAATCAAACAAAACATGGGAAAACATAATAGAGTCATATAATTTCCAACAGTTAGTCAAACAAGCCACTAGAATCACTAAATCATCTGCAACACTTATAGATCATATTTATACTACGTGTGCTGATAACATCACAGAATGTAGTGTACCTATCAATGCAATGAGCGATCACTATCCAGTATGTTGCACGTGGTCGAAAAGGGGCACCAAAACTCCCAAACACAAACATATAAGCATAAAATATAGAAATTACAAAAATTTCAATCGAGACGTCTTCTTACAAGATTTGGTCAACTCATCTCTAGATTATGTTTACCAGCTTCCTGACCCAGACGATGCTCTGGACCACTGGCTAAAGACCTTTCTAAGTATATTTGATAAACATGTTCCATTTAAGGAAGTTCGTGTTAAACATCACACAAAGCCCCCGTGGATCACACAGGAGGTAGTTGAACTTATGAGAGATCGCGACAGGGCTCACAAAAATAGAGATCTAACTATGTACCGTAGTCTGAGAAACAAAGTTCAATATGTTATTCGGAAGGAAAAGAAAAACTATTTTAAGAACATAGTAATAGATAAAACCAACACTAAAGATATATGGAAAGCAATTAATACCTTGACAAACAAACACAAATCATCACAATCATTACCATCAAATCAGGTTACATGTGATCAATTCAGTAGATACTTTCAGTCCGACATAAACCAACTGAAGGCTGCAATACCAGATGCGCCTCATGACATATCTTTATTATCATCATTCTGTGAGAACAAATGCTATGGACACATTTCCTCCAACATACCGCTAATGACGACAACTGAAGTATTTACTCATCTCCGTAATCTAAAAAACAATAACTCATCAGGACTAGATGGAATTAGTAGTCGGGATCCTTCGCCATGCTGCACCGGCGATCTGCGAGTCACTAACTTTTATATATAATCAATGTATAACCAGAGGTCACTTCCCATCAGCCTTTAAAATCGCTAAAGTGTATCCTCATTTAAAAGTTCTTCTTCTTCTTCTTCTTCGTTCATCCGGAGTTTTTTTCGGATGTGATTGCGTTGTGCCTGTTTACAGCAGAGCTGCGTTCTTGCACCGTTAGGCCGACACATCCGACTTCTGCGGGCATTTGTTGACCAGGTTACCTTCCCGGGGGTTTCTTAGGACGTTTGACTCTCACTGTTGTGGTGTTATCCCCCATCCCAGCTGGTCCATATAGAACAGCCAAAGATCCTGGTCAGCCCTCAAGGGAAGGCAGGGGCAGACCATAGGCATTCCCCGCCATCCAAGGAGGCTTCCATACTTGCAGAGCCGATACATAGCGCTCTGGTACTGGGCTCACCCAAGGAATGGTCACGTCCTGCACATGGCTGCTTAGCCTCACTTCCGTATATTGGGCCTTCCGTTCACCATAGGCTGTTCTTCCGGAAACCAGAAGTATGCAGTCTGCAGATGACATCCACACAGTGAGCTTTCGATTCGGACTTTCCATGTAATGGATTTGCTAGCCAAGCAATATTCCATTTCGTGCCACTAGGACACTTTTCCACCTTTTATGAAGCCCACACAGTGGGCTTTTGATTCGGACTTTCCACGTAATGGATTTGCTATCCAAGCAATATTCCATTTCGTGCCACTAGGACACTTTTCCACCTTTTATGAAGCCCACACAATGGGCTTTTGATTTGGACTTTCCACGTAATGGATTTGCTATCCAAGCAATATTCCATTTCATGCCTCTGGGTCTTCATGCACCTTTAAATGTCAACCTGTATATAGTTAAAGTAATCTGCGGTCAACTTTAGCTTGTTGATATCTCCATAGAGCTTGTCCTCAAATGAAGCAGGTGTGGGCCAAAATATCTTTCTCTGTTCTGCATACGTTGGGCAATCCTGCAGCAAATGTTTTGCTGTCATTTTTCCAGTTCTACAATTACATTCATCGGTATCTCCTATCTTTAGTTTATTGAACAAGTGGTATTTCAGCCTGTTATGTCCTGTGCGGAGTCTGAAGATTGCTACTTGTTCTCTTCGGTCGAGTTTGTAATATGCATCATCCTTCTGATGGCCTGGATGCTCTGATTCCCATTTGGTTCTATAAGTGCTTTTTATCAACCTCTTTGCCTCATTATAGGTTATGTCTATGTCAGGCTGTGGTAGTCGTCCGCCCTCTTTTGCCAGTCTGTCAGCCTCTTCGTTTTCAGGTATACTGCAATGTGATGGGATCCACTGTATTACAACTTTTTTGGATTTCTGGCATAGACCATGGAGTGCTGCTCTTAGGTCAGTTAGTTCTGTGCTGTTATTGCTCTTCAGTATTGAGACAGCTGACTTTGCATCTGTGAAGATAGCTATTTGCTTCTCTTTATTTTCCTCCATCAGGAGCATTTCTGCTGCAGTTTTCAGAGCCTCTACCTCCGCTTTGAAGTTACTTGAAAATTTTCCAGTTGCCATTGAATGTGTTTTTTTCGCTCCATTTTTTAAATTTAGGAGAATTCCTCCTCCTCCATTCTCTATTGAATTTTTGGCTGATCCATCTGTATATGCATGGGTCCAATTCCTGCTTGGGTAATGTTCTTTTATGTAGTTTAGGGTTATTTCTCTTCTTTCGGTTTCATGCTGAGTGTTCTTTTTCTCAATACCAGGAATGTTTTCTATCATCTCAGGCAGTTGCTGCTGTCTCCAAGCTGGGAACTTGTGTGCATTGTGTATGGGCTTGACTGTTGATATGTTAAGAATAGGATCTGACCTAATCCTTCGTTTTGCAGTTTCTACAAAGTTGCTACGCTTCAGTCTTCCCTTTCCAAAACCATTAAATCTGTTGTACATAGGGTGGTCTGTCAATCTTCTAAATTTTTCTGCTTGTTGCTGGGCTCTGCTATCTCTTCTATCCTGCATTGGTTGTAAACAAGTGATCTTTTCTAATTCATTAATAGGCGTTGTCTTCAGGCTTCCAGTTATGATTCGCATTCCTTGATTTTGGACTCTACTTATTTTGTTAAAGTTTGACTTAGCTGCTGTTGCCCAAGCTGCAATGCCATATTCCAGTACTGGCCTCACCCGTCCAGTATATAACTTCTTGAGAACTTTCTCATCTGCTCCCCATGTTGTACCAGCAAGCTTTTTCATGATTGCCATTCTTTGCCTTGCTCTTGTTCGATTTTTCTCAACCTGTGTCTTCCATGTCAGGCGACGATCAAAGGTGACTCCTAGATAGTTTGGATTTTCTTCATGGCGCAATATTTTTCCATTCAATACCAGCTTAGGTTGCTGAGTTTTAGTTGAGAGGGAGAACACTGTGCATGTTGTTTTCTCCTCACTTATCTTCACTAGCCATGATTTTGACCAGTCCTCTAGCGCTAATAGGGCTTGCTGTATTCTGCTGTTAGCTGTACTAATATATTCTTCAGATGTCCATATGGCTAGGTCATCTGCAAAGGATGATGTGTGTACTCTGGCTGGAAAATTTTCCGTGATGTCGTTTATATATGCTAGGAATAATGTTGGTGAAAGAACTCCTCCTTGGGGGACACCTTGCTCCAACAGCATCATTTTGCTGGTTTGTCCTTGTACTTTTGTCCTGGCAGTTCTGTTCTCAAGGTAGTGGCTGATCCATTTGTACATTTTCCCGCAAACATGCATTTTTTGCAGTTTTACTTTCAGTCCTTCCTTCCATACTTTATCAAATGCTTTTTCTAAATCTATCCAGACTGCTAGTGTGTGCTTTTTCTCTTGGAAGGCATCCTCTATTTCCTGAGCTATATAGGTTATTTGATCTTCAGTAGATCTGTACTTTCTGAATCCTGCTTGGTGAGGTGTTAAGAGTTGGTTTTCTTCCAGATGCCATGTTAGCCTGCCATTGATAATGCGTTCCATTAATTTTCCTACACAGCTAAGAAGACTGATAGGTCGATAGCCATTTGGTTCTTCCAGGTCTTTTCCTTTCTTTGGGACTGGTATTAGTATAGCTTCCTTCCATGCCTGTGGGACTATTCCCCTCTTCCAGCTGTAATTTAGGACTGCTAGTAGTTTCTTTTTTGCCTTAGTGCCTAGTCCTATTAGCATTTCATTTGTGATTCCATCCTTTCCTGGTGATGTCTTCTTTTTTAGGGTATTCATTGCCTGTTCCATTTCTTCCATTGTTAGATTTGCCATCATATATTCTGCTGCTGTCTCTGTATATGTATGATGTATCTGTTTATCTTTGATTGCTTTCTTCTGTTCGGCTGTAATATCAATGTGGTTTGCACTGGCATAGTGTTCCATTAGTGCATTTGCAGCCTTTTTTCCTGTAAGCAAGGCATTTCCTTGTTTAATTGTTATTTGTTTGTTTCTAGGTCCTTCATTGTTCATGGCTTTCACTAGTTTCCATAGTTTGTTTCCATCCCTGTCAAAATTCAGGTTTTCTGTTTTTTTCCTCCAACAATCTCTTGTTGTTTGATTTACTGTTCTTTTATATCTTGCTGAGATGGCTTTGAGAGAGATGTTCGCTTCAGTTGTTTGTTCTCTCTCTGCGGTCTTCCTAGCATCTTCAACTTTGTCCTCCAAAAATTGTAGTTCTTCAGTCCAGTATGGTTTGTAATTTTTCCTTGCTCCTCTTGGAATAGACTCAGTGGCCGCCTGTATTATTGCTCTGTTTAGACTTTCCACCATTTGCTTCATGTTGCCATATCGTGTATTTACGTTTTCACAATATTTGTCTGTTAGTATGGCAAATCTGTCCCAATCTGCTCGTTTGTAATTCCAACGGGGCAAAGGCTTTTGCTCCTGTGGAACATACTCCATATTTATTACAAGCTTGATTGGTCTGTGGTCACTACCTGCTAATTGGTCCAGCACATGGCGATCGATTTTGTGGAGGATGTCTCCTGTGCAGAAAGCTAAGTCTGGAGTAGAAGTGGTAAGCCATCTTCTGGAGTAGAAGCTCGGTGTGTCATCCGCTTTGTTGAGTAGATGGAGATTTGAGTCTATTTCCCAGTCCTCCACTTCATCTCCTCTTTTGTCAGTATCTGGGTATCCCCATCTTTCTGAACGGCTATTAAAGTCTCCGACAATAATGCAATTTGTGTCAGTTATTTCCATGTTTGAGAGTGTAAGATCCTTATCTGCCGGGCTATATAGATTGTAAATTCTTATTTTCACGTCCTTTATCATTATATCAACACCTATAATTTCCGTTTGGTTGTCAGAGATCACAGATACTTCGCTGCAAGGTATTGTATTTCGTGTAAGTATTACAACTCCTCCTTTGTGTCCTTCGCGGTCGAAACGTGTGGCCTGATATCCCTCGACTGAAAATGTGCGATTGGCGTTGAGGTGTGTCTCTTGAATGCATGCCACATCTATTCTATCTTTATGAAGACGCTGTGTTAGGGAGGCTTTCTTGTTATAAACTCCTTCTGCATTCCATTGTAGTATGTTGAGTGTCCGGGGTCATCTGCAACACTTATAGATCATATTTATACTACGTGTGCTGATAACATCACAGAATGTAGTGTACCTATCAATGCAATGAGCGATCACTATCCAGTATGTTGCACGTGGTCGAAAAGGGGCACCAAAACTCCCAAACACAAACATATAAGCATAAAATCTAGAAATTACAAAAATTTCAATCGAGACGTCTTCTTACAAGATTTGGTCAACTCATCTCTAGATTATGTTTACCAGCTTCCTGACCCAGACGATGCTCTGGACCACTGGCTAAAGACCTTTCTAAGTATGTTTGATAAACATGTTCCATTTAAGGAAGTTCGTGTTAAACATCACACAAAGCCCCCGTGGATCACACAGGAGGTAGTTGAACTTATGAGAGATCGCGACAGGGCTCACAAAAATAGAGATCTAACTATGTACCGTAGACTGAGAAACAAAGTTCAATATGTTATTCGGAAGGAAAAGAAAAACTATTTTAAGAACATAGTAATAGATAAAACCAACACTAAAGATATATGGAAAGCAATTAATACCTTGACAAACAAACACAAATCATCACAATCATTACCATCAAATCAGGTTACATGTGATCAATTCAGTAGATACTTTCAGTCCGACATAAACCAACTGAAGGCTACAATACCAGATGCGCCTCATGACATATCTTTATTATCATCATTCTGTGAGAACAAATGCTATGGACACATTTCCTCCAACATACCGCTAATGACGACAACTGAAGTATTTACTCATCTCCGTAATCTAAAAAACAATAACTCATCAGGACTAGATGGAATTAGTAGTCGGATCCTTCGCCATGCTGCACCGGCGATCTGCGAGTCACTAACTTTTATATATAATCAATGTATAACCAGAGGTCACTTCCCATCAGCCTTTAAAATCGCTAAAGTGTATCCTCATTTAAAAGCTGGTCCTCTAGACGATCGTCTCATGAGTAATTATAGACCAATTTCCATATTATCCTCATTATCCAAACCGCTAGTAAAAGCACATCCACAAAACAACACTAGATCACTTAGTTCGCCATAAACTGATAGTTGACAGCCAGTCAGGATTTCGGACAAAATATTCTTGCCATACGGCACTAACAAACATGATAGAAAACTGGCATCAAAATATTAACAACAATACTCTATGTGGAGCGGTGTTTATAGACTTTAGGAAAGCATTCGATATGATAGATCATACTATTCTAATTAAAAAACTAGAAACAATGAAAGTAAGTTTTAATATAGTGACATTAATAAAATCATTCTTATTAGACAGAAAGCAAGTAGTATCACACAATAAAGTTTTATCTCAAGCCATTACCATTAATATTGGAGTACCTCAGGGGTCTATTCTTGGCCCTCTATTATTTGCCATTTATATAAATGATCTTCCATTAAATCTGTCGTCGTCCTGCGATCTATTTGCTGATGACTGCACAGTATATACGAACGCTGTTGATCGTAATGTGCTAGAATTATCCTTGCAACAGGAAATAAATAGTGTAGTTAACTGGAGTCATGCAAACCGCATGCAAATTAACATTACTAAAACAAAGTCTATGTTAATAGGAACCAGGCAAAGACTTCACACTCTAAACTCGCAGAGAACTCTTCAGCTGCACATTGGCAGCACGCCTGTAGAAAGTGTCACCGAGCACAAGACACTGGGTGTTATCATAGATCAAAATCTAACTTTTAACTCACATGTTCATGCTCTAGTTAAACAAATAGCCAAAAAAGTATACCAACTTGCCAAAATTAAAAATTTCCTTGACGAAAACACAAGAAATATATTCTATACTTCTCATATACAAACACATATTGATTACTGCTCCACAGTCTGGGATGGATGCTCCAAATCAATAACAAAACGCCTATATTCACTCCAGAAAAGGGCAGTGCGTTTAATTAATGGTGAAAAGCTTACCGACAATTCTAACCTATATAAACGTCTCCGGTTACTGCCACTCCACAAGCGCCTGCTTTTTAATAAGACCAAACTAATTCACAAAATCCTATTTCAAAATGCTCCAAGCTACCTTTGGCCATTGTTTAAATATAACGCTAGACATAGCGAACGACTAAATATACTTCATGTCCCTAAACCTAGGATAGACTTATATAAAACAAGCTTAGCATACTCTGCCGCTCAGTTGTGGAACAATCTTCCACAAGAAATCAAAGACACCACCAATCATGATACATACATTCGCAACCTGTTTGAACACTACCTTAGTACAGACTACATGCCCCCATAACAAATAATACAAAAAAGACAATAATGGTAACTTATCTCAAACGACAACTAGCCAAAAAACATTCCCTTATGTATGGCACGTTACACCCTCCTTAGGTATTTATAATGCCCATGTTAAACACTGCCTCAGTGAGTCATTTGTTATTGATTATTTTTCATGCGTTTTAATGTTCTTTTGTTGTCAAAAGTTGCTTCATAAGTGATGTTGAATGAAAGAATGTATGAGAGGAAATAGAGAAGAAGGGCAGAATGTCAGACGGGCCTGCGTGCCCAATTCTTAACCCTTTGAAAATAAAGACTTATTATTATTATTATTATTATTATTATTATTATTCTAGGTACATCTAGGACTTGCTCATTGGTTGTTCTAGGTACATCTAGAACTTGCTCATTGGTTGTTCTTGGTGCATCTAAGACTTGCTCATTGGTTGTTCTAGGTGCATCTAAGACTTGCTCACTGGTTGTTCTAGGTGCATCTAGATGCTCGTCTGCTATACCTGTGGTTTTATTAGCTCGGTGTTGAATATTTAAATCTAACATGTTCCTAGATCAACCCAGCCTAAAATTGGTACCCGCAAATGTTTTAGGAAGAAAAGACGGTCGATGTGATACAATCCATCACCCATTGGGTGCCGCTTGGTCTTTGTGTCTAGCCCCATAGTCCCATGTGAATTATGCGTGAAACAGGACATATAGTTAATTACCCTAATATTGTTTGCATTACGGGATTCAGTCAAAGGACTTTCTATTGCACTGGTCTCATGTTTTTCGAATGCGTGCCCCATTTAGCCCCAACGTCCTTTCCGTGTGTTTGGATGATCATGGTTTCCTCATGGTGTGCTGACGCCGGTGCCCTTGTCAACCCTGCAAAGGCATCGGTTACATGGTTCTCCCTAAACAACCATATTGTGAACACAGGCCTGCCGGCAGTGAGAATGGATAAGAGCATTTTGAATAGAACCCAGTCGATGACATATCTTGGCGTGAGGCTTGATCGTAGCCTGACCTTCAGAGATCGTGTCGTTTATATCATAATGAAAGCTCGAAAAGGTTTGTCAGCAATGAGAGTCATGGCGACTGCCAATATCGAGCAGAGACTGCTAATACTTATGTTCCATGGACTGGTGCTTTCACGCATCGAGTATGCCCTGGCCATCCTCACTGTCAGCCCTACACAGATTGGAAGACTTGAAAAGGTACAAAACGAAGCCATGCGCATCATTTTGGGCTGCACGAGAGACACCAGCTGTGTAGCACTGAGACACCTCCTTGACTTCCCGACAATGGAACACAGGATCAAGGTTTTGAGAGCTCGTGCATTCTTAAAAATAAGTGCAGATGAGCAGTACCCTCTGCATGAAGCTATATTCAGAGAAAAGGGTGACAGGTTTGTCGCAAAATATACTTGCTAGTTCGATCGATGACAAACAAGACCCGACATTTGTCTGCAAAAACACCAGCAACCCTTTGATGTGTATATACGGAGGAACAAAAATACGTCGTTAAAACTGTCTGCACACGGTCGGCATTTCTAACTGAGAAACAAAATACGTCGCGTCATAATGTCTACACAGTCGGAGATTTTGTTATGATGTGGGTTGTTTGAGAAACGAATAACAACGCCAAACGTCTGCCACGGCGGTAGTAGCCTTTGAAGTGGAGACGAAATGTCTGAATACAAGCGGGATGAATTCTGTGATGTGGGAGATTCTCTGGTTTACAGACAGACATGTCTATTGTTGTATGAGACAAAGAATTCCCCAAATGAAAGCAAATTTGACTGCGGATTGACTCCAGTTAGTCTAGAACAGGAGGACAAAACCAGACTCTGGACTGATCAGCGTCTAGACTTTTTGGTGACGTCACTCAAGCCCGATATAAAAGCGTTGCAGTAAACAAGTGGAGTTAGTCGACCAGATTTCTGAAGCTTGAAAGATCGGTGCAGTATTCCGAGTTGTGATTTTGAAAGAGACTACAATGTCAAAATGTTGATAATGTATCGGCGGACATAGATCCAGTTTGTGATTTGCTTAGTCTCAATTATCAACCGGAATAGGCATATGGTAGGCTATTAATCATATCTAACTTAGAGTATGATTAGGAATAGAGTACAGTACTGTGCGGTAATATAATGTATCATAGTGCGGTGATATAATGTATTATAGGTGTGGTGATATAATGTATTATGATTAGTGATAGAATGTTCTATAAGTGCGGTGCTAGAAAGTATTATAGGAGCGTCGGCACTAGTGTCCTTTGTATGGCTTTAACTAGCTTGTGTGATATATAATTTTACTCGGGGAGTTGAGGACAATGTAGTGGAATAATAATTAGAGAGATTAAGGATGGTTGAGAGGGAGGAGGGGAATGTGAAATGGTAGGATCTTCCAGTAGGGCATCTGCTGGGTTTCTACCCGTTCCTTTATTCTTTCCTGGTGTTGCCATGTATAAGACCAATGTGAGGAGCTATTTGGCCGTATGACAGAGATAGGATCTCTGTTATAGATCTGAGTGCTGCTATTGGCCTACACTCACTTAATTACGGTCAGGATTGAGTTGCCCTCACCATGATGTTCTCTACTCTACAGGTTCCCCTTGAGTGTTCCACTTGAGTGTGAGATGATTTATTACAAAGAAGCAGTTTCAAAGTTTTATACAATGATGGCTCACAGAATGAAGACCGAGATTACTGAGAGTTTGTTGCAACCTAGTTGGTCTGCAGAAACCTGGCTTCTGCTGAGCCGAACTTAATGAACATAAGTGTTGTGTTTAAGGAGTGATAAGCTTCATCACCGAAGATTAATAACTCATATACCAAGGACATATATATATTTATACACATCTACCTAAAAAACATTAATAGGTTGTGTTTTTAAAGAGGGGGGAAATTTTATAATCAGAGACTTATGAACAGTAGAATTTCCCTAAGTGACATTTCAGTTAATTTAAATATTATCAGTTCAACAAACATTATGAAACAGAGTAACTTCACCGTGTGGTTAGAGTGAAGACCAAGATCGAACAGTGTCTATCTGATGACCAGCATCCTGTTTGTTCGAGTGATTGGAGAAAGTTGTCACGTGGACGGAGAAACATCTTCTGGGTGAGGTTCACTGTCCGGAATACATGGTGCTGTTGTATGCTAAGCACTGTGATGTAACAGACTTTGCTCCTGAGTCACTGGTCTAATTCTACACACACATTAGAATATTCGACACACATTCTACACATTACACACACACACCTCTCACACACATACTCTTTGTTTTAATAAATTAATTGTTGTATTTATTTGTTAAAGCTAGAGTTGTTGAGTATGTTGTGTTGGGGAAGAATGAGAGAGGGCATGATCCAGAGGTGAGTGTGAGTAAGAAAGAGGTGTCTACTGACTGAGGGAGTTTTGTGGACGGATTCTGGTGGTTTCTCTAGGACAATAATCCTGGGTTAATAAAATTGTGGGTGTTGATTCCCCTCACTCCAGGGACGACACTAAAAGTAGTAAAGAATAACAAATAACTACTAGTCATTCTTTACTTACGATAAGGCTAAAGAGGGGCAAATCATGAATGGGTCGGTCGGAAAATGTCGTCAGACAGGTCTGCAGTCTTACCGGTATCAACCCAGGCAAGGAATGGGTGCCGGTGCCTCCAGCTTTTAAGTGCACTCTCTCCTGCATTATCACACTCGACAGACGGTGCAGAGGACAGAACCCTGCCGCTGTCAATGCAGAGGTCAACGCGGTCATCTATGAACACTCAGATAGCCCCGAAGTGCTCATCTATACAGGTGGATCTGTTGTAAAGCAGCAGAGAAGTGCGTTGGCATTTACAGCCCGTTCTGCGGGCCGAACCGTTCAAGAATCCAGTGGTGCCCACTCTATGACCACGAGCAGCATGGCGATGGACGTGATGGCAGTTACACAGGCTTTCATATGGCTGGAATCATAGCATTATACTAACGTGTGTGTACTAAGTGATTCAATGAGCATGATTCAGAAGGTCGAAGCTGGAGCTGTACGTAGACAGTGGACTGAGTCGCTGCGGAAGTCTGTTGTCCGTAAAGTCACCTTCATCTTCGTCCCGGGACATGCGGGAGTCGAGGGAAATGAACGAGCTGATAAACTGGCTGGCTCTGCACCCCCTGTAGATGGCCAGCCCATGGATCGTGCCGATGTTATTAACGTCCTTAAAGATATGGCGAGAACAGAAGACTTTAACGTCACTGAATCCACATCACTGTCCAGGATGAAAGACTTTGAAGTAAGAATCGACACGGCCATACACGAGAGGTACATTGGGAAAACGAGGTGCCTCGTCAACCAATACAGAACTGGCACTATTAGCCACCGGACGCTGATGCATATGCTGGGTGAAGGATCTGAGCACCTATGGACCTGTCCGGAGTGCAATGAAGATACCCCAACTGATAACTGATAACTGAATGGATGATCAGTGTCTGGATCCGTTGCTTCATCCACCACCATGAGGAAGGTGTCGACAAGGTCTAGATACCGACTCCCTCCGGCAATCAGGCCTTCCATCGCCGTCTTCTACGCAAGCCACTGCCACGTTTAAAATGGAGACATTGCTTTAGTTTCCTAGACATGTAGTGATTATTTGTCAGTTATCAGTGACGTTAGGAAAACTACATGTATAGGAAAATGTGTACAGTAACTTGTCGGCTGCTTTTCTGCGTCTTTGTTTACTTCCTATTCTTCTCCTTCGTCTATTGCATGTTTTTCTATTTAGTCTATCCCCTCTACATTTTCTTCGCATATTTCCATTCTTCTACTTCGTCTATTCCCTCTACATTTTCCCCGTAAAGTAAAACAATAACATGGCTCGAGACACAGACATTCACTAAGGCATGTTTTCTTAGCGACTCAATGAACATTCTCAAGAGGATAGAGGTGACGTGGATCCGAAGAGAATGGTTGCTGTCTCTGGAGCGTTCTCGGCTGGCAAAGATTAGTTTCATCTTCGTGCCAGGGCATGCGGGAGTACAAGGAAATGAGCGGGCTGACAAGCTCGCAGGTGAGGCTACTGTGGAGGGAGGACGAGCCATGGACCAGGCTGACATTCTGAATGCTCTAAGAGAAGTAAGACTTTTGCGAGAACCAAGTGATGACTGTGAATCTACAACCATGGCCAGACTGCAAGAACAGCAAATTAAAAGAGGAGTGGCCCAACAAAAACACTTCGCAGGAAGCCAAAGAAGATTGATAAACCAACACAGAACTGGTGTCGTTAGCAGCTAAACGCTGCAGGATTTTCTGAGGATGTGATCCGAGCACTTATGGACTGAATGGTTCGATGTGTAATTAGGATGATCTGTCGACTAACTAACTAACTAACTAACTTTCCCCGTCTACTTCCTATTATTCTACTTAGTCAATTTCCTCTAGTTTTTGTTCATCTACTTCCTATTCTTATACTTAGTCTTTTTTATTCACGTCTTCTTTATCCCCTTACTGTTCTTCTATTTCATCGTCTTCCCCTGCCTCCGCAATCTCCTTCTCCCATTCTTTCTACCTCTCCTCCATCCCTCTATTCTTATACATATCCCTGCTCTTTTTCTTCTTCTTTTACTTGTATGATTTGTTTGATCTGTTTTCTTTCGTCTTCTTTTATTAATAGCTGGCTTTTATTATTTGCGTAATTAAATCGCATACAATGATGTCCTCGGCCTAATTACTTTCCTTGGAATTGTGATTCGTTTTCTGACAATGATATGAGCGAAGAAGATGACAAGATGTCAAGACAACAAATGACAGCTGTGGTATAGTGAAGCAATGACAAAGACAGACAAGATTTCAAGGCAATAAATGAGAGCTATGTGTATAGTGAAGCATTGACGAAGACAATATTTCAAGGCAATAAATAGCAGTATTGTGTTATCAACATAAACTACGGCTATACAGTTTTAGACATGCTACTCACTTGAGTTTAGTGATGTTAGTGAAGTTATAAATCTTCAGCATGACAGAATTCTTCTCCGGACCATCATAAACCACAGCTAGATTAAGTATACGTAAGACGCCATTGTTGATTAGCTCTGCCAAGAGGACAGGGTGCTACAAACAAAACATTATAATTTGTTAAGATCCATGAATATTGATTTCTGAACGACGGATGTTGTTACCATTGTTAAAAATCAACACAAAATTATCTGCTTCCAGATAGACGGTCTCTGATTTACAACGTGCTTTTCGTGACTGCGAATTGGATTCGCTAACGCTTCGGCACAGAAGCCAACCATAAGCGTTTAGCAGAGGAAACCACCGTGAGTCAATGGCAACATCAGATACTGTGAGTCCATGGCATTGTTACATAACATATACCAGACAGTGTTACATAACATATAACAGACAGTGTTACATAAAATATACCAGACAGTGTTACATAACATATACCAGACAGTGTTACATAACATATACCAGACAGTGTTACATAACATATACCAGACAGTGTTACATAACATATAACGGACAGTGTTACATAACATATACCAGACAGTGTTACATAACATATACCAGACAGTGTTACATAACATATACCAGACAGTGTTACATAACATATACCAGACAGTGTTACATAACATATACCAGACAGTGTTACATAACATATACCATACAGTGTTACATAACATATACCAGACAGTTTTACATAACATGTACCAGACAGTGTTACATAACATATACCAGACATTGTTACATAACATATAACGGACAGTGTTACATAACATATACCAGACAGTGTTACATAACATATACCAGACAGTGTTACATAACATATACCAGACAGTGTTACATAACATATACCGGACAGTGTTACATAACATATAACGGACAGTGTTACATAACATATACCTGACAGTGTTACATAACATATACCAGACAGTGTTACATAGTGATACAGAACATATACCAGACAGTATTACAGAACATATACCAGACAGTGTTACATAACATATACCAGACAGTGTTACATAACATATACCAGACAGTGTTACATAACATATACCAGACAGTGTTACATAACATATAACGGACAGTGTTACATAACATATACCTGACAGTGTTACATAACATATACCAGACAGTGTTACATAACATAAACCGGACAGTGTTATATAACATAAACCGGACAGTGTTATATAACATATACCTGACAGTGTTACATAACATATACCTGTCAATGTTACATAACATATACCAGACAGTGTTACATAGTGATACAGAACATATACCAGACAGTATTACAGAACATATACCGGACAGTGTTACATAACATATACCAGACAGTGTTACATAACATATACCTGTCAATGTTACATAACATATACCAGACATTGTTACATAACATATGCCTGTCAATTTTACATAACATATACCTGTCAGTGTTACATAACATATACCAGACAGTGTTACATAACATTTACCTGTCAGTGTTACATAAACTATGCCGCTGATGGTGGTATTATCATCATCATTATCGACATCAAGTGCCATGCCAGCTGGTGTAGGCGTTCATGACTCTCCTCAGATATCGGTCTTTGGTGTTCTAGATCAACTCTGCCGTTCATATTCCTCCATGCCACCGTCTCAATTCATCCAGCATCATTTCTCTTGGTCTACCTCTGCCTCTAAACTCGCAGAGAACTCTTCAGCTGCACATTGGCAGCACGCCTGTAGAAAGTGTCACTGAGCACAAGACACTGGGTGTTATCATAGATCAAAATCTAACTTTTAACTCGCATGTTCATGCTCTAGTTAAACAAATAGCCAAAAAAGTATACCAACTTGCCAAAATTAAAAATTTCCTTGACGAAAACACAAGAAAGATATTCTATACTTTTCATATACAAACACATATTGATTACTGCTCCACAGTCTGGGATGGATGCTCCAAATCAATAACAAAACGCCTATATTCACTCCAGAAAAGGGCAGTGCGTTTAATTAATGGTGAAAAGCTTACCGACAATGCTAACCTATATAAACGTCTCCGGTTACTGCCACTCCACAAGCGCCTGCTTTTTAATAAGACCAAACTAATTCACAAAATCCTATTTCAAAATGCTCCAAGCTACCTTTGGCCATTGTTTAAATATAACGCTAGACATAGCGAACGACTAAATATACTTCATGTCCCTAAACCTAGGATAGACTTATATAAAACAAGCTTAGCATACTCTGCCGCTCAGTTGTGGAACAATCTTCCACAAGAAATCAAAGACACCACCAATCATGATACATACATTCGCAACCTGTTTGAACACTACCTTAGTACAGACTACATGCCCCCATAACAAATAACACAAAAAAGACAATAATGGTAACTTATCTCATACGACAACTAGCCAAAAAACATTCCCTTATGTATGGCACGTTACACCCTCCTTAGGTATTTATAATGCCCATGTTAAACACTGCCTCAGTGAGTCATTTGTTATTGATTATTTTTCATGCGTTTTAATGTTCTTTTGTTGTCAAAAGTTGCTTCATAAGTGATGTTGAATGAAAGAATGTATGAGAGGAAATAGAGAAGAAGGGCAGAATGTCAGACGGGCCTGCGTGCCCAATTCTTAACCCTTTGAAAATAAAGACTTATTATTATTATTATTATTATCTCTTCCCCTCGATCTTTCCAGTTGTCATGATGTTTTCCAATGACTCTCTTGACATCACATTTTTTTCCGCGCTTCCATCCTTTTTCAGGATATTGCGGTAAACATCAGCATCTTTCAGCTGTATGTTGATTCCTAGGCTAGATTACGCTCATCAGCACGCCACGATATTCTGAGCGACTTTCTCCATACTCTCATAAGTCACTGGCGCGACTCGAACCGCTTCCAATTCTCGTGCGCTCACGCCAACCACAAGATTATTCGGGGTTACGGAGAACGCTGCTATCCTCTCGACCGGGTAGACCGGCTTCTCATCACATGAAAAAAAAAAAAAAAAGCTGTTTGCCTCTTTCTTATTGTTGTATACAAAGTTCTAGTTTCATTAGCCTCTTCATTAGGCAATCGTTGTTAGTTACTTTGGCAGTCCAACGAATTCGCAACATTCTTCTCAGAAACCACATCTCTGTTGCTTCCAATATCTTCCTAAATTGTTCATTTACATTCCAAGATTCACAGCCAATTCATCATATATCCAAAATAGGTAAATGTAACAGTGTGTACAACATACGACAAACAACAATTGAAATTAAGAAGGCAGTCACAGTAAAAAGTTCATTAATGTCAATGAAAAAGAAAATAATCTATCAGGTAATACATTTACTTAGATTATTCTTAAACAAGTCAATCGGTACAATTATCTCGAACAGGCATAACATCTGATGGGAGGCAGATGTAAGAGATTAGATCAAGGATCGTCATGGCGAAGGTAGCCTTTTGCAAGATGAAAAACATACTGACCAAAAAAAAGATGTCAATTACTACGAGAACAAGAGTATTGAGGTGCTACATAGAGCCCGAACTTTTGTGTGTATGTGAAGCGTGGGCAATGAGCAGTCGAGCTGAAAAACATCTGATGGTTGTGGAAATGTGGTTTCTGAATGCAAAGAATACCATGGACAGAAAGAAACAGCAATGACCAAGTCCTACAAGAAACAAATGAAAGTCTTAAACTGATTAGAGAAATTAAACTTAGACAGCCAACATTTTGTTGGGCATGTTATGAGAAGACATAAATTGCAGAACTTGATTACAAGTGGCAAGATCGAGGGGAAGAGAACAAGAGGGAGACAGAGAAATAAATGCCTGGATGTCTTGGCCACGACGCTTGGTCGAGACAAGGACATATTGCGACTCTGGTGATTGAGTGAGGTAGCGAATCCTGACCGCCCACGCTTATCGGCATGGCACATGATGGATAGATGGATTTACTTAGATATTGGCACATACCTTTTAAAGCTAGCATGTATGGTTGCACGAGCGCGTATGTGAATGTGTGTGTATGTGTGTGTGTGTTTGAATGTGTGTGTGTATGTGTCTGTGTGTGTACAGAGTCACAGAGGAATAGACTATCTTGGTCTAGAGCAGTGTTTGCCAACCTTTTTTATGCAATGCCCCAACCAAGCCTTTCTAAAATTCTTATGCCCCCCCCCCCCTCCCCAACATATACACTATTTTTAATATTCAAAAATTGAAATGTCCACTAAAGACACTTGAATGATATGTTTTAGGAAGAAATCACTAGGAAATTATTGAGCAAACACAGTAAGTAAATTTTCAAAACATATAATGGAGAACTGCAATTCAAGTACAACATAATTTTAATGAAAGATTTTTCTATATTATTTTAATTATTAGTAATTATTTATTATTTAAATTTAGTGAGATCCTTGCGCTTGATGCTTGCTGCAAAGAGATTTTATGTCAGGTTCCAATTTAGTTAACTTCAGTCTCAAGTCTCCCCGTTTTGTTATATCCAGCCCATTTCTTACATTTTCGAATTTCCCCCCTTAACAATCGAATTGCCCCCCTGTGGGACGTGGGCCCCACGTTGGCAAACACTGGTCTAGAAGCGCTTAAGCGTCTTGTGCGCTGACAACGGGTGCGTTCAATGGATCGTGCAGCTGGACATAAATATTGACTTCTTGTTCGAAAAACAATGGCAAATCACTGAACGTAAAATTGCTTTAAAAATCAGCCTGTGATTGATCACAATGTCTGGCAACTGAATTGTATTTTCAAGACGAAATAACGTAGGGGAAATGCTGTAGAAATAATCTGTCTATTCTTGTTCTAATAACCACCAGTCTTACACATTGTCAACGCGAAGGGAAAGTCCACTAACATTACCTATTAAACATGTTAGTTAGTCAGTTAGTTAGTCGCAGTTCCAATTTCATAGCAACGGGTCGTCCCCATTATGCTCCGTTCCTGTGCCAGTGAATATCACACAAAATTGTCCCCACTGCCCAATGTGAAAAGTGGAAAAGACAGGAGTCTCGACAAACAACAGCCCGCACAGATACACTGTGCATAATGCCGCCGCCAGAATGTCAACAGAATAGTCCCCCACAAAACACCCAGTTCATCTCTGAAGGAATCGGCAGTCATTTTCCCTTCTGGATGTTTCCTAGATGTTCATCCGCACAGTCCACGAAAATACAGTTCATCGTCGATGGCAGTGGCAGTCAACCAGACCCCCAGCAGCCACGCATTTCTGCATAAGGTAAAAACCGGTCAACTCTGGGACATAGCCATCCTACATCGCTCCGAACATGCAGTCACGTTCCAAAAAACCTCGGGCAGATTCAAAAGCATTTCACACGAAACTCACAGCTCACAATGTCGCGCCACGCACTCACTCAGTAGCAGGGCGACAGAACCATCAAGCCTCCTTAGTCGCCTCTTAGGAAATGCGTGGTAGACTACAGTGTTGCTATTCTTTGCTTCCCTTATGGGCCCCGGCAACACACGGGAGTACCTATTAAACATACAGTATATGAAATTCAACAAAAAGGAGACACCTGAATAAATATGTCAACTTGCCGGACGTAATGCTGGCACATCCACAGGGATTATACAAACTTCTACGAAGTCGTGCTCCGGTCCGCTTTCGTCGACCTGTGGTTTGTTGTCCCAGTGACCGCAGAAGTAGGACATGAAGTCCAGCACAGTCTTGGATGGTCCTTAGAAAGAAACAGAGCTGGTTTTATTAAGTACATTCCTTACCTAGAGCATTTTAACTTGTTGACTATGCTGTTCCGTGCAATGTTAATTGTAAAACTGTCAGTTATGTGAGCTAACTATGCTACTGTCAGTTATGTGAGTTAACTGTGGAACTGTCAGTTATGTAAGTTAACTGTGGAACTGTCAGTTGTGTGAGTTAACTGTGGAACTGTCAGTTATGTAAGTTAACTGTGGTACTGTCAGTTATGTGAGATAACTATTGAACTGTCAGTTATGTGAGATATCTATTGAACTGTCAATTATGTGAGATATCTATTGAACTGTCAGTTATGTTATATAACTATTGGACTGTCAGTTATGTGAGATATCTATTGAACTGTCAATTATGTGAGATATCTATTGAACTGTCAGTTATGTTATATAACTATTGAACTGTCAGTTATGTGATATATCTATTGAACTGTCAGTTATGTGAGATATCTATTGGACTGTCAGTTATGTGAGATATCTATTGAACTGTCAATTATGTGAGATATCTATTGAACTGTCAGTTATGTGATATATCTATTGGACTGTCAGTTATGTGAGATATCTATTGAACTGTCAATTATGTGAGATATCTATTGAACTGTCAGTTATGTTATATAACTATTGAACTGTCAGTTATGTGATATATCTATTGAACTGTCAGTTATGTGAGATATCTATTGAACTGTCAGTTATGGTATATAACTATTGGACTGTCAGTTATGTGAGATAACTATTGAACTGTAAGTTATGTTATATAACTATTGGACTGTCAGTTATGTTATATAACTATTGGACTGTCAGTTATGTTATACAACTATTGAACTGTCACTTATGTTATATAACTATTGAACTGTCAGTTATGTGAGATAACTATTGAACAGTCATTTATATGAGTTAACTGTAGAACTATAAGTTATGTAAGTTAACTATGGAACTGTCAGTTATGTGAGTTAACTGTATAACTGACAGTTATGTGAGTTAACTATGGAACTGTCAATTATGTTAGTTAACTATGGAGCTGTCAGTTATGTGAGTTAACTGTGGAATTGTCAGTTATGTGAAATAATTGGGAAACTGTCAGTTATGTGATTTAACTATGGTACTGTCAGTTATGTGAGTTAACTATGGTACTGTCAGTTATGTGATTTAACTATGGTACTGTGAGTTATGTGATTTAACTATGGTACTGTGAGTTATGTGAGTTTACTATGGTAATGTCAGTTATGTGAGTTAACTATGGTACTGTCAGTTGTGAGTTAACTATGGTACTGTCAGTTGTGAGTTAACTATGGTACTGTCAGTTATATTAGTTTAACTGTTGAACTGTCATTTATGTGAGTTAACTGTGTTAATGTCAGTTATGTGAGTTAACTGTGTTAATGTCAATTTTGTGAGTTAACTGTGGAACTGTCAGTTGTGTGAGTTAACTGTGGAACTGTCAGTTATGTAAGTTAACTGTGGAACTGTCAGTTGTGTGAGTTAACTGTGGAACTGTCAGTTATGTAAGTTAACTGTGGTACTGTCAGTTATGTGAGATAACTATTGAACTGTCAGTTATGTAAGTTAACTATGGAACTGTCAGTTATGTGAGATATCTATGGAACTGTCAGTTATGTGAGATATCTATTGAACTGTCAGTTATGTGAGATATCTATTGAACTGTCAGTTATGTGAGATATCTATTGAACTGTCAGTTATGTTATATAACTATTGGACTGTCAGTTATGTGAGATATCTATTGAACTGTCAGTTATGTGAGATATCTATTGAACTGTCAGTTATGTTATATAACTATTGAACTTTCAGTTATGTGAGATATCTATTGAACTGTCAGTTATGTGAGATATCTATTGAACTGTCAGTTATGTTATATAACTATTGGACTGTCAGTTATGTGAGATAACTATTGAACTGTAAGTTATGGTATATAACTATTGGACTGTCAGTTATGTTATATAACTATTGGACTGTCAGTTATGTTATACAACTATTGAACTGTCAGTTAGGTTATATAACTATTGAACTGTCAGTTATGTGAGATAACTATTGAACAGTCAGTTATATGAGTTAACTGTAGAACTGTAAGTTATGTAAGTTAACTATGGAACTGTCAGTTATGTGAGTTAACTGTATAACTGACAGATATGTAAGTTAACTATGGAACTATCAATTATGTTAGCTAACTGTAGAACTGTCAGTTATGTGATCTAACTGTGGAAATATCAGTTATGTGATTAAATGTGAAATTGTCAGGTATTTGAGTTAACTGTGAAACTGTCAGAAATGTGAGTTAACTATGAAACTGTCAGTTATGTGAGCTAATTGTGGAACTGTCATTTATTCGAGTTAACATTGTTAATGTCAGTTATGTGAGTTAACTTTGTTAATGTCAATTATTCGAGTTAATTGTGAATCTGTCAGTTATGTTACAAATGTGATTGAATTATCCGAAAATACTTTCATGATATGTGTATGTGATGTGACAGGATCATCATAATTTGCATGCCTGAAGAAAATGGTCAATCGTCCCCTCGCCTAGCTGGCAACAAGTCCAAGCGCATTTCCTTCGTCGGACCGTGTTATTGACATTATCAGCTCCGTTCCCTATCACATTCGTTAACTTGACGTGTTAACTTGCTGACAATTGTGTATTGCTGCTGTTTTCACATGTATGTCTGGTAGTTTCTATATCGATATGATTTTGTCTGTGTGTCCCCAGGTCTGCTTGTATTTTCAAATTTCTATCTACATGCATCTGTCTAAGAGGACGACATTTCTGACACTGATATTAAAATCTTACTGTGTGCGTTGACAACTGCTAAGAAGCTCAGTAATGTCGAGAGTCTGACAGACATGGTTGTCTCTTGACTAATCCTGCGGTACATCGGCAGGGCAAGCTGTTATGTAGACACGGCTGGAATGTGAACTCATTGCTTTCACACGCATGCCGAAACAGGAATGATAATATCAGCAAAATGTGCCCTTCATCAAATGTAGGGGATTCACAACTACATGAACTGAACCATGAAATCGTTATTTGAGTTGAGTGTCTCCCATCTAGGCAAGCAAGCCGAATGGATCCGATATCTGTTGTGGTTGAGACCTAACTGGCTATAACATAACCATGTATAGAACAAGTCTTTCCTTGTCAGTATTCATCGCACGTCTTGTGAATATGTGTACATATACATACATACACATACACTGACTTGACATACTGTAGTTTGTTACATTGTGCTTCAGAAAAGACATCGTAACTACAACCCATGACGGAAGCAAATGTGACTGACCAGACCAGTTCGCGCGGTAAATGTTTTACAACAATGGATGCATGTCAAAACACTATTACGCACCACGTGTCTGACATATCTATAATAATTTTCTCAGTTGTCTACATTCCATTGCTGACCAGTTCAGTTCAGTCGCGGTTACAACATCACAGCAACGGGTCGCCCCAGCATGCTCCGTAACTGTGCCAGTGAATATCACATAACATGTTCCTCACTGTCCCATGTTAGCCACGCCATTCTATCTCCGAAATGCAGTTCACGAAAAAAAAAAAAAATCTCGGACAGATGTAAAAACTGTCACTGTACATAATGCCGTCGCCAGAATGCCAATACAAAGGTCATCTACAAAACATGCAGTTCATCCTTGATGGAAGCGGCAGTCACTATCCTAACCGAATGTTAGCCTACAAAGTCTAAATTCCTAGATGTTGTTGTTCCGTTCCTAGATGTCTTCTAGCCAGCGACGAAATTTTTTTTCCCAATATATAGTTCCCAATATATTTTCTTCCCAATAATTTTTTTCTTCCCAATATATAGTATCCCAATATAGTTCACCAACAAAACAACCTCGAACAGATGTAAAATAAAAACAACAACCCATTTCTCTATACATAATGCCTTTGCAAGAATGCAAATACAAAAGTCGTCTACGAAAATACAATTCATTTCGATGAAAACGGCAGTCATTAGATAACAAGGCCCCAAACCGGTCACTTCTGCTACACAAAACAGCCGCCATGCATGTAGATATTGTTAGAGTTGTTGTTCCGTTTCTAGATGTTTTCTAGCCAGCTATGCCATTTTTCGAGCATCAAGTTCACGACACAACCCCTCGGACAGATGTAAAAAAAAAACATGTAACTATACATACTGGCATCTCCAGAATGCCAAAAACAACAGTCCTCCATGAAACACAATTCATCGTCACAGGAAGCGACAGTCAACCAGAAGACCAGCAGCCACACATTTCTGCATAAGGCACAAAAGCCGGTCAAGCTTGGGACATAGCTAGCATTTCACACGAAATTCACAGCTCACAGCGTCCATTACTGACCGTTTCCCTCCACGCACAGCGATCTGAGGCGACTAGCTCCCAAGATGCAATATGAATGCCTGTATCAATCATGTCCCGCTTACACACATCTTTGTACCAAAGTAGGCGCAGACCCCGGGATCTTTTACCTATCTGTAATTTCAGCCAAAGGTTGTCATTTGGTATTCTATCAACGCCCATCCTCCTAATATGTCTTATCCATCTAAGTATACGGAGACTGAGCATAAAACAAGCTGTCACAATGCCCAGTCTGTCCAATACTTCGGTAGTTTGATCTTGCCACTTAATAAAATGTTTTATTTGCAGACAACGCATGTGAACGCTGTTTAAACGTTTCTCTTGGTGTAAGTAAGTTGACCAGGCTTCACTGCCATAAAGAAGAGTACTAATGTCACAGGTTTTATAGACCAGGACATTTGTTTTGACAGTAAGATTTCTCTTCTCCCAGCTTCTTTTTGTCAACATGTTCATTGTTATTGGTGCCTTATTAATCCTGTTGTTGATTTCATGATACGTTACTATTTACCTCCTATCCTAGATATGTGACATGGTCAACTATCTCCATATCTGCGCAACCAATAAAGATTGATGGCACCTCATTTGCACCTTGTGTCATAAGCTGTGTATTTTTTTTTTTTTTGCGAATTAGTAAAATCAACTTGGAACCAATTTATATTTATACATACATTGTCCCTTTATTTCTCAACATAATTTCCACCAACATTGATGCACTTATCCCATCGTTTTATCAGTCCTCCCAAACCGGCGGCATAGAACTGCGTGCTTTGTTTTAATTTACCGGTCATCCCACAGAACTGTGCGACTTACTTATCGACTCCCCCTCGTAAACATCATATTTACTTTAATTTATTTTAAATCTTAGATTAGTTTGTGAGTCTTTTTTCCCAGAAGAAGAGTTGGTAAGTCGACTTGTTGAACACATGTGGTGAGTTCTTAAGACGTTAATTATAATATATTTAATTGTTATAGTTTATAGATAAACTAGTCATTAAGAATAACCATAGTGAGTTTTATTTTCTCCTAAAGTAAACAACTGATTAATGTATAAGTATTAGTCCAAGTTATACATTTATTTCTTAAGCACCTCAATCTACAATGAATTAGAGTCACTTAAGACTTTAGTAAACTCAGAATTCTTAGTACAGTGGTAAGTACATATGGTGCATGTACCCACACTGATCAGATGAAATTCATTTAAATGTGCCAACACTGATAGAGAAATTAGTGAAATGTGTATAGTCAGTAGATGTTTTTTTACATGAGCACATAGGCAAACAAGTAGTTTTCTTATATTTCCTGAATACATTGGAACCACAAAGAGTTCTATAGTTATCATACTTTGCGTGATGTTAAAGCACACCTGTGGTAAGGCAAATATATAGACAGGACTGTCAGCCATGGGGAATAATAATATTTGAACCGCATAATAGTGCGTAATCAATCGCCATGCAAGAATTATTATAATTCATAATGCCTGTATGTGAATTGGAGTACATCACATAAATTGTATGTATTATATGAGAGCATGTGGTGACTCATGGATTTCATGTTGCTAATTCCTGGGTGAATTTCATAAGTGTGCCTAATGATCACATGTCTATGTCATTGAAGAGCATGCTTGTGTCATGTGTGTTTCATTAATGTTAAACAGATGTAAATTTATCATTTGATAAAACCCATCAGCATGCATGACTAAATATCATCCAGGAAGTAGTATAATTTCTGATGAAGGATGATATTTCCTTGTAATGTCATTCTTGGTGAATCTGTGAATGTATTCTGTGTAAAGCACCTACACAGGCATAATTGTCATTCCTAAATATATGATGTGTATAATGAGTGATTGTGCAAGAAGATATTTCATTGTGATATCAATGATGGTAAACATTTTAAGTTATCATTGGGAAATCACATAAGTATAAATACCCACCTTGCATGCCAGTATGAAGGATGTGTGATGAACGATTCCTATATGATCACACATACCGATATGAATGTGTCTATAGACTGAGTGAAATTATCATCCATACATATGAATGGTGTCTGAGATGAGTGAATAGACCTCACATGCACAGGTGGATATGTTGACTGATGCATGAGGAGTTTGAGTGAGTGAGTGAAATTACAGGCTGAGAGAGAAGGAGTATATGCCAACAGTCAATCTCAGGATAGCTGACAACTTTGATGTGTAATGCCATGACTATAACCAGAGAACTGGTTCGGCGTAACCCATAAACTAAACAATAATTTAGTACACTCCGGCGCATAACAACACTTTGTATAAAATATCATTCATGCTACAATCATCTGGTTTTGTGCGCTAAGCACGACACAACCTATATCATACATTACGCATAATACCAGCATCTGTGTTTGTTATTTAAGCAAAATCCATCTTTGTAGTTCATGTCACTCCTGTTAACACATATGGTCTAGTGTAATGATAATAATGTACTACAAGGATGATGATGATGACTGTAATGAGCATGATAATAATGATAATAATTGTAATTACAATGATATAAGGAAACCATGATGATGTTGATGATGATGATAGTAAATATCAACTTCTCACTTGAAACATTTAATGACGACGAATACACCTGAATGCTATACAAGAATGATACCATAATGTACTTATATTGTTTATAAGCAAATACTCATTGTAATGGGAACTGATTTTTTAAAGATCATAATGTATGAGACCCTTTTTCTTGAATAGAAAAAGATGAAGAGAATTAACGAGGTACAGAACGGGATGGGAAACATAGTTGTCAATTCCAATTCAATCAAGGTATTACTTAACCGGTAGACCTGAGGACAGGCATTCGTGAAGATGAAACTGCACATCTGCTAGTCTAAAGCTTGAACACAATATAATGGAAAATGGAATGGCGAGCAACCAATTATGTTGTGGATAAATATTTAAGAGCACCAAGACTCTTTACCTTCCACTGCTTATTTTCCTAGGATCACAATTCTTTTAGGTATTTTCTTTGTGATCTTCTTGAGAAAAATATACAACATTTCAGTTCTGATGTTCATATTGCTTCTATTTTAGATTTATGATGGATGCTAAAATTTCAGGTAGTGGTCATTATCCAGATCTGACTTTGTAAATGCAGCACTTTGTGAAAGTAATAGTAGCAGCTTGACTGAATGCAATAGCCACTTAACTGAGTGGGGCAGCTGAGATAGTGAGGCCAAATACTATTCCACAGCAACTTCCTGCCAATTTTCACCACCTTTCCAGGATAGGTAAAACATATCCTTTTGTCTAGGTATAGTGCGGAGGAAACACAGTGACACCTAATAAATCTAACCGGGAAAGAAATAAAGAACACTCAAGAATATAGTCTACACTGACTGCTACCGAGATCCAAGAACTGGATGGGGGGCCAACCAGGGTGTACCCAGTTTCTTTCCACAGATTAGAATTAGGCCAGCAGAAGAGGCCCAATAATCATATTTAAAACCGGTTGCAACACTGAGGACAATGTATGATACAGTGGCACAGCCAAGAGATAGATAATTAGTTAGAGATGCATATTTAAATAATCTTGTAATTGTTCTGCATTGATTGTTGTATGTTATTACATGTATAATCAATAACTCCATATATATATATATATATATATATATATATATATATATATATATATATATATATATATATATATATATATATATATATATATATATATATATATATATATATATATATATATATATATATATATATATATATATATATATATATATATATATATATATAAATGATGACAATCACGGGTTATTTTCTCTTTTGAGAGTTCTCTTGTCATAGTAAAATTGTTGTAAGCAATTACCCTAGATTAATTAATTAGTTGGTAGAGGAGAGGAAAGGAACCACCCCTAAGGACATTTGGGATACTCAGTAAAAATTTCATTGTTTTCCTGGAAGTATTCCTTGGTTTTCCAAAACTCTATTTAATTGTCTCAAATCATTGAGCCAGTAACAGCTAAATTAATTTTAACGGGCAGGATCACATTGAGAAAGAGGAACTGAGGATCATTGATCTCTTTGGGGGTTGAGCCATCAATAATGTATCTGACAACGCCGAAGTTAAATGTGAAGTGAAAACGTGGTTTAGAAAACAAAGCACTCAGTTCTATGCAGCCGGTTTGAGAGGACTGATAAAACGATGCGACACGTGCATCAATGTTGGTGGAAATTATGTTGAGAAATAAAGGGACAATGTATATATAACAAATAAACTGGTTTCAAGTTGTTATCATATTTAGTTATTTTCCTACAGCCATTTGTGACTTACTTATTAACTTACCCTCGTATTTAAGTATTATAGTCACAAAGCGCGTGCTGATTATAAGTTAGTTTTATTCAATGTTGAGATGTTGTACAGCAATTGTCTTCTTCTTAACCCACGGGATTATAATAACAATTCTGTAATCAATTAAGCCCACAATTACAAATGTATTTTCTTGCATCATCATTATCATCCTGTGTCATGCCGATAAGCGTCGGTGATCACGTTCTGCAACTCACTGGATCACAAGAATTGTGAATCAACTTGTGGTTTTGTCTCGTTTACGGTATGCCACCAAGCCATTCACGTATGTACCTTTATACCTTTCCTTTGTTCTCTCGCCTCAATCTTTTCAGTTGTCACCAAGTTCTCCAGTTTGTTTCTTCTCATAATATGCCCAAAAAACTCTTCACTGTCTACGCCTAAATTTTCTAATCAGATTACGGTTTTCATGTGTATCTTGTGCGACATGCTCAATGGTTTTTTCTGACTGCTCATGGTATTCTTTGAAACCACATTCCTACTATCATTGTATGTTTTAGCTACCATACAAAAGGACAGGTTCTATTAACACTTCAGTACTCCTTTTTTTTATTCAATTGACACATTGAAATGGCCCATGAGGCATACAGGAATGTTGCTATTTGAAGCACGCACGTTCTGAATATTTGCACTTGTGTTTGTTGGTTGGTGACGCGGCGCTGTATCTACATACTGATGGTCTTGTGCATTGTTGTGGCCAATACTGAATTCTTTTGAAAATCCCACATTGTTGAATAATATGGAGGTCAGTCGTTCAAGCAGCTGATTATATTTTACAGCCATATAACGACGGTATGTGTTGATGATTGTGGAACTGTGGACATCTGGTTGATCTGGCAGAGCATATTTTGTACTTACCAATGGATGATCTCACAAAGGTCGGGAAAACCCAAGATAATATCATCATGTGGGTTCTGTTGTTTACCTTTAGGTGTGTTTGTCATGGAGTATGTCGACGTGTTTGTGACACCACGAGAAGAACGATAGTGATACTCTCTTACCTTCTCTCACTCTCTCGCTCTCTCCCTCTTTGTGTATTCTCATCTTTCATATTAACTGTCATAAACTGTCATTTACTGCCAACATACTTGCGGTGCATGACAGAGGGGGTCTTTGAGCCTGAGGAATTAAGGCCACCTGGCTAGTGCAGTCGCCGCGAACTGTACAGGTTAGAATTTTGTTTTTACCCTCGATAGAAAAAATCCCACACCTTACCGAGGAATCGAACCCGGGTCTCCCGAATGAGAGTCCGGCGTACTAGCCACTCGGTCAGCCGCTCCTCATCTTTCATATTGTCATTTTGAATGCCACTTGATTCTATCATGTATAATATAAACACATGCACATTACTGTAGAGTGAGTGAGAGAGTGTGCGTGTGTGAATAAGAGAGAGAGAGAGAGAGTGAGTGAGTGTGAGAGTGAATGTGTATGTGTGTGTGTGGGTGTGCCTGTCTCTGTATGTTGGAGCATCATTATTTTTTACGTTACACAATGATATGTATACTGTTTTCCTCTATGTTTTTAACATTTTCAGGAGAATGCTCACAATAATCGTCAGTGTGTGCGTGTGTGTGTGTGTGGGTGTGTGTGTTTGTGTAAATTGTGGGAGTTTGTACATATCAGTTTCCTTCATTATGTGGGGCATCATGTATGTGTCTAGATGGGAGGATGTGTGGGTGTGGTTGTGTGTGAGGGATGTGTGTGGGGGATTGTGTGTGGGGGATGTGTGTGTAGTGGGGAGGATGTGTGGGGGTGTGTGTATTGGTTGGGGGATGGGTGTGACAGTGGGGAGATGAATGAGGGTGGAGGTTGTGCGTGTGTGAGTGGGAGATGTATGAGTGGGTGGGGATGTGTAAGTGGGTGGTGAGATGTGTGGGTGAGGGATATGTATGCGTAGGTGTTGATTGTGGTTGGGTGGTTGAATGTGTGGGGTGGGGGGTGGGGATGTGTGTGGATGAGGGATATGTGGGTGGTGGATGTGTGTATGTGCAGGTGTTGGAGGGTAGTGGGATGTGTGGCGTTGGTGGGTTTGGATGTGTTGGTGGATGGATGATTGTGTGTGCATGTGTAGATGGGTATGTTGGTGTGTGTAGGGGGTGTGGGCTGTGTATATGAGTTGGGATATGTGTTTATGAGTGATGGATGTGTATGTGTGTGGGTGGATGGGGATGTGTGGGTGGGTAGGGAAATGTGTGGGTGTGGGTGGAGATATGTGGGTGGGGATGTGTGTGTGTGATGTGTGGATGGGGATGCGTGTGTATGAGTGGGGATGTGTGAGTGGGTGAGAGTGGGTGTGTGAATTGGTGTTGTATGTGTGGGTGTGTGGGGACATATGTGTTTGGGTAGGAGATGTGTGGTTGAGGGATGTGTTGTTGGGGATTGGGTGGTTGGAGGTGTGTGGCTGAGTAGGTGGGTGGGTGGAGGATGTGTCGGTAGGGGATAAGTGAGTGGGCGAGTGATGTGTGTGTGTGTGTGTGTGTGTGGTTGGATGCGGGACGTGTGGGTTGGAAGGAGATGTGTGTGTGTGTGAGTGGGGAAATGTGTATTTAGGGGATGTGTGGTTGGGGATGTGTGTTTGGCTATATGGTTGGAAATGTGTGGGTGGGTCGGTGGTAGGAGGATGTGTGTGTGGGTGAGTGTATGTGGGTTTGGGGGAAGAGTGGGGGTGTGTGTATGGATGGGGAGATGTGTGGGAATGGGGGATGTGTGTGGGTGGGCAAGGGTGGGTAGGTGGGTGTATGTTTTTGTGCCTGAGGGTGTGTGTGGGTGGGGGTGTGTGGGTGGGTGGGGAATGTGTGTGTGGAGGATTTGTATTAGATTGGGGATGTGTAGGTGGGTGGATGGGTTGAGAGATGTGTCTCAAACATAGTTGTATGCATTGTTTATGTAGACAACATGCATTTGACAATGTTTCTTCCCTATGTGAATGTATCGTGCACTATTGGTTTAGGAAAGATGAGTGATTGGAAGGGCCCAATGTAAGACAGGCCTGCGTGCCCTATTTGTGACACTTTGAAAATAAAATTCAATCAGTCAGTCAGTCAATCAATAGATTTCTCTCTCTCTCTCTCTCTCTCTCTCTCTCTCTCTCTCTCTCTCTCTCTCTCTCTCTCTCTCTCTCTCTCTCTCTCTCTTTCTCTCTCTCTCTTGCCCCTACCTTTTCCATTCCCCATTTTCATCTCTTCTCCGTGCTCTCCCCCTGACTCAATCCTATGCGTCCCGCTTGCCCTCTTTTACTATATAAATGTATGTGATTTTCTTAATGTCAACACCATGCATGTCTAGATAATCAGACACATTATTTTGGAAAGAACTTTATTTAAAGTTCACACTGTGGAGGCAGCCATACAAGTTCGGTAAATCCTCTAAGACTGTCGATACGATAACTCGTGGCTGGTCATGTCATTGATGATGTCATCTTTAGTTGCCACACGGACCCTTGTAGTCTTGTGGTGGGTTTATCAGCGGGTACCTGTTGAGTTGAAGAGTATATGATAAACTTCTGCTTAACATAGACAGTCACAGGCTGAAATCCAACAATGCATATTTTATATGAAGAAATAGAGGTAGCAATAATTATGCTGCTGCTGCTACTGCTACTGCTACTATTACTACTACTACGACTACTACTTCTACTACTACTACTACAACTAATACCACTAACAGTACTGCTGCTGTTGCTGCTGCTGCTACTACTACTACTACTACTACTACTACTACTACTACTACTACTACTACTACTACTACTACTACTACTACTTCTACTACTACTACTACTACTACTACTACTACTACTACTACTACTACTACTACTACTACTACTACTACTACTACTACTACTACTACTACTACTTCTACAACAACAACACCAACTACTACTACTACTACTACAACTACTACTACTACTACTACTACTACTACTACTACTACTACTACTGCTGCTGCTGCTGCTGCTGCCACTACTGATACTACAACAACTACAACCACTGCTACTTCTGCCACTACTTCGAATGTCTTAGACCTCTCAAATAATTAATAACGAATGTCTGAAAGAGGCTCAGGATGGAAGAATACTATAATAAAGAGCTAACGACATTAGAACATTATATACGACTATAAGGAAGAAATTAACGATAGTAGAACATTATACACCTCTTTAGTAACGAGACATACGATAGGATAACATTCTATACGACAATAAAAAAGATATTAATGATTGTAGAACATTGACATACTGACTAGCACATTGCCATCTTGACAGTCGATAGTTTGTAAACTGGTGTTATACCTCACCATAATACAAAGCCCGGGGTGAATTAGATATCATGTGTTGCCCATGCAGCATGACCCCTCTCTCGGCCTGCCTAGTTTACTCCAGAGGAAGGATAACACCAAGACGTCTGGATCAAGACAAGCTGCAGAAACTGTCTGATAAGCAAAGCAATGCTGTAAATGTCAGCCTGTCGGAGCTTTCATCCTAGACCAGTTGCCGACCAAGGCGTATGACATGGTCTGCTCTGTCATGACATTTAGTCTTTAGGTTGCATTTCCTCGCACTAGGATAAGGCTTGTACCCTCCCAGTTGCACTCCTCCACCCGAAGCCGTTGGCACAATGTGGGTGTCGGGTTTGGTGAGCGCCGCCCAACATTTGGCGCTAACAGAAAGCAGGTAGTACCGTCTACTGTTATATGGTATCTAGGTCATATTTGACTAAAACCTTGCACAAGTAGAACATCATCATCATCACCATCATCATCACCATCATCATCATCAGCAGCAGCGTCATCATAATCAGTATCATCCAGTGCCTTTCCGGCTGTCGTAGGCGATCATACCTCTCCACAAATTACGATCTCAGACGTAATGGATCAATGCATGTGTTGATTCCCTTCCGTGCCATGACACAAGACTGTGTATATCGTTGTCTTCCCCTATCTCTCTTTCCGCAAATCTTTCCGGTTGTCACAACATGTTCCAGTTTTTGTCTTCTCATAACGTGGCCAGAAGAGAAGGGCTACCTCTTTCTGATGTTCTGTAATTGCACATTTACTCACAATATGTTTCCTTGATATCACCATAACGTTTTTCTTTCTATTATTTAAAGTAAGGCCCATTTATGCACAGTATACAACTATTGTATCTATCATTTCCTATAGATTGTTCTGACTTGTTGCTATACACGTCTATAATAACAAAACTAATGATAGTAGAACATTATATACAACTATAAGAACAAGATTAACGAAAGTAGAACAGTATATACGACTATATGCAAGAGACAGGCATAATTATTTACCCGTATGATGAGAAGTGAGGATGTGAAACACAATGTGACGAATGGAGAGGCAGAAGTAGACAGTGAGAATCGATACTAGGTGGAATAAGACGGTGGCTTGGAGGAATATCATCAACAGAGATGTTCAGCAACAGCAACGACCAATATATGCAGGAGACATAAACGCTTATGCCTGATGGAAGTGTACACAATGATGACGAAAATAATAATAATTCTCAGTAACAGTTTGGGACACATAGGTGTTTCCAAGGAACCAGGGCCGGGATCTATACTGGCCAAGACCTGCTGACACGTCCACGCCGTGCGTCCTGGGCAACAGGTCCCTTATGGGACCTGACTAACATCACAGAGATCGATGAATCATCCAAAGTCGGAGAGTATCTGCCTGCACTGCGAGGAACCACCAGTCTGCATACCAATAAGCCAGACATGGGACAACGGATCCTCACGAAAACCTCAGGTCCGTATGACATCACATTGATGTTGGACAACAGGATGTCTTCATCCGACATACAGGACTTCACGCTGGAGTTCACAGCCAGCGAACACAAGCAAGCAAGCAAGCAGTAACAGGTTTGTTATTTGATTGATCAGAATATCGAGCGTTGCCATCCACATTCTAAAGCTGTAAGCTTTCTGTGTACAATCAATTGAAAATAATAGAAAATAGACAAGAATCCAACCTTAATGACAATATGAGGCATGGAGGTGTACTAAACAAACCACTTGGAGGACAATTTTCAGTGCAAAGGTAAAATAAGACATAAGAAAGATAATCACATCACACAAGCTTGCCTGGATGCTGGTGCACATAGGTATGCTGACCTGAAAATAGTTACTGAGATAAGACTGATGATCATGTGAAATAGCGAACCATGACCGGCCACGCTTATCGGCATGGCACAAGTTGTTGATTAGGATGAGAGTATGAGACAATAGAGCAACATGATCAGACACCGTTAATGTCAGTCTTCCGACTGATTGATCTAATAAATGCATGAATGAATGAATCAATCAATCAATCAATACGTCAATCAATCTATCAATAAACCAAAATGGGAATAAATAACAACAAGCTAATCTGCAAGATGTCTTTACTTACTTCTTACGTGTGAGCTTTAATTCGAAGGGTTCAACAGGTGATACTTGGTCTGAGTCCATTGGTTCCGTTACACGTATCGAATCACACGTGATCTTAGCTGCAAATCTTGGATGTTTCTGCAAAATGTGATCGTTAATTAACTTTTAAATAAACTAGAGGGAGTGTTTGGGGCAGGTAGTGAGAACCAGAGAGTATGATATGTCACATTCATAAACATGATGTTTCAATGTCGGCCTGTTTACAACTTAAACTTGTTTCTTTTATAACGATAAAAAAAGTCGACAGGGTCGACTTCATTGCACTGGGTTTGTATCCCATATGGCTCGGTCTCCTTCCGCAGCGCAAAAGCGTTGCACAAAGCGCGAACTCCGTAGCTCTAGCGACGACCCACAGGAGTCTCCGAAAAATTTCACTCGTGAACCGAAAGGGCGGCACGGAATCGAACCCACAACCTTCGGAGCCCGAGTCAAACAGCTTGACCACTTCGCCACAGAGACTCCCTCTTTTTTAACGATAAGTTATATCAAAGTAGTTTTTATAAGAAATGCGTGGACATAGCAAACGTTACATTTCAGCTATAAACGGACAGTGGCGTAACGTGTGAATCATGCACTGACAATTTCATGATATGGGACGAGAGTTGGATTGTCATAGCTCGCCGTTCGCTACGGGAGGAAAATACTAGTCACCTATCCCTGTGTGGACTTAGACTAGCGAATCGTTATGGTCATAACACATCACATATTCACAGTGGCTTCTCCAGGACATCACACACACACACACACACACACACAAAACACACACACACACACACACACATGCAGACACACATACTGACACTATAGGCGATTAAAAAAGTCAGACGCAAGAGAAAACGCCACGCCCTACATGAGTTAATGTCCAAAGACAAAACTACTTTTCAATCACATATTACAGTTTTTGTAACTTAATGGGCTTAGAAAATATTACATGTGACGCAAACATTTAAATCGCGATCGGCTATTGTCAACAGACAAAACTATCTGTAAAACGTACATACTTCAAGGGGCAAACATTACAAACTGTACCAGATGTTAACACCTACGAAAACTGGCTGATAAAATATATCATGGTTAGAAAACAAAAACAAAAAACATATACTTTGATCATATTGAACGGCGTAGTGGAGGAAACATCAATAACATTAGAAATGCAGATGTTACAGTGTCGATTGCAGACAATGAGCAGGATCTGCAACATTTAGTAGATGCGATTGTTGCACCCAGTGAACAACTAGGGTTAGAATTAAATTGTAAGAAGACACAGCTTATGGTCATCACCATGAAGAACGAAATACCACAATGTAATATACAAGTAAATGGGCATATTATTAAACTATTGAATCGGTACAATTATCTCGGAACAGTCATATCATCTGATGGAAGATGCCTTGAAGAGATTAGAACAAGAATTGCCATGTCGAAGGCAGCTTTTGCAAGATGAAAAATATACTGACCAATAAAAAGATGTCAATTGCTAAGAGAAAAAGATTGTTGAGGCACTACATAGAGCATGCACTTTTGTATAGATGTGAAGCGTGGACAATGATCAGTCAAGCTGAAAAACATCTGATGGCTTTGGAAATGTAATTTCTACAATGTAAGTCCTACAAGAAACAAATGAAAATCGTAAACTGATTAGAGAAATTGGACGTAGGCAGTTAATATTTCTTTGGCATGTTATGAGAAGAAATAAATTGGAGAACTGGGTGATAACTGGCTAGATCGATGGGAAGAAAACAAGGGGAAAACATAGAAGTAAGTACCTGCATAGCTTGACCACGTGGTATGAACGAAACAGGAACAAGAGCTGATCCACGATTCTGGTGATCGAGTGAAATTGCGAATCATGAACGCCTACGCTTTCCGGCATGACAGATGATGGGTGGATGAGTGGCAAAACGCTGGCCTCACGGCCCGGTGGTCACATGCTCGAATTTGCATCATTGCGGTTATTCTAAAATTGACATGGGTGGCTATGTCGAACCAGCCTAAAATGTGTATTAGAAAATGTCGTGGGAAGTAAAGACAGCCGGCTGTATACTGGGACAGCAAACACTGGATGCCCATCTGTCTGTAGAGATATTGGTCTAACACCTTGTACGGAGCAGTGAATCATGGAATTGGAATGGACAAATCAGGAAGTGCTTGGAAGAACTGTAGATGCGGTCCCTGAGACGAATGTTGCGTGGACTGCCAGAGTAACTAACAACGATTGCCTGGAAGACGCTAATAAAAATATAACATATATACAACTATAAGAAAGAGAGGGATAATATTCTTGGCCGTGTAACGAGAAGAAAGGGACTGGAGAATACGGGACAACAGGAAAGATCAGTGAGAAAGAGGAGCAGAGGTTGTCCAGAAAATCAAGGATCGAGATCTGTGGCGAGACAATAACATCTACGCCAGTTGGCAGGGCACTTGATGATGACGAACATACGACCCGTGTGCCTCGAGATTGTGAAAGAGTCTTGCCTTTACCTTACTATAACCTGAATAGAATATGCCCACCTGTATCTCGGTCGCCCTCTGTAGATGACGTGTTCACAGGTGTACAGGCGTACAAAATTTACCGGCCAGTTAACTGACTTCATTGCGCCAGGTTGTATACGTACCCCACATACATCGGTCTTTTTCTGCAGAGCTGATTGTCGAAAGCATTTCACAAAGCACGAATATCTTATGCTCGGCGACGACCCCCAGGACTAAATACCTGCACTCGCGAACCAAATGACGGAGTCTGCAGTTGAACCCACAACAGTCAGCTTAACAACTTTATGAATTGGAAACAAATAGGTATATTAAACTCCTGCGAGAAGAAACGTACTAAACATCAACAACGTTGCACATACCTTACAAGGAGATCCATCGTATCGCGAAATACAGGTGAATATCCGAAATCAGAAGCACTCAATAAATATATAAAATGAATAATAAAATAAAATAAAATAAAATAAACTACAAACAAACGCGTACAATACAATACACACGACTATCGACGTTTCCATTCTCAGAATCTTTGTCAACGACACCACAGATAGCTAACACAACGAAATACAGCAAACAAAGAAAAAAAAACACACACGAACTATCCCCTATGCCATGTGGGGCAGAAAAGGTGATTAACAACTTTACCACGGAAACGGAGATTACGAAGTCGACAATATACGAGGGTGAGTCAATAAGTAAGTCATACAGTTCTGTGGGATGGCAGGTAAATGTAGTTGGTTGTTTCTACAGTGTCATTAGGTGACAGAAACATCGAACTTTATATTCCCGTTCGTCAGGTGGCGCTAGGTGTCTCATGCGCATGCGCAGCGTTTAAATACAATGGTGACTGTACTTACGGAGTGTACAACCAAAGAACAACGGTCTGTTGTTAGTTTTGTTGTGGGCAAAAAGACTGCCTGCAAAGGACATTCGTAAGGAAATGCTTCCTGTTTATGCCGACACATTTTTGTCCAGTAAAGCGGTGCATAGCTAGGTATAAATTATTTTCTCAAGGACGCTCTAAATTTGTTGATGAAATCCGATCTGGTCGTCCTGTTGAGATTGCAACAGAAGCAACCGTGCAGCGGGTGTAGGAGATGATTAGAGGTGACAGGCGAGTAACGATAGACGCTGTAGCGTCTACAATAGGATGCTCACATGGTTCAGCATACAGTATAATGCATTAAAAATGTGTGATCATGGTGGGTACCCAGACAATTGAAGGAGGAACACAAAATGAACCGATTAGGCCTGTCCTTGCATCATCTCTGTCGATACGAAGATGAAGGAGAAGACATGCTGTACAGGATGGTTGCTTGGGACGAATCATAGGTGCTTCACTACCAGCCCGAATCAAAGCGTGCGTCAATGCAATGGAAACATCCATCTTCGCCTTGTGTCCAAAAATTTAAGGTTACGCTATCAGCAGGGAAGGTTATGCTGACAGTGCTCTGGGATTATCAAGGGGTGCTTTTAACAAATTTCAAGAACGAAAGTGACAATGTTAATTATGAATCGTACTGTGAAGTTCTATCGATGCTTCATGATGCAGTTCGAAGAAAACGTCCAGGACTGTTGACTAGTGGGGTGTTGCTTCCTCATTACAATGCCAGACCACATACGGCTCTATTAACTCAGGAGAAAATTAACCATCTAAGGTGGGGAGTTCTGGAACATCCATCTTACAGCCCCGACTTAACCCCTAGCGATTTCAACCTTTTTAATCCGCTGAAAACCCACCTTGGCGGGAGACATTTCGCGAATGACACCGAAGTTGAATGTGAAGTGAAAACGTGGTTTAGAAAACAGAGCATGCAGTTCTATGCAGCCGGTTTGGGAGGACTGATAAAACGATGGGATAAGTGCATTAATGTTGGTGGAAATTATGTTGGGAAATATAGGGATACTATGTATAAAAATAAACTGATTTCAAGTTGTTATCATATTTAGTTATTTTTCTACAGCCATTTATGACTTACTTATTGTACAATATGGTGTGTATAGACTGACCTTGTTTACTGTTATACTACATTGCGGAAAGATCCCAGACACGAATCCTTTGCTCGAAACTCTGTATCTCGCAATGCAGTCTTTGGCTCCTTGAAGATCTCCGCAAGAGAAGTTGGACAGTTTCTCAACATTGAACTGTCCTGGCCTGTAATAACACCACACGGGGATTAAAATAAGACATATGTGAAACTAATGTACTCTATGTGTATTTTTGAATTAGTTCAAATCATGACATCAAGTAAAGTTGTAATATCGCATTCATCATCACCATCAAGTGCCATGCCGAAAGGCATCTCACACTGTCACCAGAGTCTCGAATCAGGTCTTTGTTCTTGTACCGACCATGCCGGCTGCCACTCCACCAACGCATTTATACCGTTCTCTTCCTCTTGCTCTCTTGCCATCAAGCTTCCAGTTGTCACTACATGTTCAAGACCATTTCTCCTCATAGCATGTCCACAGATCTTGACTGTTTACCTCTAATGTCTACAGTCAATCTAAATTTTTCATTTGTCTCTTGAAGGACTGTCTCTCCGCCCATGGTATTCGTTGCATTAAACAAACAAACAAACAAACAAACAAACAAACCACATTTCCACTGCCATTAATTGTTTCTCAGTCTATATTTCACACGGATGCAATAATACGGGTTGTATATAGCATTTCAACTCTTGTTTTCTCACTGCGATTGACAACTTTTTGTTGGCATGATTTCCGCCTTTGCCGTGGCAATTCTTTATATACTATTACATTCGTATAACATTATAGAATTTCTTGCATCTTTATGAGATGCATAGTCTGGAGGAAAAATCAGCGATAATTATTATTCAATGTATAAGACAATGTCATGTTTCGATGAAGTTGGTGTTGCTTATATTATCTACAGCTTGTACATCTCTCCAAATACACCCTTCTTTGTCTCCCTCTGCTTCTCATAATTTCTAGTTGATCACGTAAAGTTGGTTTGTATGTTTTCATGTTCCCACTCATTCTGTTCATATGCACCATGTATTCCATTGTCGTTGTCACCGTCCTAGATACCTAGGGGAATGAAACCCGGGCTCATATAGGCAACAAACTCCGTTCAGATACAATCGAACATCATTTATTTATATTATGTTACATTAAGCTGGCGAAGAAAGGTTTTCGCAGCCAGCAACCCTCGAATTGCGTATCACAGGAGTTTACAATAAACCAATAATACATGATCAGTACAACAACTCTATCAGCTATCTAACGTATGTGTAAGACCCC